>OY796886.1:43996968-44390657 GCA_963680785.1 Diplosoma virens | reverse complement strand
TTACATATGGAATAACCGGGGGGTAAAAAGCAACATTTTCAACACCTGCTGTTCTTTGCTTTTCATCGAGGCCAAAAAGCTGATGAAGCAGCCTGGGACATTTGCATGGTATATGGGGAAGGTGTCATGGGCGAATCTACGGCAAGAAAATGGTTTGCAAAGTTCAAAAATGGGAATTTTGACATCAACGACATGCCCCACAATGGAAGACCTTCTGAATTTGACAAAGACCATCTCAAAGCAATTTTGAAGGAGGAAAGTAGCCAAACAAGTCGTGAATTGGCCGAAAAAATGAACTGTGATCAAAAAACGATTCTCAATCATCTTCATTCAATGGGATTTGCCAAAAAATTGGGAGTCTGGGTGCCCTATGAGCTTAGTGAAAACAACAAAGAAAATCACCTTCAAATTGCTTCTCAACATCTCACCCGCCATCAAGCAACACACAGTCACAAACCACTTTTTGTACGGAATTGTCACAGGAGATGAGAAATGGTGCCTATATATAAATATGAAGCAAAGAAAGGAATGAGTGGCTCCTGGAGATACGCCAAAGCTGAGATCTGCGTTTTGTGGGACTGGGAGGGCATAGTGCATTGGGAAATGCTCGAAAAGAATGCCTATCAGCAGTTTTGCTTTACTTTTGACTCCCAATTTGAACCGCCTGCCCCACCTCCATCTTTTAGAATATGAAATTATCTAACTTGAAACTTTTTTTAAACTAAAGTTATTCAAAAATTTGCAACCTTACTATTTTTGATATATTTTTCAGTGAACTGACATTTTCATACGAGATGTTCAGATAAATGTTGAAAGAGACATGCATGCTTTGTTAGTCAGTTGCTGAAATAAATCATAAACACTCCCAAATAAAAAAAACAACTTCATAATATATGAGACAGAAATTAAATAAAATTTAGTTGTACTTGACTTTAAGGATGCCATGGTGTTACAAACAATTTCAATCATGATATACTGATAAATTTAAGAAACTTTTTATAAATTTTTCAGTATGTGGATATGCAAGTTTAAAAGATCAAGTAATTATAAATGTCTATTTTTAGTTATTGCTATTGGCTGTTCCAACAGGATTTTCCAATGAGTGCTGTTTTGACAGTTTTTTAGTCAAATGAAACCGAAAGTTCATTTCACAGTAATTCTTTGTTTAGGCAAAAAAGAGTTTTTAGGTAAGCATTTACTGGACAGTGAAAATTCCTGAATGAGTAAAGATTTTATTAAATCTTTAAATACTTAGAGCAGTCTTATGACAAGAAAAAAGCTTGCATATAGCTTCGAAGTCTGCATTATCAAGTTTGTATGTTCGTCCAGATTGAGATGTTGAAGACAGAGAAGAAAGCAGTTTCAAAATGTTATCATTGAAACCCAGCAAATGTCATCTCTTTGTGGCCAAAAGAAGTTTCTTGTCGGGTCATGTGGAGACATAAACTTAATTTTTGCTTCCATTGAAAGACTTTCAACAGCAACAACCAAACCAATCCACCAATGATGGTCGTACTTAACTGCAACATAGTCGTGATTATTTGGTATGATCGAAGTTGGTTGGGATTGAAAAAACTATACTGTCCACTTATCTCTTTATCTTGACCAATTCTTTTAAAAGAAATTATTGCTTGAAGTAAAAGATTTTTCTTCCCAAAGCTTTTCATCTGACACTCTTCAGGGGAAATTGTCAGAATGAAGTAGAATTGAAACCGAACTAATTTATAAAGGAAGAAAGTAGAGTTCTCATTGGCTGAAAGAGTCAACCAATGAGAGAAAAGATTAAGAAATTTTCAAAGAGTATACGAATTCTTTTTGCTTACACAGAAAGGGATTGAGAGATTTAATGAAAGTCGCTTCAAGAGCAGAAAGGTGAAAGGAAGAGCGACCTCGAGCGAGAATAGAAAATTTTTCGTTGCTGTAATGGAGGGCACATTGGGCGTTGTCAAGAAGATGTTGACCAATAGCGGATTCGTGAAATTGTTGTGGGCGTATGTTGTTTTTGCAAGAGCGGGAAAGACTTTGGCGGTTGGCCGAGGTACGAGGATTGGTGATGGATTTAGGAACGTGTTGTTTAATTCGCTCTTCTAGCCGTTGAGACGTGCGACCAACGTACCGACTATCGCAGTGGCACAAAAACTGGTAAATAATATTGCTGTGATGATGGGAAGGTAGCACGTCTTTCTTAATCGCTGGAAGGAGCTGTCGGGTGTTGAAAATAACACGTGGTTCGACGGAGAAAAAGCAGCGTTTCACAGCAGACGTAATCTGCTTTTCGAACTTCATCGAAACGCTTCCAATCCATGGGATGTGTAGGTAGACAGGGCACTTTTTTTACTGTGTGGACCGGGTTAGAATTTATTTGTTGAAGTTTTCGCTTGAAAGCCGAATTGATTACACGTTCCGGGTAGCCATTTTCCAAAAGAATTGAACGAATTTTGCCAAGCTCTTGGTCCAGTTTGCTTTTAGAACAAATCATAAAAGCTCTGTGAACAAGAGTACCAATTAGATTGATTTTCCGTTTCTGTAAACTAAAAGAGTTCCAACGTAGATATTGGCCAGTGAAGGTAGGTTTCCTGTATACTGAAGTGAGAAATTCTGAATCATGCCTTTCTACTAACACGTCAAGGAAAGGGAGAGAGTGATTAGATTCCTTTTCATAGGTGAAGCGAAGTGAGGGATGGAGAGAGTTGAGCTGGATGAAGAAATTGTTGCAGTCTTCTTCATTGTTGAATACGGCGAAAGTATCATCAACGTACCGGAAGTACACCAACGGTCTTTTGGCGATGTTGAAAAGTTTCGCTTCTTGGTAGCCAACAAAAATGTTTGCTAAAGCTGGACCAAGCGGTGAGCCCATAGCGACGCCGTCGATTTGTCGATGCATGTTGTTATTGAAGCTAAATTCCACAGAGGAGGTGGCTAGCTGCATTAATTCGACAAAGATGTTGCGTGGAAAGGATGGCGCCGTTGAGTCGTCATTGTAAAGGGCATCAGCGCAGATTTCTATGGTTTCAGCAAGCGGAACATTAGTGAAGAGACTGGAAATATCAAAGGAACAAAGAAAGACAGAGGAAGGAGAAAAGGTAAATTTTCTGACTTCTTTTACAAAAGTGAAAGAATCAGACAAGCAATTAGAGGAAAAGTTTTCGAGAACAGGTTGAAGAAGAGAAGTAAGCCATTTAGCTAGCTGATGTTGGGCCGATCTGGTCATAGACAAAATCGGACGTAAGGGTACGTCCTTTTTGTGTATTTTCGGAAGACCATGCATGCGCGGTCGCTGAGAGCCAGTAGGTCGGATTGCTTCATAAACTTGCTTAGAAATTAGGTACTCTTTCCTCAGCTGAAGTAATCGTCGTTGTATCCGTGATTCAATTTTAGCAGTGTTGTCGTTGTTCGTGACTGGTCCAAGATCAAGAAATTTGGTCGTGTCATTAAGAATCGTCTTCATCTTGTCGTTGTAATCGTTTTTGTTAAGAATGACAACGCCAGCACCTTTATCAGGCTTTGTTATAAGAATTTCTTCATTCATCCGAAGGGACTTGATGGCCTGAAAACACTCTTTTGTCATGAGGAAATCACCCAAGTCAATGGGGCTTCCACAATAAGCGTGAGCTAAGTCACTCAACCTAGCCTTTAAAGCAGCAAGCTGCTCTTCAGACGAAGGTTTGTGATGGACGAACCTTCATCTGAAGAGCAGCTTGCTGCTTTAAAGGCTAGGTTGAGTGACTTAGCTCACGCTTATTGTGGAAGCCCCATTGACTTGGGTGATTTCCTCATGACAAAAGAGTGTTTTCAGGCCATCAAGTCCCTTCGGATGAATGAAGAAATTCTTATAACAAAGCCTGATAAAGGTGCTGGCGTTGTCATTCTTAACAAAAACGATTACAACGACAAGATGAAGACGATTCTTAATGACACAACCAAATTTCTTGATTTTGGACCAGTCACGAACAATGACAACACTGCTAAAATTGAATCACGGATACAACGACAATTACTTCAGCTGAGGAAAGAGTACCTAATTTCTAAGCAAGTTTATGAAGCAATCCGACCCACTGGCTCTCAGCGACCGCGCATGTATGGTCTTCCGAAAATACACAAAAAGGACGTACCCTTACATCCGATTTTGTCTATGACCGGATCGGCCCAACATCAGCTAGCTAAATGGCTTACTTCTCTTCTTCAACCTGTTCTTGAAAACTTTTCCTCTAATTGTTTGTCTGATTCTTTCACTTTTGTAAAAGAAGTCAGAAAATTTACCTTTTCTCCTTCCTCTGTCTTTCTTTGTTCCTTTGATATTTCCAGTCTCTTCACTAATGTTCCGCTTGCTGAAACCATAGAAATCTGCGCTGATGCCCTTTACAATGACGACTCAACGGCACCATCCTTTCCATGCAACATCTTTGTCAAATTAATGCAGCTAGCCACCTCCTCTGTGGAATTTAGCTTCAATAACAACATGCATCGACAAATTGACGGCGTCGCTATGGGCTCACCGCTTGGTCCAGCTTTAGCAAACATTTTTGTTGGCTACCAAGAAGCGAAACTTTTCAACATCGCCAAAAGACCGTTGATGTACTTCCGGTACGTTGATGATACTTTCGCCGTATTCAACAATGAAGAAGACTGCAACAATTTCTTCATCCAGCTCAACTCTCTCCATCCCTCACTTCGCTTCACCTATGAAAAGGAATCTAATCACTCTCTCCCTTTCCTTGACGTGTTAGTAGAAAGGCATGATTCAGAATTTCTCACTTCAGTATACAGGAAACCTACCTTCACTGGCCAATATCTACGTTGGAACTCTTTTAGTCCACAGAAACGGAAAATCAATCTAATTGGTACTCTCGTTCACAGAGCTTTTATGATTTGTTCTAAAAGCAAACTGGACCAAGAGCTTGGCAAAATTCGTTCAATTCTTTTGGAAAATGGCTACCCGGAACGTGTAATCAATTCGGCTTTCAAGTGAAAACTTCAACAAATAAATTCTAACCCGGTCCACACAGTAAAAAAGTGCCCTGTCTACCTACACATCCCATGGATTGGAAGCGTTTCGATGAAGTTCGAAAAGCAGATTACGTCTGCTGTGAAACGCTGCTTTTTCTCTGTCGAACCACGTGTTATTTTCAACACCCGACAGCTCCTTCCAGCGATTAAGAAAGACGTGCTACCTTCCCATCATCACAGCAATGTTATTTACCAGTTTTTGTGCCACTGCGATAGTCGGTACGTTGGTCGCATGTCTCAACGGCTAGAAGAGCGAATTAAACAACACGTTCCTAAATCCATCACCAATCCTCATACCTCGGCCAACCGCCAAAGTCTTTCCCGCTCTTGCAAAAACAACATACGCCCACAACAATTTCACGAATCTGCTATTGGTCAACATCTTCTTGACAACGCCCAATGTGCCCTCCATTACAGCAACGAAAAATTTTCTATTCTCGCTCGAGGTCGCTCTTCCTTTCACCTTTCTGCTCTTGAAGCGACTTTCATTAAATCTCTCAATCCCTTTCTGTGTAAGCAAAAAGAATTCGTATACTCTTTGAAAATTTCTTAAACTTTTCTCTCATTGGTTGACTCTTTCAGCCAATGAGAACTCTACTTTCTTCCTTTATAAATTAGTTCGGTTTCAATTCTACTTCATTCTGACGATTTTCCCTGAAGAGTGTCAGATGAAAAGCTTTGGGAAGAAAAATCTTTTACTTCAAGCAATATCCTTGTAGCTATTAAAATGTACACATTTTAATATTTTTTTGTATTTATATAAAGTGTCTGGACTATTTTGCTCACACCAATATTTGCAAAAAATCAATAATTGCATCATAACTTTTTTAATTTTTCATTTCATAAAATCTAGCTTATACCATTCAAAAGAGCATAAAAATTTCTATCAGAATATGCAAATAAAATATTTAAAAAACTGGTTGTTTTTTCGTAATAATGAATTTAATTACATGCACTCAAGTGTCTGGACTATTTTGCCTGCTACTGTACAAGTAACTTTAAATACGAGTTTTCTGAGCTACAAACTGCTGGTTGTGCGATTTTTTGCTTTATCTTGCAAGCCAAGATTTGATGTACAAGCTGCAGATAGATGTGCAGCAATTAGTAAGAAGCTCAGATGCACAATTACCATGCAGCTTCCAGTGCTTCAGTTGATCTTTCCACATGTGCACCAAGATGAGCAAAATTCAAAGTCAAAGTTAGTTTTGTTGATTTGTAATGGAGTTGGACTGGAGTTGGAGTTTATTTCTTAAATTAATTAACTTTAATATAATTTTGGGGACTCTAATGGATTATTGGCATTTACATTAATTTCAATGGGAAAGTTTGCTTTGTTATACAAGCAAATTGGAGTAAGAGTTCAGTCACAGAATAAATTAAACTTATGTCAAGGTACCACTGTAATAGAAATTATGTCATCTCTGCCACAAATGGCTTAAAACTTCAGTCAACCAATCTGCTGTGAATAAAACAGTAAAATAGCTCTTTATGATTACTTCTAAGAACAACTTGCAGACAAAATAAATTTAGTAGGGGGTGGCATACTAATTATGCAATCATTACATAACAATAGAGAAGAAGACATCATAATTGAAAGCTTGAAAGTTACTGCTAAAAATCAAAATAAAAACTGTAGGTTTATAAAGTTAAGATAAGGATTAAAAATGAAGTGTGACAATATATATAAGAAAAAGTATTATTTAAAACCATTGTAGGATATTTTGTTTGAGTGAAATGGCTTTATGCAATATATAACATTTGTTTATGGGAAAAATTACTTCAGTTGTATTAATTTTGACCCACAATATTTACTTTACAGGAACATGATTCAGCTGATGAATATTTGGATATGTCAGAATATGAAAGTCCTGATGAAGAAAATGATGAAGGTGGTTCAAAGGTAAATCTTTGTTTCTTTTATATTTTTATATAAGTAATCAAGTTATTATATTGCAGGACCAAGATGGTGTTGTTGAAGGCAATGATACCTTGGATGCTTATTGTGCTAAAATACAAAGTCAAGAATCATGTAATCAAAGTGATGATGAGGTGGTACGAACAGAATCATTTAGTGAAGAAGATGTGGCTCGTGGAAGTGGTGATGGAAAGGTAATTTATGAGTAATTATTTTTATTAAACATACTGAAAATTTTTTTTATTTTATTTTATCTCTATGTCCTCGTGACTCACAGGAAAGCATTGGGAGGCATTCTACATAGGGCAAGCAATTACCTGGACTTGCTTCCAAAGATGTCAAAATATTGCTGACAGTACAACTTTTTTATTTAGTTTTTTTAATTTTATATAGATATGACTGAAATTTAGAAGTGCTTGCCAAAACTTCCAAGCAGGAGAAAGTTCCATGAAATGTCTTTTCCAAAAACACACAAAATGTTGCAAGTAGGTTTTGAACTGAGACCATATCAATCATAATTACAGTGCTCTTAATCACTTGACCACATTACTGACTATTGGTATGATTATTTATTAGTTAATTTTGCAAACCATCAAAAAAGATATTTGCTTGTTAATACTGACATCCAAATGCTGAGTTCTCATGTGATGATTTCTGTATGTTGCTGAATTCTTTGTACTGTGAATCTTTGGGACAAAATCAGGTTTACTGATTGCTTTGTGCCTAGTTCTCATTACTCAACTTTTTGAGTTAATCTAATACTTGGTTGAATAATTAATTTTATTGCTTAGTCTGATGATGATCATGATTCAAAATTTAACAACAAAGATTCAAAAGTATCAGAAGATAAAAACTCACCCTTCTTCATCCCAACAAAAGGAAACTTTTATCAGCATGATGTTCGATCTGAGAATTCAAGAGGAAGGTGATTTTAAACTTTTTAAATTTTTAGTATATTGATATGAAATGTAACTAGAGCTGAATTTTCTACTTAAGTTTAATAAAAATTATTGCTAAATAATTTTTTAATTCACATATGGGCAAACTACAACCTTTGGGCTACATGTAGCTCATGACGACCTTTTGTGAAGCCCACAAAAGCTTCAAACAAATAATTAAAAAAACTAATAAGTGTTTCGTGTCTTGAAGCAAAATCTTGGTCTTTGCTTCTAGTAGTCACTGATTTTTAGATACAAAAATCAAAAAGTCCTAGTCGATTCAAAGTGAAGACCTTTATTCATTTTGGATTCGAAAATTAAGAAATCTTAGACAGATTTACAACGAAGACCTTTTTTTAAAGATTACTATTGTGTGGCCCACAAACAAATTCAATTTTCAAAAGCAGCCAGCAAGCTAAAAAGTTTACCCACCCATGTTCTAATTACTTTAAACTTTTTCCTCCAAAATTTTTGAGACTTGTGATTAGTCTTGACATGAATTTGATCTAAAAAAGTATTTATACTTGAATAAATGTCTTTTTTGTTTATTCATTTATTTACTTTATTCTTGATCATTATTGAACAAATAAGTACTACAGCAGTTTTACATTTTATATTTTTTAAACTGCAGGAGTATTTTGAAAAAGAAAATAATGTTGCTTAATCTTTTACATTTCAAAAAAAAAGGAAAAGTAGCCTATTAGTTTTGTCCAATTTTGCAAAAATGAAAACAAGAAGTAACAATCTTTTGTGTTTTAAATTATTGTTTTTGGAAACTTAGACTCAAAAAATCTTATAAGTGGTATTGAAACATAAAATTGAAATTATTATGCTTTTGCAATCATTATTGTGTTTATTTTTTGTTGGTAGCAGTTGGGCTCATTTATTTCATTGTCTCAATTCTCCTAAAACAAATTTGTGTCAATCTAAATACTTCAATTTACCAAAGTTTGTTGACAAAAATTTTTTTAAAAACGAAACAAAATTAGGAAAGAAATATTCAAATTGAAAAAAGGTCTTTAGTTTAACCCTCTATTGTCTACTTTAAAAAAAACTTATTTAGTGTGTTTTGGCACTTGAAATTGCATTAGAAATGCAACTGAAACAAAACTTTTTAAAAAAAATTTAAACTCCCTCATTTTTTAAAATGTTACAAATTTGTAAAAGTGGTTAATTGAGCAACTAAATTGACTAAAATTTTGGGTTTTATTAAAACATTTGGTACTTTTTAACAAGTCATATTTCAATTTCTGGAATAATTGTATTTTAGCTGAAGCTGTTAAATTTAAAATAGGCACAAGCTAATCGAGTAATACCTGTCAACAGTGATAGCTAGAGTACGGAGCAAACAGAGTGGCTGCACTGGCCCCCCAAAGCAATAAACTTTTTTTTATAGAGAGATCACTTTATTTTGGGACAAAAGAATTTGAAACACTAAAAAGTGGCCCCCTAAGCAATAAATTGCTCTATTTTTTCATAGTAGACCATGACAGTGGCCCCCCCTAAGGCAATGACTTTTTATTTTATTTTAGAAAGATTATTTTATTTTGGGATGAAAAAAAATTGGAACACTAAAAAGTGGCTTCTCTATTTTTCTTGCAACAACCTCCCCTTTTGTAAGAGCATCACTGCCCATCAAGAAAAAAATGAATAAATACAATATTGTACATGACACAGTTTTATGACCATTCATACACATTTATCAAAAATCTTTGTGAAATTTAAAAAAGCAGTTTTTATTTTTGTCAATGTAAAGGTGTACCTTCCATTTTTAACAAAACAAATGTGGGCTACTTTTCCAATCTGGCAGTTTGCTACAACCTTTTTTGCCTTGTAGATGGGAAAATGTTCAATACTATCTTTTTGCACAGCAGATTAAAGTCAAGTTTTAATGTTAGACAAACCTAGCTCTTAAATACAAGGGGCATTCAGAAAGTAATGCAACCAGGTTTCTTTTCATGACATCGAGTTTTAAAGGTACACAAATTTTGCATCACAAGAAAGTACAGGGTGTCCCAAAAAAAATGACACCATTTGAGATGCAAATATCTCCAAAAATTATAACTCGAAATCAATGAAACTTGACAGGCATATGAGTTGATATAATTTATTTTAAAAGATATTGTCATTTACGCATTGTTGGCAGTACAACACACGTGCTTATTGATTTTCAGAAATTTACCGATTTTCAATGTTTTCTGTGAATTTGCTCTACGTTTCCTTCTGATATTGGCATTCTTCCAGATCCTTTTACTCTGCACAAGCAACCTTTTTCTTTGAACTTTTTGTGCCATGTCCAAATTTGCTTTTTGTCGGGTACTTTTTCAGATCTTGTTTTTTCAAATCATTGTGCAAATGCTCACTGCACTGTCTTGAACGACTGTGTTTTAGCATATTCTAGAACACAAAATGCTTTTTGTACACTACTGTATGGCATTTCTAGGCTTAAAATAAGAAATACCTGAAAACCAAAACATGAAAACATATAATATCTGTGTGCATGTAGCTAGAATTGGACACTGTTTGAGTAAGAATGGACATAATTATTGCATTTTAAAATGGTGTCATTTTTTTTGGGACACCCTGTATATAGCACGAGCATTTCATAGTTGCTTCTTGATGTAATCTCCCACTTTCTGAACTGCCTTTTTGCACCTTTTAACAAGTGCACATATTCCTTCATTGTAAAGTTCTGCAGGCTGTGTTTTTAACTGCTTCCTAACAGCAATTTTGACCTCTTCATCACAGGAGAAATGTCACTCCTTAAACTTTTTTTGAGGGGCCCAAACAAATGGAAGTCAGACAGTGCTAGGTCTGGCAAATATAGGGAATGTGAAATTGTTGTCCAGCCAAAGGAGCCAATGACTTTGTGAGTTTTGAGGCTGGTGTGAGGCCTAGCATTGTCATGTGGCAATAAAACCTTAGACATTTCCAAAGCAGGTCAAACTATTCTTATTTTTGCTTTCAATTTTTAAATGTATTGATGTAAACATCTGAATTGATTGTTGCTCTTTTGGTCATAAAGTCTACCAGTATCACAACAACACTACCCAGAACACAGTCACCTTCCCTTTTCCTGAGACTGCTGAGATTTGAACTTCTTCGAGCATACGAGGTGGAATGGCGCCACTCCATTGATGTTCTCTTTGACTCTGGTTCGAAGTGGTAAATCCAAGTCTCATCTCTGGTCGCTATTTGCTGCAAAAAGGTTTTGTCACTATTGCAATACTTCAGAAGTTCAGAACAAGCTTCTAGGTGGGATTGTTTATGAGCCTCTGTGAGCTGCCTTGGGACCCACCTTGCACAAATTTTTGAATACCTCAGGGTATCCATTATCTTTACAGCACTCCCTGCACTTACTCCTAATGACTCAGCAAGCTCATTAATAGTGATGCGTCTGTTTTCCGTAATCAATGCATTTGCCTGATCAATGTTAGCAGAACTGTGAGCAGAAGATGGCCTACCACTTTTTGGCCTATCACAAAGATTGCTTTCAGCAGGTTCTTCTTGCTCATCATTGATTTGCTTCACCTCTTCGTCACTGTGCTGTAGTCTATCACACAGTCACCATACACTTGGTTTAGCCTTCTACGGATTGTGGCAATTGTGAAATTCTTCAAACTTTCCAGTGTTTAGTTGCAGGATTTCAATTTGTGCTTGAATAAGAAAAAGTCTATGCTTGATGAAACAAGCCAAGTTTCCACCATGTAATTGCAGTGATGTCATAGTGTTTTAATAATAAAAATTTAATCAGTTTATTGCATCCAACTTGCAATAGATTTTTTTTCTTTTTTTTTTAGATTTTTTTGCAACTTAACTATTTTTAGAATTGTTGGAAGATTGTACTGTAAAGTTTCTTTTTTTTGTCAGTGTAAGTAAGTTAATAAATTTTTTTGAGAAAAAGGTATGACAGTGCTAGCTTGTTGTTTTAAAGATAGAAAGGTAAATTAAATTGTTTGTATTTGAACAAGAAATTAGTTGTTTTTTATCCAATCAGCCTCTAAAACCACCAAGTCAAAATTAAAACTTATTAACATTTAAAATGTCAATAAAAACAATCTTGTATTTGTTTTTTTTCATTTAAAATCTGAATGCTGTTTTCATCAATTTGAAAACTTTACACAAATCAACTAAAGAAAAGGCTATTCAGGAAAGTGAAAGCCAAATCTTTTAATGTAAAGCTTTTGACTATGTTCATTATATCATTTAATTTTAGAAATTAGACTAGTTGTCTTACTATATGAGTTTAAGTTGGATACAACATTCGAATGTGGAGACCATGGTGTATTACCTTGTACACAGAGATGGACATGCTGCAAAACTAAGGAATAATCATCCACACAATTCTTTAAAAAGCCAACTAATAAGTAGCACATACAAAGCAGATCAAACTCAAAATCAAACTCAAACTCAAAACATTAAAGTTGTAAGCACAACAAATTGTCTTGTCCATTTTAAAGATTATTTATTTACATTTCTAGGTGATTTTCCTGCTGATTTGGCTTTTGTTTGCTAAATTAGTCTTTGTTTAATTGGGTTGCCACCAAATAAGGACATCTCCAAATTTGTCTAGTGGAATAGTAACATAGTGATCTTAATTTTATTTGAAATAATGGATTTAAGTGTATGCTTGTAGTCGTGGTCGTGGAAGCCGAACCTTGCGCAACGAATTTTCAAAAGAACGTTGGCTGCATGACAAATATGATGAAGATGAACAAACACCAAAAACACGGGACGAACTAATTGAAGAATATGGTTATGATATCAGGTCACAGCGACATGATAGGTCATCTGTAGCCAGTGGATCAAAGTAAAAATTTCAAATTGTTATTATCAATAGATAAACTGGTTTATTCTTTAAATAGTATCTTAATTAAAATTTGCAATGCTTGTTAAGAGTTTGTAATTTGTCACCAATTGTATTTGTTGTCCGTTTTAATACTGATTATTTTATTCAGATTTTTATTTTTTACTTTTTGATATTACAAAGTTTAATTTTCAAGGTATATATTAATAATAAGTTGATAAGATGCTGTAAATGATACTACATTGGAATTAAATCTAAATGGGTGTATTTATTTGCAAGGATTGCATTAGAACTTATAAAATATACTTTAATTAAAAAATCTAAATGGGTGTATTTATTTGCAAGGATTGCATAGAACTTATAAAATATACTTAGTTAAAAAAGTTTTTTAGGGCTCTTTTCAATCCAATTCTTTTTGATCAATTCCACTAGTTGATTAAACATCATAATCAATTTGATTAAACATTGTCATTATTAAAACATAATTTTATCCATTTGTTTGCTGATGTTAATAACATTTTACATTCCAAACATTCCGTGAAGTGGATTGAATTATCGTGCTGGTTTTTGTTTTTGATTACTTATTTATCTTTACATAGTAAAATTGATAGAATATTTTTATAATAAAGTTATACTGTTAAATTTACAAAAAATCTTCATAGAAATTAAACATTGTTGTTAATAGACGAGGAAGAAAAGTAAATGGTAGATTTGGCATGTCCCGCCAACAAGCTGCTCAATCTGCCCAGCCTAGATTTAATCAAAAGAAGGAGGTTTGTTCTTAAGTTTTTTTTTATTTTTTTTGCTTGTTGCATTAACAATGCAGTTATGATGTATACAAGGTGTGTTTAAAAAGTATCGGGACTGTATGCTTTGCACAAACAACACTTGCAACAGTGATAAAAGCTTTGTTTTTTAAGATGGCACAATGTCTTGTGGTTGTAAAAATGTAGTTTCAGCATTCTGTGACAACCATATGCTTTTTTACAGGCTTTTCTTGAAAGGTGCTTTACTGTAGTTCGTTTTGGGATAATTTATTTAGTAAATATTTTTTTCTTTTTTTTTCTTCTTTTGTTAACAAATAATGAGCATTGAACAAAGAATCAACTTGAAGTTTCTTGTTCGACTTGGAAAAACTCCAACTGAAACATTCAATTTGCTCCAAGAAATTTACGGAGATGCTACGATGTCAAGAACTTGGATTTTTGAGTGGTACAAGAGGTTCAGAGAGGGAAGAGAGGATGTGGAAGATGATCCTAAGAGTGGAAGGCCAACAACAAGCAGAACAAACAAAAATGTTGAGCATGTGAGAGAAAAAGTGCGCAGTGACCGCCGCCTTACTGTTAGAATGATAGCAGATGAGTTGAGCATGAATAGTGAGAGGGTGTGGAGGATCATTACAGAAGATCTGGGGATGAGGAAGGTTTGTGCGAAAATGGTACCAAGGTTGCTGAATGATGGGCAAAAGGAAAATTGTGTGCAAATGTGTCAAGACATCCTGAAACAACTTGAAATTACACCAGATCTGCTGAGTAGAGTTGTTACCAGTGATGAGTCGTGGATCTTTGAGTATGATCCACTCACCAAACAGCAGAGCCTTGAATGGAAGAGTGCATCCTCACCAAGACCCAAGAAAGCAAGGCTGTTCAAGTCCAAAATTAAGGTGATGCTGATTGTTTTCTTTGATGTTCATGGAATTGTTCATCTAGAATTCTTGCCACAGGGCCAAACCATTAACCAGAATGTTTACAAAGACATCTTGCGACGTTTGATGCGTTCGGTAAGGGAGAAAAGAAGAGAATTGTGGGAGACAAAGTCATGGCTGCTTCATCATGACAATGCACCTGCTCACAATGCCTTAAGCATACGACAATTTCTTGCAGAAAATAACATTGCCGTGCTGGAGCAACTACCCTACTCGCCAGATCTGGCTCCCTGTGATTTTTTCTTGTTTCCTAAGCTCAAGGGAGTCATTAAAGGAACCCGTTTTCAAGACTCAAAAGCCATAACAACAGCCGTAACGAAGGAACTACGAGCGATCCCAATGGAATCTTTCCAGAAGTGCATAGAAGCATGGCAGCAGAGATTAGAAAAGTGCATTCGAGCTCAAGGAGATTACTTTGAAGGGGACAAGTTGTAATTTTTACATGGCATTTCAAATAAAATAATTATTTACACAGTCCCGTTACTTTTCAAACAGCCCTCGTAAGTACTTTTATAATATTAACTGTATTGTACATTCTTTTACTTCAACTTTGTTTTTCCCATACTATTGTGGTTTTAGGCAAAGCTCTATTGCAATAGTTGCTTATAACTGGCCATCGTATCTATAACTGTAATGGTATATATAACTATGGAATGGATATCTGGTATATATACCTATATATAACTGGAAAGATGCCTAGCCATTTCGATGTTCAGCAAGGGTCTGCTAATTGGCAAATGTTCTTTTCAGGATGGGGTAATGTGTAGAAAAAAACATCCCTTTTCAGGGCACATTGCAAACAAGTCCCAAAGACCCACCATTCTCCAGCTAAACATCAAAGAACTCACTGCAAGCAAGATAAACATTCTTCACTATCTTGCTCTGCAGTCTGAGGCACTTATCATTCTACTACAGGAGACCCATTGCACTGATTCAGAGAAGTTGGTACTTCCAAGCTACTAACTAGCTGGATTTTCTTAAAGCAGGAAGCATGGCCTTGCCATGTTTGTTCACAAGCGACTAAAATATACGCTTTTGGACCAATCTCGACTGACATTGGTGATTGAATGGTTGTGTGTGGATGTTGATGGTTATAAAGTAGTCAACATCTACAAATCAATGCAACTGTGATTCCTGGATCTCCCAGTGTTTCCTCACCCCTGTCTTTATGCTGGTGATTTTAACTGTCATCATGCTGATTGGGGTTATGTTAATAGCAGTCCAGACAATGAGTGCTTGGCTGGCTGGGCTATTATTAATGGTTTTGTCCTCCTGTACAATGTCAAGGATGCTACCAGTTTTTACTCCAGATGCTGGAACACTGGCACCAATATCGATCTAGCTTTTGGTAGCATAGGTCCAAACAGTTGTTTATTAGATAGATGTGACCTTGAAAAGTTCCCCAGATCACAACATTGACCTTTGCTTATCACACTACCAAAGTTTGCTCTATCAATGCCAAGCATGTCTGTTAAGTGATGAAACTTTCGCAAGGCCAAATGGAGTCATAATATTATTTTGACGAATAAGTTTGTGAGGACTTTGTTGCCATCTGATTCATTTGATGTGGATGTGGCTTACCAGGACTTTTGTAACATCATTGAGAAAGCAGCCAAAAAGACTATCTCATGTGAGTATCAAAACAACTATATTCTGTGTTGGGATGCAGAGTGTGAATCCCTCTATAGAACATTCCTGTAGTCTCATCAGGGAGACAACTCAAGTTTGGCTGCTGCAGCTCTGCTTGCTAAGCTTGACAGGAAGCAGAGAGATCAATGGTTTGTGGCAGTATGGAGCATCAACTTTTCACACTCTAGTTGAAAAGCATGAAGTGTTTTGAACAACCTTACTGGTAGGTCACGACATTCTCGTTGTCACTGTCCCATTTCAGCTGATGCCATTGCATCTCAGCTAGTCAGAAATGGGAGATATGAGGCTGTTGATCACAAGTCATCTTGACTTGTTTGACAGAGCTTATAGTCTATGCTGGAGCTGCTTTGAAGTCCTGGTTACGTGACTTTCTTTCTTCCTGCTTGTGCTGACTCAAAATTCCCAAGATCTGGATAAGAGTGCTTGTAGTTGTGATCCCAAAGCCAATGAATCCCATTTGGGACCCAAAGAGTTATTGACCAATATCTCTGCTCTGTGTCCCCTACAAGATCCTTGAGAGGCTTATCTACACCCGCATTAAGCCAATAGTTGATCCACTGGTCCCTAAAGAGCAGGCTGGGTTTCGATGCAGTAAATCAACTGTAAATCAAGTCATTCTGCTAACCCAGAACATTGAGGGTTTTTTAGGCTAAGAAGGTTGGTGTCATATTGTTAATCTGACAACTGCTTATGACACTGTCTGGCAGTGTTGCCTTAACCTACAAGCTACTGAGGCTTCTGCCAGATAAGCACATGGTCAGAATGATCATGGAGCTTGTCCGAAACTGAAGTTTCACCCTTACTGCTGGTGACAGCAAGCAAACCAGGTTATGCCATCTGAAAAACAACATTCCTCAGGGATCGGTCATGGCTCCCCTCCTATTCAACATCTTTATGTATGATTTGCCTTCCATGATTTTCAGAAAGTTTGCTTATGCTGATGATTTAATATTATTACACTCTTTTAGAAACTGGAAAGACTTGGAGGGGACTTTAAGCCAAGACATGTCTACACTTTCAGTGTATCTCCAGACTTGAGGTTGAAGCTCAGTCACACTAAGATGATGATGGCAGCTTTTTACTTAAATAACCAGGAGGCCAAACATGAGCTAAAAGTCTACAACAACAATAGACTTTTACCATTTTGTCCAACTCGTGCTTATCTTGGGGTAAACTGGACAGATCACTCTTGTTGCATTGCCACCTATTGGCATTGCAGAAAAAAACTACCCTCATGCATCACACTGCTAGGCAATTTGCAGGCTCACATTGGGGTGCTGGTGCCAAAACACTTTACACAACTGCCTTATCTCTGGTCTCTTCAACAGCAGAGTACTGTGCACCAGTCTGGTGTCACAGTACTCACACTCATCTCATTGACAGTATCTTGAATGACACCTTGCGCATAGTCACTGAATGTCTGTGCATTAGTCCAACAAACTGCTTACCCTTACTTTTGGACATCTATCCCACTGAGCTTCAATAACTGAGACTCTCCTGGGCTTACTGTGGATCCCTGAACTCTGATCATATCTTGTATGGTCTTTTAAATTCTTCCTCAGATGCTCACCAAGAGAAACTAGGATCTAGACGCCCATTTGTACTAGCTGTGTGGAATCTTTTAAACAATCTCATTGGACTTGGCATCTGTGCTTTTGAGTGGATATACTGTAGATGGAATGTGGAGTATTGTAAAAACACTTTCAGGCCCCGTGTTTTTATACCCAGGACCTGTGCCAGACCTGTTGGAGTGAGCTTCCCCTAAACAGCTTGGGTTAAGCTCAATCACCTGCAGACTGGTGTTGGGTAATTTCATTTGGCCATGCACAAATGAGGTCTTGCTTTTTCGTCAAATTTTGAGTGTAGTGTCACTGAACAAACTGCAGATGACATCCTAATAGCATGCCTCATACATTGGGCATCGCATGGAGCATCAAGTATGACAGTTTTGGGTGACAAAATTCGATGCTGGCTTAACAACATCACTGCCAGCATCTGATACAGCAGTACAGCAACCTGGGGTAGTAAAAGGATAAACTTTTGGCCCCAGTCCTGTTTGTGTCTGACCTGGAGTGGATGCCCTTTCAAATGATGACGACGACTGGCCAGCAATAAAAATTTGCAGTTACTGAGTTTCAACTTACAAAAATTGACCACTTTTTTGATCTTCTTTTGATAAAACATTCTGATTTTTTTCCTGCAGTCTATAAAATTTAAATCACTATATTAGAATCATCACTAACTCAAAATATTAGAATAATTATTATTTTTGAAAAACTATAGGTATCTAGAACTGCTTGGTAGTTTTAGATATCCCTGTTACATATATGCAGCAAAGACAAAACAAACAGAGTGGTTGGATGAATGTGACATCTCGACAAAAGGATCTTAATCAGATTAACTTTGTCTACTGATCTTAGAAAATAGACCACTTGTAGAAGTAAATGAGAAAACAGAGAAGTAAAATGCTGAACTCAGTGCACATAAAAACCTGTGCACTGAGTTATCTTGGACCCTGAAATGTAGAAGTGCTGGAATGTATCGCAACATAAAGTGTGGATACTATGGTTCTATCTAAGGCTCATATTAAGTAAAAGATTGAATTTTTCGAAGTATGTAGGTTAAGTGGAAAATATATTTGAAAGTCAATCATGTGAATCAAAGAGTCAAGATGGTGTTCAAGTCAGGGCAGTTGGTGTTTTAAAGATGAAATAAGTAAGGACAAGAATTTTAGCAGTAAAAGTAGTTGCTAATAAAGGTTTTCTTTTTATACTGTTGGACTGGTGTATTGCCCATAGACTTGAAGAGCAAAAAAATAAACCAATTTTATAAAACTAAGTGAAGTAGTAATTGTAAAGAATAGACAATTTATAATCATGAGGATTTCACTGGGTTTGTAAAGAGTGTAGTAAATATTTTGAAAAGAGTTCATGGTGGTTATGGTTGGGATTAATGAAATCAAGATGGTAAATAAATACTAGAATTTGAAGACAATTTGGAAACACAAACAAAGAAAATTGAATACTTAAGTCTGGAAACAATGCTACTACTTTTTAGAGAAGTTGTTTATGCACAGTCAGAAATTTAAGAAAAATTATGGAAATTTCACAACACTGGTTGCATCTTGCTGACATGGTTTAAAAAAATAAAGGATTTAAATAAAAAAAATATTTAATAAAAAGCATTGTAGAAACTAAAAAATAACAAAAGCAGTCAAATATGATGAAAAACATTTCTATTTCAATTTTAGTTACATTATATAGACAATGCTTTTGTTATTTTAAATAATAATTATTTTAATGCTAGATTTTATAAATAATATTAAATTTTTAATTAATGTTGTAATCTCTTTTTTAATTCATTAGTAATTTGTAATGCAAACCATGGTTATTTACCTACTAAAGCATAACAATTCATAAACACTAAAAGATTTTTTAATTATAATTCATGTCATGGTTTCCCAAAAAAATTGCTTTGGTTAAATCAGTGGTTCCCAATTGGGGAAGAATTTCTCTCAAAGAAGAAATTTTCTGCAGTAGACTGTGGAAAAATGCTTTTTTGCAATAGAACCTGTTATTTTTACATCTTGCCCATTTTTTCCTGCAATTAAAAAGGATGTGTTGCCTGCTTTGCTTTTAAGCAATGTACTTTATAATTTTTCATGCCACTGTGATAGTCAGTATGTAGGCCATACATCTCAATGATTACAGAACAGAATTCATCAACATGTAACAAAATTATCAGAGCTGGTCAAATTCCAAACTCTGCAATATTTCTACTTGTTCTGGCAAATCTTCAACCCCAGTTATGTTCAGTGAATCTGCAATTAGTCAACATCTTTTAGATTATCCATTTGTTTGAGCCAGATGGGAATGATATAAGCTTATTTATGTATTATAAGCAATTAATATAATACAATAAAACATTTGTTTGGTCAACATTTTGTTTGTCTAGCTTTGAAGTTTGTGTTTGCTGGTTGTTATTGCACCATAAAAGCTGTTTTTTTATGGACCAAGTAAATGTAATGTGTAGCATCTGGTGCCAGATGTTAATTCAATGCATTATACATCAGAAGCATGTCCATGACTAGTAAAAAAATAAATATACTTGTTGTTAGCACCATTGAACAAATGCTTCACCGCAAATATGCTTGTGGTTGGCTGTGAATATGTTAAATATCCCATAAACAGGTTTTTATCTAAGTGTAAAATATCAGTGTACCATTAGTATAAAAGAAAAAATTTCAAATTGGCCTTGTTTTTTAAACTACATTTCGTCAGGATTTTAAATGCTTAGAAACAGCAATGATAATGTATTTCATCAAGCCTATGATTTGCAAAAATTTTATGGTTAAATCAGTAATCAATGTCAACTTCTTGATACCATATAAATTCAAAAATTTGCTCCTTTTGCTATGCCTCCCCCTGACCAGATTGTTATTGTTGCCAGTCATTTTTCTGAATCAATCTCACACATGTAAAAAACTTCTTTGTTGTTGCCAATGCCATGGGCTAGCTTGTTTTTTATTTACAACTTTGAAAGTATTCCTTCATCAACAATGCATTCATATTACATAATATTTACTTTTAATTGTACTAATTTATACCTATTAAATATCATTCATTTTTAATGTTTTCTTTTTTGATAGTTGTGTTTGTTCAGGATTAACTCTACATATCATAGCATGGTTATTGCTGCACTTTTATGCCAACACATTATTTATTCAATACTTTGTAATTTTAGTTTTACAAATAAAAATCAGAATTAAATAGTTGCAATGTCTTAATCATCCTTAATCACAAGGTATAAAAAAAAAGAATTACACCTAACATAACTGTGTACAATGGTTAATGGGTTAAGAGAGATCATTTTGGAGTAAAAGAAGTCATCAGAGTTGAAGAGGGAAAGAGTAGCATTATGAACTGAATAAATGAAATTTCCTGGTTTTCGTTTCTTCAACTTGAAAGGAAGAAAAGATCTTGAGGATTTTAGTAGATGAAATAGTACTATTTTTGGGAAAAAGTTTTAAAAGAGGAAAGAAGAGAAATTAAAGATGATGTTGGTTTTATCATTATTAGATTTCAGGCCTGAATTAATTAAATATCATTTGAAGGGCTAGAAAAGAAGAGGGATGAGTATTAAAAAGTGTTAGGTTGTCGGTAAAGACACTGATATTTAGAAGGGCTTTGCCAAGTGAGAGTCCTTGAATTTGAGATAAGAAAGAATTTTTTAGTAAAGGCTTTGATGCTAATTATAAATAAGAGCATGTTAAGTGGGCAGCCTTGATGTATGCTACATTTAATCAGAATCAGATAGGTAACTATTCAGTTTAAATTTTGCAGTTAAATAAAAAAAAGTGTGGATTTTGAGTTTAGCAGAACTTTGAATAATAAACAGGTGTGATATCAAATTTAAGGCTTTTTAGAAATCAATTTGAGCAATAGCTGAAGGTTAAGAAAAGTTTTCAAGGTATATTTAGTAGTTTTAACATTGAGATAATTGTTTAGGGTCTTTGTGAGACCAGATGGTTGTTTAGGGGAGATTATTTGTGTAAGGAGAGGTTTTATGCAGTTAAAATTGATATTTCATTGGACTTTGTATTTGGTGTTTGAATGAGTTGTTAGCTGATTTTAATTCATAGATGAAAGTTTAGATGTTTTAAAAATAAGTTTTACATGGCAAAACATTGTGAGAAGGTGTGTTAAGAATAAAGAAAATAATTATTCTTGGTTGGAATTAGAAAAGTCATCAATTTAGGTGAAAAGTAGAGTTCCTTCATGTGAGTGACTTGTTCAGACTGCCCTTTGGATAGTGCTGTTACTGGTCTTCTTATTAAACTAATTGTGTATTTTTTTTTAGAGAGTTTCTTCCAGAGGATTTAATCAAACTGCTGCAATAAAATCACGAAATTTTCATTCAAGAAAATCTGCTTTAAAAATTACAGGTTTAGATTTTTTTGTTCAATATAAATATATGAGTTAATATTTTTATTAAGTTTTTGCTGTTATGCAAAACTACTCAGGGTGCTTGCTGGGTAAATATTAATAGTTTTACCCTTCTATACAAAACCAAGGATGCTACTTTCTTTAACTCAGTACTACGACAGTTAATTGAAACAACACTTGATCGAAATAACAGTTGATAAAAAAAAATTTTTGTATGTTTCTGCAATTAAACAATCTGTTTGTTACTGTAAATTAGATTCATTAAAGGCAAAGACCATTAATAAAAAGATAGTTTGTTTTTAATTTTTATAAATTTTTTGCCAATGTCAAGGTCAGGGTTTCTGAAGCAGGTCCCTGGGCAAAGCATTTTTAGGGGAGCCACAAGTAGATCTCTTTTCATGGCTATGTTTTGTCAAATGCCTATTGCTGCCATTTTTTTGCATTTTTTTTACATTGTAGTCAGTAGCTTTTGAAGACACCTTGTATACTTTTGGAGACACTTTTGGAGACCCCTTGTAT
The DNA here is from genome assembly GCA_963680785.1 of Diplosoma virens. Taxonomy (NCBI): domain Eukaryota; kingdom Metazoa; phylum Chordata; class Ascidiacea; order Aplousobranchia; family Didemnidae; genus Diplosoma; species Diplosoma virens. The sequence goes on along the minus strand of OY796886.1, from coordinate 44,368,171 downwards.
AAATCAGAAACAGATTCAAAAGGAAGACCTTTTTTTTATAGATTACTATGTTTTTGGGATAAAAATTTGACAAAACCAGGACAGATTCAAAATGAATACTTTTTTTTAGCGATCACAATGTTTTTGAGATAAGAAATTGACAAAACTGGAACAGATTCAAAGCTGTAAATTTTCTTTTTCATGATTTGATCAAATGTCATTTTGATCAAGTGTTGTTTCGATCAAGTGTCATTTAATGAAATGTCACTTGATAAAGTGTTATTTGATCAGTTGTTGTTCAATCAACTATTGGGTCATGCTTTCACTCTGGCTGCCATAACATTGGTACTAATCCAGATCCAGCTTTTGCTGATGTTGGTCCTGTTGGTCCCTATATTAACCTACCTGACAGTTGTGCTTTAGAAAAGTTCCACAGGTCACAACATTGACCTTTTCTTTTTGCACTACCAAGGTTTGCTTTGCCAGTGCCAAGCATGCCTGTTAAGCAATAATATTTCTTTGAGGCCAGATTGAGTCACTACATAGCTTTAACAAAGAAATTTGCAAAGACTTTGCTGCCACCTGATTCACTTGATGCATATGCAGCTTACCAGGACTTTTACAATGTCATGAGAAAAGCAGCCAAAAAGCCTATACCGTGTGGTCACTGAAACAACTATATTCTGTGTATGGTATATTCCATGAGGTACACATTTGGAGCTTGCAGACCAATGAGCAGGATTTGAGTTTGGTTGCTATGGCTTTACTAGTCAGACTTGACAAAATCAAAGAGATTGATAATCTGAAGCAGTTTAAAACATTGACTTTTCACACTTGTGTCAAGAAGCATAGTGGGGTATATTAAACAATCTCACTGTTAGGTCATGACACTTCCTTGTCACTGTCTTGTTTATGCTAATCAGAAACAAGAAATAAGAGGCTGTTATTTGGTTGCTCAAAAAGGTCAAAGATTATACATTTTTGATTTTTAAAGGGCTGCAACACTGGACCCAGTAATTATCTTTGGGATTTTCTTGCAGGAAAATGTACTGCTGCCCTCTAATACTTAAACTAGGTAAAGCTCCAAGCCCTGATAAGTAAACTAGGTAAAGCTTTAAGCCATGAGCTTATAGTTCATGCTAGAGCTACCTTCAAGTTTTGGTTATGTGACTTCCTTTCTTCCTGCTGGCACCGAATCAAAATTTCTAAGATCTGAAGAATAGCATTTGTAATTGCACTTCTATAGTCAATAAAACCAAAAAGTTATTAACTGATAGCTTTACTTTGTGTTCCCTACAAGATCCTCGTGAGACTTATCTATGTTCCACATCAAAGCACTTATCCATCATTTCCAGAAAGTTTGCTTGTGCAGATTATCTTACATTGTTGCACTCTTTTGGAGACTGGAAGGACTTGGAGGAGACTTTAAGTCAAGACATGACTAGTTTTGACTACACTTTTGTATACCTCCAGACTGGGAAGTTGAAGCTTAGAAACTGATGGTGACAGCAGCTTTTCATTTAAACAATCTAAAGGTAAAATATGAGCAAAAAATTTGCAAGAACAATAAACATTTTACCATTTTGTCCGATTCAACTTATCTTAGGTTAAAACTGGATAATTGCTTACATTTCATCACCATCTATACTGGCATTGCACAAAGATTAACTTTGTGCTTCACACTGCTGCTTAAAATGGAGTGCTTGCGTGAAAACATTGCACACAGCTGCCCTATCTCTGGCCTACTTGACAATTGAGTACTGCATGCTAGTTTGGTACAACATTATTGGTCCTGTTGCAATGCACTTTTTAGTTAGAAAAGGCACAAAAGAAAGTTTGGCAAGCTGCAATTTGACCATTGTTGATGCTGTGTATTATCACCAAATGTCTGGTTCCATTCCAATGGACCACCTATCCATAGTTTCAAGCATTCAGCCACCAAAGCTTGGCTGACTAGGAGCAACACTCTCCTTCGCTAACCCTGGCACTTTGGACCCTGAAAATATATTGTATGCTCTTTTAAGTGGATCTCCTGATGCTAGCCAAAAGAGATTAAGATTTAGACACTCATTTGTGCCAGCTATGCAAAAAGTATTAAAAGACATTGCCAACCCAGGCATCAGCACTGCCCAGTGTACAAACAATAAATTAATAAAATAAGGATTGTGGAAATATGTTTAACTTTGTCCTTTCATTTTCATGACTAGTACCAGGCCTGTTGAAATACCTTGCTTTGAACAGCTTGTTAAGCTCAATAGCCTGCAGACTTGTTTTGGGCAATTCCATTTGACTTGGAGTGTAAAGTCTGATGGTTCTGAATGACAAAATTTGATGCTGGCTTAACATCATTACTGCCAACATCTGTTCCAGGCAGTACATCAGCTTGGTTAGTAAAAGGGTAAACCCTCAGCCCCAGTCCCGTTTGTAACTGACTTTGAGTAATACTGCTATTACAATTTTTAAAATAAATCTTTCCAAAAAAGTTTGTTCAGTTAGTTTTTTTCTTGCATCACAATCAACCTCAACTCATATATTTCTAACAAAAAAAAAATAAATAAATAAAAACAGTCTGAAGTCATTGATGATTTAAAAACTGAGTAAAATTAAACGCTCTTTTGAATTATTAGCCATTTGACTAAATGCTTTAATGTTTTTTGAATCTGTTCAAAGTTTTGTTTAAATTGGTTTTTGTTTTATGTTAAAGGTCAATTGAATAGTCCTACCTCTGAAGAAAGAGCTGTAGTTTCAAAGCCGGTTAACGCTCTTGAAAGAAATAAAACAGATTTTACAGAGGCTGTAAGTACTAACTTTTGGTAAACTTTTCTAATTTCTGATGGTCTCTGGTGACTTTTGTTAATGATAAATTTTTTTTAAATTTTAAAGAGGGAAACATGACAATTTTTACAAAACTAAATTACTTGGCAGTATATGAATAGTGGAGCTCTGGCATGGTCTGCAGATGCTTTAAGGAAGAATGAAAAATCCAGATGCCCTTGTGTGCCAGGTGCAGAAATCTTATAATACAGGGTGTTCCAAAAGTCTTGGGCACAATTTGACATTGAACATTTAAAAAACTGTTATGTATATAACAACGCATCTGATATATTCTGAAAACTTGCAATCTCAAGTTTTTCATGAAATGTTTAAAGATGTTCAATATGAGCACTGTTGATCACACTGCACACATCAAGCCAGTAATTCAATTCTTGCCAAACATGTTCCAGCATTGTGTTGTCAATGGTTGCAACAGCTTCCATTATTCGGGTCACATAAACCAGTCCTTTCACAAATCCCTTCAAAAAAAAATTGCAGGGACTGATATCTGGTGACCTGGAAGGCCCGGGCACACAAACATGATCATCTTGACTAGACCTTCCAATCCATCCAGTGCTGTGTTCAGAAATTGTCTAACCCTGAGGGTCCAGTGTGGTGGTGCCCCATATTGTTATAAAAATAAAGTTGTCAGACCCTTCCTCATTCAACCTTTCCATTAACCACTTTTCAGCATGTTGGGGTACGTGTCACCATTGACTGTTGCTCTTTCAAAGAAGAATGATTTGTAGACAGCTTTCTTTGACATAGCACAAAGACATTCACCTTTGGGAAATCTTGCGCATGCTTAAGAATTTCATGTGGGTTCTCAGTACCCCATATGCTGGTGTTATGCATATTGACTTGCCATTTATGTGAAAGGTTGCTTCATTGCCAAAAACAAGCCGGTCATCAAATCCATTGTTTCCCAACTTTTCTTGCATTGCAAAAGTCAGGCTGATCTCAAATGTTGAGATAGCTGTAGCTTGTAAGGTGTCATGTGCAGAAGACACACAAAACAATTGTTATAGGAAGCTGAAGTTTCTTGCTGGCTCTTCTAATCAATTTACAGGGGCTCTACTTGGAGGGAATTCAAATTTTCTCAACTGTATCATGTAAAGTTGAGGACAATCCGTTTTCTTAGCTGGGCACAAACACTCCTTCTACAGGGTGTCCATAAAGTCTCTTTACAATTTAAAAAAATTATTACATAGTGAAATGATGAGATATCGCAATGAGGGTTGTTTTATGTTAATCAGTATTTCATAAAGTTTTTATTGACACATTTAATACACTTCTATATGAGCACCATTAGTTGCATGAAGGCACATGATTCCACACTAAACATTCACATTTGGACTATCTCGCTAAAGTTCTCTACTCGCATGGGGGTTTTCCGATCCCCAAATGCTTACATTGTGTTTGTTTAACTTTCCTGAGACATGAAAAGTTTCCTCATCACTAAAACAAACTCGCTTGAGGAGTGCTTCATCCTCAGAAATTCGTTGCAGCATGTTCACTGCAAATTCTTTTCGTCTTGGCATGTTGTTTGGCTGAAGTGCCTGTAACATTTGCATTTTGTAAGCATACAATTTTAAATTCTTGTGTAGGATTTTGTGCACTGTTGAACGTGATAGTTCCAATTGTCTGGCAGCAGTATGGATGGACTTTATAGGGAATGTTGAAAGGCTTGCTTTACATGCTTGATGTTTTCTTCAGATGTTTTTGGTCGCCCACTCCTCCTTGTATCAAACACTGTGCCCGTCTCCATAAATTTCTTGTGCCATAAACGAATTGAAGGACGTGATGATGGGTCTTTTCCATACTTACTTCTGTAGTTTTGCTGGGTCTGGACATCTGATTTTGTCTCAATGAACCAGGATACACATTGCACTTTTTCTTGAGGAGTAGTCATTTTATGGGGGTTTAGTTGATATAACTCAATTATTAAACATAAGAAATTTTATCTGAAACAATAAATTTTGGTGTCAATAAAAACTTTATGAAATACTGATTAACATAAAACAACCCTCATTGCAATATCTCATCATTTCAATTTGTATTAATTTTTTTAAATTGTAAAAAGACTTTATGGACACCCTGTATATAAATTCACCATGCCATTGCAATATGGACTTCCTTTCTGGTGCCTCTTGGAATTTTGTGCAAAATGGACATTGGAACAAGTATCCATGATTCAGTTTTTGCAAATTCAATAATGCAAAATGCCTTTTCTGATTGAGTTAACAACATTAGTTGATCTTAGTTATTTAAGCTACCTCAAAAGATTTGAAAGGATACGAAAAATTATTGGCATGCCAAAAAAACTTAATGAATTTAACTTTAAAATGGTACCAGTTTCATCCTACTACCATTAATAGTTCAGTAGATATGAGGAGTTGAAATGTACCCAAGACTTTTGGAACACCCTGTACTTTCTGCCAATATGGAGATTGCAAGGCATGTAGAATGTTTTTTTCTGAACCAATATTTGTGTTTGTTGAGAAATGAAACTACTTGGTTATACATAATCTTTTCAACTTTGGACATAGTTGGAAGTACAGTAGATTTATTGGTCAATAATTGCTTACAACTGTTGGGTTTCTTTTTTAAGAATTGTTATAACTTATGTTTAGAAAGGTATACAAGGTGCGGCTATTAAATAACGAGACTGAGGACATAAAGTAATTTTATTGAGCAAAAAAAACAACATTTCATTTTTGTTTACCTTTTGATGTGTTCCCCTGAGCATCAACACATTGTTGCATTCTGATTTTTCACTGATCAAAACAGTGTAAAAGATCTATTTCCATAAGGTGTTGTAGTATCTTTGTCATTTTTTATTTTACTTTGTGGTACAGTGTTGAATCTTGTACACTTTGCAAAAATAGAAATCCAAGTTGCCCAATTAGCAAATTATAAATAAAACATAGGGTAGTAAAAGTATATATATCAAGGCTTTATGCTTTTATTCTTAGGACCAGTATTAGGCCACAAGAAAAGTTTGCCAAAACAGCTGGGATCAAGTTTAATTGCGTACAAACTGGTATGTGGCACATTACTCATACTTGCACATATTTGCCTATGGACAGTCTCGTCAAAGTTTCTGTCCATTGACAAATCTATTTGTTTATGGACTAAAACTTCCTTACTTGCAGTGCAATAGAGCATGCAACCAATTACACTCTCTCTTTTTTAAACTTTTGATGTTTCCTGTATAAACCACATTTTCTGGCAATTTGTTATTGCCAATGATTTCTTCTGACAAGAGTTGGTCAAAAGAATTCTAAAGAAAACAGTCTTTTAAAGACTACCAAAATTGAAAGTTTTAATGGTTTCCTCAAAACCATTGCTCAATATGTTATTTTTATTTAGGAGCCTACTAATATGCATAGCCCCCTTTTTTTGTTGAAGTTTGCTCACATAATGTTATTTTTGTCTTGTTTCCTAGTTTGCTCAGTTTTCTAAACAATATGTACGTAATTGTTGCTTTGGCTGAATAGAACTAAATTTCGATTTTTTTCTTAGTTTATAATTTTAAAGTCTTTGCACAAGGAACATGAATGTATTGTTTAAAGATAATTTTTATATGTTTTACAGATTGATGATGGTTATTATCTTTTTATTTATCTTATTTTATCTCTATATTTATCCTCCTGACTTGCAGGAAAGCAATGGCGCTGCTAATACATAGTGTAAGCAATCACCTCATCCTGCTTCCAGAGATGCCAAGATATTGCTGTTTGCTAGTAATTTAATAGAATATGACAGAAATTTAGAACTGCTTGCCAAAACCACCAAGCAGGAGAAAGTGCCATAAGGTGTCCATCTGGAGTTAAATTTACATAGTTTGTTGATCCATCTTGTTTGTGGTTTGCCTCTACTTCTTTTTCTGTCATATTATACCCATTCTGTTACTTGTTTGCTCCATCTATTATCAATGTTCTTGTGATCTGCTCAGCCCATTTCCATTTTAATTTTTTAATTGCTTTAACAACATCTTGTAATAATTATGATAGTTGTTAGTAAAAGTATTTTCAAAAAGCTGGCAAAGCCAACCAGTGGTGTTTGCCATGTTTATTCATGCAACAAATAATAATTTACTACAAATATAAAAACTTTTCGTTTAACCATAGAAAGATGAATAGAGAATTACTTTTGGCCTGTAATATGTTTAACCAATCAAGAAAATGCACACACAGTGATAATTTGACCTCTTATTATTGAGGCAAATAATATATTAATGTGCAAAAGTAGAAAGACTCATTTGATTTTGACCAATATCAATTGGGTATCGATTTAATATTTACATCTATACAAAGACTCAATCAATTTCGACCAATAAGTCAAATGAGTCTGTACTTTTGCACAGTAATGTGTCATTTTCCTCGATGGTAAGAGGTTGAATTACCCTGTGTGTGCATTTTTTTGAACAGTCAAATATATTGCAGCCCAAACGTGATTTTGGTCATATTCATTTAAGCATTGGCAGAGTTGGAGCAATTTCCTACTAACCTTTCTATAGTAATTGTTTGATTGCCATAAAACTAATAAACTTCTATTTTATATGGAGTCATTGTTCCTTGCTAGTCTTTTTCATCTCTTACTGAAATGTAACAATCAATCAATCAACATACTCTTATTTGCAGGAAAAAATAATACACATAACGAAAATGAAACACTAAAATAACACAAAGTTAATGCTTCAAAAAAAATATTGCTCAGTATGAGCTTTTGTTTTTCAATTTAATATTTGATAAATATCTGGTAAAATTACATCTTTTTTAACCCCATTTTTGGTAATGTTCAGTACAAAACTATCAGTAAATTCTAAATTTTTTCCTCATAATTACTGTGATTATGAATAAACACCTTATTAATATTCTCAAATTTATCACTGTTCATTGAAGTCACCCAAAATATCATTTCTTCACTTGGATTATCATAAAGCATAAAGCAAGTCTTTTCTTCTGTGTGTTTCAAGTTGCTGCAGACCATATGCAGAAAGGATGGTGATAACTTATTTTATTTCAATCACTATTCTTCCATCCATGTGTCTTATTTCAGTCACATATTTTTGCCAAATCTGAAATTATTGTGACACACTTGGTCATTGTCATATGTAAGGTATTCACTTTAAGTCAGGGTTGGCAGAATTCTGGGTTTTTTCAAAAAAAAACCAGCCCAGCAGGTTTTATTGGGTTTTTTTGGTTTTTATTAATTTTTCTATTTTATTGTTACTTAAAATTGTTTTTGAGACATTTTACATACAAGAAGCTATAAAAGTGACTAATAAAGTGAGGAATGGTAAATAAATTTAAACAAATATTATTACAAATTACAAATAGACTGATATGTTTACTTTTTGACATACTGACATAACCATTAGCTATAGCCTATATAACAAACAACTATTACCATAAATTCATCTAACTTGCATTTAGATTTGTCCCATTGAATTGTATTGAACATATATTTATAATTCTCATTATACTGTATATTGAGAAATGGGCATGGTGCACACCAGTTTTTGCCACATCTAACTAAGAATGATTATAATCAAAGAGCATAGATAGCTTGATGCCTTTGGATGAGCATTAGGTTAGGGGAGCAAAGCAAATGCACTAGTGTTACATGAGAGCAGTCAAAACAGCAGCATACAACATTAGCCATTGCAGTTCAATACAGCACCAGACACTATAGGCCTTGGATGTTTGTTTACTGTGTGTGTCTGCAGAGCAAGCAAGAGATATCTTGGTCACTACTCACTAAGCATACTTTATTTCAGGGTTTCCCAAACTTTTAGTTCATCAGTACCTTTAGGACACTGTAGCAGGTTTGCATGTACCCCCGAAATTTTGTGACATTTCTCTAAAAAAAAGGCTTTCAGTTGGAATCATAGGCATGCCAGCCCAAAATATTTTGGGGGGCAATGAAGTTTTGCCCAAATCATGATTTTCTAGTACTTTATGGATAGGTCAAAAAATTTGTCTGAGATTCTTGAATGGAGAAAAAATTTCGTCTTGAAATCATGGTGATCTCTAAAAAACAAAGGTTTTCACTTGGATTCAATCACATATTTCTCAATTTTCATCCCAAAATCAAGGTGTTCTCTAAAAAAAAGAAAAAAAAAAGGTTTTCACTTGGATTCAGTCACATATTTTTCAATTTTCGTTCCAAAATCAAGTTGTTCTCTAAAAAAAAAAAAAAAAAGTTTTCACTTGGATTCAGTCACATATTTTTCAATTTTCATTCCAAAATCAAGGTCTTCTCTAAAAAAAAAAGGTCTTCACTCGGATTCAGTCCCCATTTAAACCCAAAATCATGGTGATCTGTAAAAAAGTCTTCCCTCTTAATTGTCCTGTTTGACGTAATAACAATCAACCGGATTCGAAATTTCTAGACATTTGAGTCTATTATTTTTTCCAGACACAGAATTTAACTTAAATAAGGATATTCTCTCACATAATAATGTACCCCTTGAGAAGCCTAAATGTACCCCAGTTTGGGAACCCCTGCTTTATTTAGTGATTTATATTTCTATTTAGTGGCAGGAATGAAAAATATAACATCATTATAGTTATTGGAAAAAATTCAAATAGCTTCTACTTAAATTTTGCAGAAGGCAGTTATTGGATGCTTTGATTAAAAGAAAATGTTTTTTTTAGTATGACAGGATTAGATCAAGAGTAATGTGGTTGTATATTTTGGTTAAAGTTCTTGGATGTGCAATCCTTACTAATTGTTACAAAAATATAAAGTATATTTTTATAAAATCTGTAATAAAAATAATAAAAATAAGTATGTAATAAAAATAAGTATGTAATAAAAATAAGTATGTCAAAAATATTAATATATACTACAAATATATATATTTTAGCTGTGCATCATTATCAACAAAAACAAACAGAAAATTAGGAAATTACTGATGTGGCCAGTTATCTTGCAACATCAGTAATTATTATGGTTAACAAGTTTTAAGTGAGTTCACTTCAGCAGGGGCATCTGCTTTGATGATGAACTATGTTTCAAGTGCGTTTGTACATTATAATATTCTATTATGTTTTTGCCATTTGTATATTATGATTTTCTATTTATGTTTTCAGAAGGTAGTTTAAAGTTACTTAATAAATATAAATTTAATCTGTGACTAGATAAAGTATTTCACAATTTTTCAATTTATATTTTGTTTAAATCTTTCAAATAATTAAAATTAATTAAGGATGCCTATGGGAAGTGGAAGAAAGAAAGGAATAGAATGAGAACATATATCTGAAATTGAAAACAGCATTAGAGTATTATGTGATTATTGCCATGAATCAATTAGTAAGAAAATGGAAAGAGTAAGAGCCCATTTAAAAGATTGCCAGAAGAAAAAAGAATATGTAGAAAAAAAGTGAGGAGGATGTTTTAGACATGTCAAAATTGTCAAGCAGAAATAGTGACATCAATGTCACTGGTAATTTAAATATTAGTGATGTCTCTGTCCCCATGTCTTCATCTAAACTGATTATAGGTTAAATAAGAACATTTATTATAACCTACTTGATCTAACTAGTGGCAAATGCAGTAAAATGCTTGTTTGATTTTTGTGTAAAATGGAAATAAATTGAAGAATTGAATTGAGGCTGTAGTTTTATTTACTCTCTCATGACTGACATTAACCATTAACATACCAAGGCTGGCTCACCAACATTGTTTACCAAGGTGGGGTCCTCTGAGGAACCCATTGTTTTCAATGCTTCAGCGGTTTGCTTAGTTTAAACTATAGAATTGTGTGATACTGAAAACTATTTCAATAACACAATCATTTTTGGACATAACATAAATATTTGTGGTACCAGTATTTGTTTATTTTTTATTTTCTGTAGAAAAATACAGCCAGCCCAAAACACAATATACTGGTGCACCAAAACACTAGCAAAATTGCTACCTACACTCTCCACCATTAGTTAGAATACGATTTTTGCAATCAATATAAAAGAACAAGTTTGCAGTAGGTGAAACAGATGGCTCTTTTTAATGTGACATTGTAACAAACCCTGATTTTTACCCAAGTGTTATTTCATTTTTTTTTTTTGTATAATGAGGCCCAGAATATCTAAATTAGAATTATATTCAAAATTTTTTTACAAATTTGATCACATTATATTTATTTTATTCAAATTTATGACACATACAAAGATTAAGAGAAAAATTGCAACTATAGTTAAGGTGGGAGCCAAAAAACTGACCTCTGGGGTCCCTGAGAGACCCCCCTTGGTATGTTAAGGGTTAATTATGAAAGTCATACTTAACAAACAATTGGTGCATGTTATTCATAGGATATCTAAGTATATATATATATGTTTTTCTACTATTACAAGGTAATATGTTTAGTAATACTATTACTATTAATATAATTGATATAAAATGCTTTTAAATACTTAAAAAAATGAAAAACTTAAAAAAAACCACTTGAGGCAAAGTTTTTTTGGGAAGGTTTTTTAATGAGTGAAAAGCTTGTTTTGATTTTTGTGTGAAATGGAAATAAATTGAGGAAATGAATTGAGGCTGTAGTTTTATCTCTATTCTTTTGACTGACATTATTTATGAAGGTCATATTTATCAATTGGTGGCATGTTATTCCTAGGATATGTAAATATATGCATATATTTTTTTACTGCTACAAGGTAATATGTTCAGTAATATTATTACTATTAATATAATTGAAAAAAATGTTTTAAATACTTTAAAAAAGGAAAAATTTAAAAATACCCACTTGAGGCCAGGTTCTATTGGGCGGGTTTTTTGGGCAGGTTTTTAATGCCAACCCCGAGTAAAATGCTTGTTTTGATTTTTGTGTGAAATGGAATAAATTGGCGAAATTAATTGAGGCTGTAGTTTTATTTCCATTCTCTTGACTGACATTATTTATGAAAGTCATATTTATCAATTGGTAGCATGTTATTCATAGGATATGTAAGTATATACAGATATTTTTCCACTATTACAAGGTAATACTATTACTATTAATATAATTGATATACAATGCTTTTAAATACCTTAAAAAATAAAAAATTTAAAAAAACCCAAAAAAACCCACTTGAAGCCAGGTTTTATTGGTTTTTTTTGGGCGGGTTTTTTAATGCCAACCCTGCTTTAAGTCAGATACACAAGACTGAGGCCTGGAGGTTTATTCTTTTACTGCCACAGGTTTCTCTACTGCCTGGTTCAGATGCTGACAATGATAGTTTTAAAGCCACTATCAGTTTTTGTCCTCAAAAATTGTCAGACATTTTCAAAAGCAAGTTGGGGTAATTGCTTGATGATTTTCCTAAGTATGGTCCCTCTAACATGTTTTAGTGAGTAAGGAAGATACAGAGAGATGAAAATAAATAAAAAAAATTTTTTTATGCTCATAATTTTTTTAAAATTTTTGTTTGCAACCATTTGTAAATCATTGGCTTAATTTTTTACTTGAATGTCTTTGTGTCAGTTTAATTGTTCCCATTTTAAATTGTATGCATGTCTTTTGCTTTAACTTGATTAAATTGATGGTATTTTTCAAGAATTACTCCAACTTGCTTGAATGACAAGTCAGAATAAAACTGTACTGTATTTTCAAATCAGCAATCAAGAAGGGTTTTAGCAGTATGCAAAACCTTAGTCTAATTGATCTAAAAATGACATATGCGCAGTTAATTAACATAACTTTTGTCTTTATTATATTAACTGGAAACAAAGTTGAATACTAATTTGGAAAGTCTGAATATACTAATTTGGAGTACTAATTTGGAAAGTCTTAACAAAGTCTTAATATACTAATTTGGAAGTGTAGAAGCAGTTTTTCAAGAGACTTGAAATATAAGCTTCTTAAAAAAGACATTTATAAACAAGATTGTCAAAAAATAAAGAAATCTGTTGAATAAAAGTAGAAAGTTGCACTGTAATAGTTGATAATAGAAAAAAATGAAATTGTTGTCACAACATGTAACACTTTTGGTGTGGAACGATGTAGATTTACATCTTGAAATGAGATCTTGTTTACTGTTTGCCATTACTAACCTCCCAAGCTTTGGGGATTTCCCTAAATTTAAAAAGTAATTAACTAAACTTGGAAAATAGTAAACAAGAACTGAATTGCTTAACCTTCTGCATCAAAAGTGTTAATGGCTAGATTCCTAGTTCTATTTAAATGTTGTTGGCAACTAAAAATTATTTTTAGGATTCAGAATCAAAGTTTAAGAAGAAAGAAAAATGTTCATCAACTTCAAAAGAGAGATTTAACAACCTTCCAAGTGGCATGGACAGTGTTTTGAACGTGATAAGCAACAGGGAACAGGAAAAGTTGGTCAAGAGAAAGCCTCGAGAACCAAGATTTTCACAAAGGTTATTGTGCAGAATTTTGTGGCTTAAAGTTTTAGAAAATTTTTGCTCACAGATGGAATTGAAAATCTTTAATAAATGGTAATCTTAAATAGATGATTATCAAAAATTATAAAAATATGATTTTGTATATATATACAGTGCCGGCAAAAAAAATCTTTACATTTATACGGCAAAAAAAACTTTACAAGAAAAATCCTCATAAGTTTTTTACTTATTGCTCCTGCCAAAAACATTGTTTCCGTCAAACGCTTACAGTTACGTCATATGCTAGTCTTTGGCTATACTTTATCGCATAGCCATTGCTCTGTGTGCTTCGTGTTGCTTTACAGCTGGTTAAATAATAGGTCAATAAAATTGGACAACATTTTTCATTTTTTAAAGTCTTGAGATGTTGTAAAAATTGTTACGAAAATTAAAATGGATCAAAAGAAGATGCAAATTGAAGAAAAAGCTTGGGCCTTGACTTTATTAGAGAAGGAAGAGTCTGTGATTGCTGTAGCCGAAGATGTTGGGGTCGCAAGAAAGGCAAATTATCAACTAAAAAGATGGGCAACATTATTGCCACCAGGGATGGTACCAAAAAGAAAGTCTGGTCTGGCGCACCTAAAAAGATTCGTTCAAAAACTTCAAAAAGCTTATTTTTTCTTGCAGAGGTCTTTTTAGGTGCACCAGACCAGACTTTCTTTTTGGTACCATCCCTGGTGGCAATAATTTTGCCCATCATTTTAGTTGATAATTGCCTTTCTTGCGACCCCAACATCTTCGGCTACAGCAATCACAGACTCTTCCTTCTCTAATAAAGTCAAGGCCCAAGCTTTTTCTTCAATTTGCATCTTCTTTTGATCATTTTAATTTTCGTAACAATTTTTACAACATCTCAAGACTTTAAAAAATGAAAAATGTTGTCCAATTTTATTGACCTATTATTTAACCAGCTATAAAGCAATACGAAGCACACAGAGCAATGGCTATGCGATAAAGTATAGCCAAAGACTAGCATATGACGTAACTGTAAGTGTTTGACGGAAACAATGTTTTTGGCCGTAGCAATAAGTAAAAAACTTATGAGGATTTTTCTTGTAAAGTTTTTTTTGCCGTACAAATGTAAAGATTTTTTTTGCTGGCACTGTATATACTCGTATGTATCAAATTAAGTATAGACACTGCAGATAAAATTTATTTATTAAAATTTGTGACAGTCTGTTTCACTGTAAAAATGACTCATCAGGCGATTATCTTATTCAAATTCTATTTGAATAAGATAATTGCCTGATGATCTTTTGACTTTTTTTTAACAATGACATTTTCTATATTATGATACTATTTCTCTCTTGGTTGGTTGTATAAAATTAAAAGTGAAACTAATAAGGTTACTTGTTTGCTATAAGTTTTCAGACATTGCAACTGTTTTGAAGTATTTGATGTTTTGATTGTTTACTGCTGCATGCCAGTACTCACTTTCTGTGCTCAGTAACAAGCATATGCAACTACCTTAAACTACACACAAGCAATAATTTCACCTGACATAATGATTTTAACATCAGACATCTTAATGACCATTTGCACCAAATATTTCACATTCCTGTACAACTTAGCTCTCACTACTAATACAAAATTAAAACATTGGTAAAATTTACAAACTCATTTACAAACTTACTCTGCTTCCTTTGCCAAAAAAACTACTGCTCTACAATGTAAAAAACATTCCAGTATATCTCTCCTACATAGATTTAAACATTAACATTTAATAGCAGCACACCCTCATTTAAAAACATTTGCAATAGCATCTTGTGAAGGTGAATCAAAAAGTAATCCAATTTTTTTGTTATATTATAAATACAGAATGCCACAAAACAAATCATACATCAAAATTAAGCTGCATGTCAGAGGTTTACACTGCTATTTCTCAACATAATCTCCATCACGTTCAATAGCTGTGTGTCCACCTTCAAATGAGAGCATATATTCCAGTTTTGTAAAGCTCTGGTGGTTGCTTACAAAGCCACTTCTAGACAGGAATTTTCACTTCTTTATTGTTGCCATAATGTTTGCTTCTCAGTTCATCCTTTGTTGTACCAAAGAGATGGAATTCTGAAGGTGCTAAGTCAAGGTGGATATGTATTTAGGTGAATTTTGCCATAAATTAAGTGCCTGACTTATGTGCATGGCTGCATAAATGGCTATCTAAGGCCACATGTGGCTGTATAGCTGTAGGTTGTGCACTGTTGCTCCAGACCCCAAATTAATATTTTTGTAACATGTGAGTATTAACTTTTTGAAAGTGTTTATTTTTACTAAGTAAAATAAACAAAAAAGCTAATCATCTCAACATTCCATGCCATTATTTTTCCATTCTTAAATATGCAAACATATGAGGCTCTATCCAATCAAACACCAACATCAACAAACTGCAAGCCATCTAAAAACACAGCTCTGCATAATAGGCTCAGACAGCACACTCAAATGTAGCTAAAACACAATCATACTGCTTATATCTCACAATACCTTAGCTTGAAGAAAAAAAAAGTCACATCAGGAGTGTCAAACTCAGGGGCTGCATGAAGCCCTTGCTATTAATTGTTGCAGCCTGCACAACTGTAATTAATTCATTGGATTCTAAAACTTACCTCTCTTCCTAAATTATTTTAAACCCTTTTAGATTTTTTTTATTGATTGAAGACCAATTTTTTCTCATTGCTTATGATGTTCCTAAGCTAATAAATCTAATCAAGTGAATGGCTAAAAATGGAGTCTAGTTTTGTTCTAAAATTAAACTATAATGAAGTTTTATCTGCTAACAAGAAAAGTTGCAATAACACTTGCAAATTAGGATTAAAAACCATAGTGCTGTTTGGGTCAAATTATGTTTTTGAATAATTATTACTAATAAAAACTGTTAGAACTAGTCAAAACCAGGCTGACCTTTTTTTGTTATTTTTACTGGTCAAAATTGGGATTGCAAATACTAGCAATGAAAATCTAGTAATCAAAATGATGTTAAACAAAGGGGACAAAACATTTGTACATAATCAAATGTTAAATACCAAGCCAATAATCTTTCATAAATATTTGTGATCAATTAGTTTTGATTTGTAAATGATTTCATCATCATCTTTATCATTTTCAGAAAAAACAGTAAAATGTGTATTGTAAAATTGTTCAGTGTATTTCTCTTTGCTCGCTTGTCCTTTTGGGGTTGCGGGGGCAGCAGCTCAAGTTAGGATCTTTAAGCATGCTGATCTTTTGTAACTAGCAGCAATTCTACTGGTGGGATTTCAAGACAAGGTCAAATCTTCAGTGTAATCTCCCCAGCAAGTTCTGGGTTGTGCTCTAGGCCTTTTACCACTTGGAAGAGCATGCATGACCTGCTTTACATTTTATTCATTGTGTTGTATAGCCATACCAGTGCAGTAGTGGTCTTTCTATGCAGAGTTTACAATTTAATTAAAAAAATATTTTGTGTTGTGTGTAATTTGAGTAATCTAATTTCGATGCTGAAGTAAATACTTTACCAAATGTTAAAAAATGGTTAAGTGCTCAGCAGCCCACAATCTCATTCATGTTATAAATGAGTCTTAAATCAGCTCATAAGTTTTTTATGTCTGACTGACACCATACCTCATAACAAACATTGATCATTTCACATGCATACAAAATTGGCTCAGCTCAAAGCCAACAAATCACCACATATTAAACCCTAACATTTATGTGTTAAATTCACACACACATGCACTGACACCCACTCACACACATGCATGCACATGCACACACATGTACGCATGCACACACACCTTGCAAGCAGCAATTGTTATTCAAAAGTAGAAGTCTTGGTTAACACTAGAATTACGGCGGTGTCATTTTCGACACCAACGCTTTTTTAATGTTTCGTATTTTTAGTTGTATACTTTCTAAGAGACTAATTCTTTTTGACTTTTTCTAAACTTTATTATTATAAAGTATGAGTAGCATTTTGTTTTCAAATCTTGATTTTTAATGAGTACTTTAGGTCAGTTTTATTTTTAACACCCCATTGTTTACGGAGGTGTTGTTTTTGACACTGTAACCATTTCAGCTTTGCATGATGCTATAAGCTCTTCCAATACACATTTGTGTCTGGTTTTTGTTGTTCATCGGCATGAGAAGCAATTACTTCAGCTCCTCATCAAGTGTAGAGTTGCAGTTTCGAAAAGTGCAGATACATGGCTTGGAGAGGGCAGAATGAGTTTTCAAAAGTTTGATCAAAACAATAATGTGCAAAGAATATAAATATAGAACAGCTTTTCGATAAAGTGGTCTCAACCTAAAAAAACTCAATTTATTGCATAGGTAATAAAAATTGTACTGCAGTATACCTCTTTTAGTCTTTGATAATAAATGTTGTATTTTTTACAGTAAATCTCTTTGCTTAGTTTATATTTTGGTTCTATTTTATTGGGAGACAGTGACATACGAGGGTCAGTCAATAAGTAATGAGACTTTTTTAATAACTCAAGTTTGCAATGACTGGTAATCAAAAAATGCTTTTTTATTTTTCAACATAGTCTCCCTCCTTTGCAACACACTTGTTCCATCTTGATATTAGATTGTCTATTCCTTTGGCATAGAATTCCGTGGACTGGGTCCTTAGCCAGTTGCTCACAGCAGCCTTCACTTCTTCATCAGTCTGGAAGTGAATTCCCCTCATACTCTCTTTGAGTGGGCCGAAGAGGTGAAAATCAGATGGTGCAAGGTCTGGGCTGTAGGGTGGGTGTGTTAGAAGTTTCCAGCCTAAATCTTCAATTTTGGCTAGGGTTCTTGCTGCTGTGTGGGGCCTTGCATTATCCTGAAGGAGAATCACACCTCTTGATTGAAGTCCTCTCCGTTTGTTCTTAATGTCTTTTTTCACTTGAGTTAGCAGCTCACAGTAGTTCTCTGAGTTCACAGTATTGCCCCTTTCCAAGAAACTGATAGTGATCGGCCCATTACTGTCCCAGAACACAGTGAGCATGACTTTCCTTAAACTTTTCTGAGATTTGAATTTTTTCTTCACTGGGGAAGAAACATGCTTCCACTCCATTGATCGTCGTTTCGATTCAGGTTCATAATGAAAGACCCAGGTCTCATCAGTTGTCACTATTCTCGATAGAAATACATCTCCCTCCTTTCTGTATCTGCGTAGTGATGCTCTGGAAGCCATCAGGCGCTGCATTTTGTGATCATCCGTTAACATCTTTGGAACCCAGCGACAGCTGACTTTTGAAAAACGCAGCTTCTCACGCACAATTGCGTACACTGTGCCATGGGAGATGTCCAAGTTTGTAGCAATTTCATCTAAAGTGACCCTTCTATCAGATTTGATCAGGTCTTCAACTGCCTGTACTGCTTCTGGGGTAGAGACATCCACAGGTCTTCCACTTCTCAGATCATCAGTAATGCTTTCGCGTCCATCTTTGAATGCTTGCACCCATTTGTAGAAGTTTGCTCTAGACATACAGGAAGGACCATATTGTCTTTGCATTCTAGACAGAATCTCACATGATTTTACACTCTCTGCCAACAGAAATCTGATGACTCCTCTTTGTTCCAAGCATGAGCTGTTTCCTAGCCTAGTAGTCATTTCAATTTATCGTCACACCTACAGTAATCTGAAAATAAACAAGTTTTGTTGTAAATAAGATGACAACTCCATTCATAATCATCACATAAAATTTCAGTTGCATAACTCCAAGAACACCAAAGTAATTGAGAAAGTCTCATTACTTATTGACTGACCCTCGTATTACCGTATTTTCTGACTATTAAAAGGGCAAAATATAAAACCTCATGGCTTTTCAACAGTACAATTCAGCACAAGCTGCCAATATTATTACGGATTGGCACACTGATGATGACTTATCAGATGAAGAAGAGCAGGAAGATGATGAAGATTTTCAACCAGTTCTTGTTGCTGCTAGACCAGGAAATGGCAGGCGCATGCTTGGCAGTTGTTCAGACAGTTCTGAAAGCAGCGAATGTAGTGATTCTGATTCTGATACTGCCGATACTCACACAGGAACAACAACTGCTGGTGATTCAACTCTGTTGGGAAGGGATAAGACAGTGTGGAAAAGTAGTGCAACTTTAGTTGCTGGAAGAATGCCTGCTCACAATGCATTTATGGGTGCAAGTGGTGTACCTAGACAAGTTTTGCAATCCATTACTACTCCATATGTTGCTTGGAAGGACTTCATACCTGAAAGTATTCTTCGCTCGATTGTCAAATACACTACTGAAGAAGCTCACTGAAGAGGAGATACAAACTTTTCCCTAAGCCTAAGTGATTTAGAGGCTTTTATTGCTCTCAAGTACGCAAGAGGTCTTTACGGAAAAAATCATCCAGTATCATTTTTGTACAACAAGGAGTATGGAATTCCCATTTTTTCAAAAACTATGCCGCAAGACAGATTTCTAAATATTCTGAAGTATCTGAGATTTGACGACAAGCCCAACAGGAAAAGGTCTGATCCTGATGCAGATAAATTCGCACCAATACGTGAAGTATTTGAAACGTTTTCATCCATGTGTTGAACAAAATACAATTTCAACTTTTCTCTAACTATTGATGAACAACTAATGCTGTGAAGTCTTGCTGCCCTTTTATCACATTCATACCAAACAAACCTGATAAGTACGGAATTAAATTTTGGGTATTGGCAGATGTTGAAACAAAGTATGTTGCGAACATTGTACGGTATTTAGGTGCTCAAGAACGAGGAGGAACTCCTTTGGCTGAATCTGTACTGGTAAAGCTCACAGAAAAAGTAAAAGGAAAAGGTTACAATATAACCTGTGATAACGTTTTTACGTCATTATCAGCAGCTGAAAAACTTGCACGTAACAAGATCTCGATTGTTGGTACAATAAGAAAAAATCGTCGTGAATTGTCACCACAGATGACACAACCAATGCCAAGCAATCTCTATCATAGTCGCTTTATGTGGCATGATAAAAGCAATGCTTTGCTCGTCAACTATCAAGCAAAACTCAAGAAATCCGTATGTCTATTGTCAACAATGCATTCCACACCAGATGTGGATACTGGATCTCCAAAATAAAAGCCATGCGTTATACTGTTCTACAACCAAAATAAGGTTGGGGTCAACTGCTTTGACCAAATGACCTGGCTCTATACAACGCGGTCTACATCCAGACGATGGCTTCTTGCTGTTTGGGGAAATATACTTGATATTGCTGCGATAAATGCGAAAGTATTGTTCGTAAAATTCGATGGAAAACATATCAGCTGACGACAATTTTGATTTGTCATTGTAGAAGCTTTTACAATAGCAACAATACATAATTTGATAGGCTTTGTCTGTTGATATCTGTTGATAGGCTTTGTCATTGTAGAAGCTTTTACAATAGCAACAATACATAATTTCCATTAATTCAATTATTTTTTTAAAATGATGTTAATCACTGTATGTTTTAGAAATTTGAACAAAACTGATTCCTGCTTATCAGAAGAATTACAAAGTCTTTCAATCAACAAAGAGGTTTGATTTTATAAATATTTGTTCATGTTTGCAGAATCTATTATTTTATTCATACATAAGATATCAAAAGTGCAACCAAAAAAAGAGGTCAACACAATTCCAGCATTTTTCTCAATGTAGAAGATTCATCTTTGAAAGCATATTTTGCAAAATAAATTGTCTTTTTGCATTAATCAGAAATAAGTACTGTTTAAAAATATCTACTATTTACAAAGCTTTATTTATACAAAATTTTATATACAATTATACAAAATATACAAAAATTTACAAAACTAAAGTAAGCAATTATTTCTATTTGAATTCCAGAACTCTTTCAGCTTTTTACTCAAAAGTTCAAAGTAAATTATCATGCTTGTGGCAATCTGAACACGACACACATGGGTATGGCTCATAGAAATTTGATCCCTCAAATCTAGGAGCATCTGATTTTCAACACTCTGCTAAATAGTGCAATTAAAAATCATATTGACAAATGCTTGAAAATGTAGATTAATTTAAATAATTTTAATTAATGTCTAAATGTAGATCAAAATTTCTAAAATTTACATAACTTTACTCTGAAAATTTAGTCCAATATAGAATTAACTGAAGTGTGCTCACAAAGCATCATATTTAATGAATTTATTTTGTTTTTAATATTTTCTTTATTAATCAAATAAACATTTTGTTTATGGAAAATTTTATCTAGTTAAACTTATATTGTTGAATTAAAAAAATCTGTCAAAGGCTTAAATAAGTCAAAAATATATTTTTTTTGAAAACTAATTCTAAATGGTTTGGCCAAATTATAAAATGCAATCTTGTTGCTATTAATATTATGGCATGGTTTAAAAAGCAACCTTATTACCAGAAATGTAAATAAAAATGTAATTTAAATTTTCCAGTTTGCCCCACCTAAACGATATTCTTCCTTACGCCAACGAGCTGCAGATCCCTTCACTCCTCAAACTCATCACCTTTCAAAGCAACCCCCAAGTAATCTTCCACAAAAATTGTCTTCCCAACTTCCACCAGAATGGATAAAACAATCTATTGAAAATCAACACAACCAGCAAAGAATTTCTTGTGAGTTTTCTGGTTGTCTTGATCCTGTTTAGAGTTTACATTTAACTCATCTGTGTTGTATACTTCAGTTTTATTTGTTGGTGATTTTTGCTGATAGTTTATTTGGTTTAAGTTGATCAATTTTAGCAGCTTCAACTATTGCTGCTGATGGCATCACAGCAAGGGATTCAACTTCAAAAACTAGCAATGTGGTTCATTCTCCATTCAGTTTGCACTCTGACCCTCAACCTGCTGTACTCTACAATTCTTCCATTGAAACAGCTTCAACTTCTGAGCTTGCAAGCAGCAATTTGCCAGCAGGAATAAGTGAGTATTCATTACTCTTTTTGGGTTTTCATACTTTAATTCAATAATTAATTTTAGTCATTTCTAGTAGTGTAATATGATACTATAATGCAATTATATAGTATTTGCCACACATGTGTTTACCACATATCTCCGGAAGCAGGTCGACATAATTGCTTACCCTATGTATAGTGCCTCCATCGCTTTCCTGCAAGTTAGTAGGATAAATATAGAGATAAAAAAAAACAAAAAAAAACATATACTAATCTTTTGCTTTTATTAAAGCTTTAAACCTGTTCTTCCTTTTTTACTTTTGCAAATTATTTTAAATGGTGAAGGTTAGAGAAAAAGTAAGTTGTAAATTCGAAGGACCGCAGAGTGGCAACAACCACATGGTGGCCCACCCCTGCTCTAAAAATTATTTTTTGTGTTCTGTAATGAATGTTAATAGAGTATTTTTATCTATTCTGTGGATAATTGGTTTTATCCTGGTTGCATTGATTTAGGATCAGGGTCTTCCAATGTTTCAAAAATAAATGATGCTACTGCAAGCAAAACATCCTCACTGGCACAGATGCAGTGGTATGAAGGTCAGTGGTCTGCTGAAATTTCCTTTTGATGATTGTGATTGGTTTTATAATTTCAGCTGCAATTGCATACCAACAAGCTGTGAACCTTCTCAACCCCAACCCCATCCACCCACAACACGGTGCCTCCCATGACCTCACTTCACACCCGGTGAGCTTTGTATTGGAATTTGCTATGCTTTTGTTAAATGCAATCTCTTATTTCAGGTTGGTGAACCCTCGCTTATACTAGGCAATGAACACCTGCCTGGCAGCCCCCCTCAACTCCCCCCTCAATCTCTTGGGCAAGGAGGTGATTGGTTGAAGAATGTTTTGTTTGCTTAACTCTTTCAAATCTACAGGGTGATTCAGCGAAGTGTGCACAAATAAAAACTCATCTTTTGGACTTATAATTAGGTCAAATGAAACAAGTTATATGCTGTGAAGATAGTAAATTTAATAAGCTTTCAGAAAATATACAAGTTATTCAATATAACCCCCTTTGTTTTTGATTACTTTCCGAAGTCGTGGCAGAACCTGGGCACATGTGGCACGCACCACTTCTGGGTCAATTTCGTCCCATGCCGATGTCAATTTTCGCTTTAGAGAGTCCAGATTTGGATGAGAAGTACGGCAGGTTTTTGTCTTAATAATATTGTCTTAATAGACCATAATTAATAATATTGTCTTAATAGACCATAACCCAAAATCCATAGGGTTCAAGTCTGGTGAAGATGGCGGCCAAAGCTCTTTCTCCCAAAAACCTTTGAAATTGCATCGACACCAAGTTTGAACTGAGTTGGCCGTGTGGGAGGTTGCACCGTCCTGTTGAAGAGTAACTCCTTGTTCTCCGACTACTTCTTGGACCCAGGGAAGGACTTTCTCCTCCAGCATTCGCCTATAGACGGTCTGGTTTATCTTGACCCCTTCTTCAATGAATATGAGAGGAGTTTTCAGCCCTTTTGATGTTGCGCCTGCCCATACCATTACGGAGGCGGGTTTTTGTCTTCTGAAAGAGCTGCGACGCTCAACTGGGACCATGTTTATGTCTGGAAGCCAAATCCTGTCATTTTGATGGTTATGGACAGCTTGAACAGTGAAAAGTTTTTCGTTTGTCCATAAAACTTGAGGCTGCGTGCCATCGACAAGTTTCTTGACCAAAACCTTTGCTCTATCGAGCCTTTTCTTCTTAGTGGCCTCCGACAAGAGATGTCTTTTGGTGAACTTGCATGGGTAGCTCTGGAGATCATCCTTGAGAATCCTTTGCATGCTGGACACGCTCAGAGAGTAGTCTTTAGCAAGTTGTCTGGCACTTCTTGCAGGATTTCTCCTCAACTTCTCTCTGACCTTTTTGATCAGTTTCTTTGTCCTTACGGTTCTTTCAGGGTCACTCCTGATTCTTGGAGCACAAGTCCCAGTGTCCTTGAACCTTTTCACGGCTTTATAAACTCCTCTACGGCTTACAACCTCCTTCATTAACCGGAAAATTTCACTTGGTGGGAGCTTCTTCTTGCAATACTCTTCTATCACGTCATTAATCATTTTACTCATCGTTTATTTTTACTTCAAATAATACCAGATTTTAAATTTTAACTCTTAAATAATAAGAAACTGAAATGTTAATAATTGAAAGTTAATAATGGACGAAATACATGTACATAAAACTAAGAAAAGTATTTGTGCACACTTCGCTGAATCACCCTGTAAATATATTATTCTTTAATAATTTTTTGTTTCAAACATTTTTGACATCAAAACATACTAAATAAATGCCACAGCACACGTTATTAAGTTAACTAAATTGTTTAAATCTCCATAAACTTGATCTAGCAAATTATAGAATGGGTCTTTTTGCCTGTATGTAGTAGGCAATAGATTATAGAAAAATTAATTTTAAAAATAATGTCTAAAAATGTCGATTAAGATAGATGGGTCCTAGATTAGTTATCATATCACAAAATTTATAAATTCATTAATTTTATTCAATTATGTGCTAATTTATTAAAATTATTATTAAACTAAAATATGAAGTGCAAACATATATCATTTCATACTTTTATTCTGCATAAATTTTTAAAAAATATGCAGTGACTGTTGTGGAACAATGCTCCAGTTTGAACAATGACTTGTAGTTCAAGTTGCATACCAAATGTGTCCTCAAGCTTATAAAAGACTGAAACGTACAATTTTAATGGTCTATAGGGAATTTTGTGTACCATGGAAAATTTTGCAGTTTTGGTGGACATATATGTCTTGCTAAACTTGAAATCATCTTAATCATCTTATCTCATCTTTATCATCTTACAATAATAGTAAAAAAATACATAAAACATCTCTTGATTTTTAACTTAGAGAAGTACTTTATGTTTAGTTGGTTTTAACTATATGAGCAAAAAATAAAGAATCTATAAATTTTATATCACAAAATTTGTAAAAGGGCATGGTCTATTCTAATGTTTCCCAAACTGTGTGCCATGAAAGAGTTTGAAGCGTGCTGTAAAAATTTAATGTTTTGACAAAAAGCAAATAGAGTTTGTTATCTAATTCTGCTTCATGTAATTTTAAGTATTGCAAAAAACTTTTTGATAAAAGGTGCTATAGTAAAGATGTAATAGAAAAGTTGCTCATTTGCTGAATGTAAGCAAACAACTTTATGCAAATGAAGTCTTGTTTCTACTTTGTTAATGTCCAAGCAACCTGTATTAAAGATAAGCAAAAGAAAGAACCTAAATGTAAGTGAAGAGTGTTATCAAAAGAGTCTAAATATTCTTGAACAATAAGCAGACAACAATACAATGATAACTATTTACTTTTGGACTTGGTACTTGGTATGACTTTAAACTACATAATGGGAAGTCTTCAGTTCAGGAGTTCTGCAGTTGTAAGGAAAGTGAAGTTAATTCCCATTACTCCCAGGAGCACTCTGGCCCAAAGTAGGAGCACCTGTCATGGTTCCAACTATGGATTAAATAGATCAACCTGTTGCCTTGCAGCTATTGTCTTTTAAGGCAAAGACTATGTCCACAGCAGACAATTGTGGTTGGTGTTAGCAAGGGCATGTGATCAATAAAAATTTGCTCTGAATTCTCATAAAAAAGCAATTCAATAAAATGGCCCACTGTCCTCTGCAACCCTTAAATGGGCAGGGGGTGCAAAGAATCTCTGGGTATAAATTTAAAAATAAAAAAAGACTGATAATCAGGTTAGATTAGACTTAAAACCTGGAATGTCAGTAGTCTTTGTGGTAGAGGGACAGAGGTGGCAGAGGAATTGAGGAAGAAGAAGGTGGATGTTTGTGGTCTACACGAGGTACAATCGAAGGACCAAGGATCTTGTTTTATTGGAGTTGAAGGAAGAAGGTACAAGTTAAGATAGTTGGAAAATAAGTTGGGAAGGGTGGTGTGGGAATATTGGACAAGGAGGAGCTGTATGAGAGTGTTGTTGAGATAAGCAGAAGGAGTGATAGAATGATGACAATGTGTCTTATATTTGGGGAAGAAATGATGTGGATAATATGTGTCTTTGAACCCCAAAGTGGAAAGCCAGATATGCAGAAGGATAAATTTTATGATAAACTGGTGGCTTCTACCAAATGCAAGATTGCACTAGTAGAAGTGGCATGGTGCCTTATGCATGCTGATGACCAGATGCAAGGAATATATCAGGTTATAAAACAGATGGCACTAAGGAGTACCATCTATGGCATTGTGCCTCACGCATGCTGAACCTGAGCTCACTGCCCAACCATGGTTTCGAGTTATAAACTCTAATCAGGGACAGTCTGCTTATTCAGGTTTTAGAGTTTAAAACTTGAAACCATGGTTGGGCAGTGAGCTCAGGTTCGGCATGTGTGAGGCACAATGCCATAGATGGTACTCCTTAGTGCCATCTGTTTTATAACCTGATATACTGGTTTATGAATGGGATATGAAAGATAGAAAAAGATTGATTTTGGGGATTGGAGACCGGAATGGCATGTTGGAAAAAAGGTTGATGGATTTGAGGGTGTACATGGAGAAAATGGAATTGGGGAGCAAAATTTAGAAGGTAGAATGCTGTTGGAAATCTGCAATCAGAAGAATTTATGTATGGAAAATACATAAATCTTTGAATCGTTGTACATGGTTTAAGAAAAAAGAGAAAAGAAAGGTGACTTACAGTTCAGGTGGTAATAAAATTGAGATTGATTTTGCTTTGGTGGAAAAAGAAAGCAGAAAGTTCTTGAAACATGTCAAGGGGATCTCTGGAAACTGCAACACAGGCTATTGGTTGTTGATGTGAAGAAGGAAAACCTGTTTAAGCACATAAAAATAAAACAGAACATTCAATGGATTATTCTCTTACTTGCAACTCATTTCAGGTATTATTGCAGTTTTGAGCAATCATTTTCTGATATCCTTTGAATGATGCAGCCCATTTGTGGAGATGTCTTTTGTTTTCTTTCAGTGTTTTTGCACCTGGCTATTTCTCCAGTGTGCTTATTTTGAAGACATCAACAATATTTTTGTAGAAGAAATTTTTCTTGTGCAGTTCAACTACTGCTTTATGAATATCATAAGAAATAGCTGCTTTTCTGGGCATCTAAGTATATTAAAATATGATCTATGATAATATTAAGCAACTGACCTTTGATAAAAAGAAAGAAATTGAATGACAATGATATTGAATGAATAAAATTAAGGTCAAAATAATTGGTCTTATAATTATGCTCATTTATTAATTGTGCATTCTTAATAAATCACATTGTAACTTTCCCAGGGTCAAATAATCATTTTTAAAATTACAAGCTTTAAATTAAAAAAAAAAAAATTTATCAAATGAGATATTTTTTTAAAAACTCATCAAAAATTAAAAAAGCTACATGCAAAATAATTTTTTTTTTAATTGATCTTATAATTTTGCTTGACACTGTAGATTCAAGTTATCTAATGTAAACTCTGTTAGCATCAATCACAGCCCTAACCTGAGAACTGAAACCCCTGCAGGCCCTGATAAGCATCTCCCTGTCCATGCCAGACATACTTTTCTTGATGAATTTGATGGTGGAGGCTTTGGTGGGATGAGCATGTCTGTTGGTATGTGACCCAACATATCTCCACACAAAGTAGTCCATTGGATTTAAATTGCAGTTGCTGTAAGACCATGAATCCTTGTGCACAAATCATAGCAGTGATTCTCCATTCACTCCAAAGAATCAGTGGACATATTGAAGCAGAGTCTTGCTGCCCCACCCAGGGCCTGTCTTTAGTGATTTCCTTGGTCCATGGCAGCACAGTGGTGTTTGTTATTTTAGATAAATCTGTGTGTTCACTCTGAGGCCCATTTTACAAATTGTATGAAAAGGCACAAACAAACTCAGTGTGCGTATCTTATGTTATTGTTGTTAAGTTTTTTTCAAGAAATAATCCAAGGATATGTTTTTCGGACATGGCAGATGTCAAACCTTGAAAAACAATTTAAATAATTTCTACAGACATATCTTTCTATGCAACATTCATAAAATTTATAGTGTCTAATATAGTGATTGCAACACTTCGTGTCGTTGGCATCAACCATAAAAAATACTAGATTTAATAGAAAATTAAATTTCTGTGTATTTTATGCCATAATTTAGTTTGTTTTTCCAAGTGCAACAAATATGTAATTAAGTGATCAAAGATAGCCATGTGGATACAAATCTTAAGTAACATGCGGTACTAATAATCTTTTTACTTTATGTTAAATAGGATTTGATTCAAGATTTCAGATTTGTATGTAATAAGATGACTTATACATTAAACAACTTTGCCTGTTAATTGTGGTTTTGTGGCTGCATAGTTGTATTTTTGCAATCTTTACTAAAAAAGTGCTCATTGCGTTGTGCTAGTGATGGACAAATTATTTTAGATTATAAATATGCAAACTGTTATGTGCTTAACACTAGAAGGACCAAAATGTGCGACTACTTAGAAGGACCAAACGCGTCAATTGACACATGCCTTTTTTTGGAAAATTTGTATGTGTTTCTCTCTACATTGTAAGGTTTCTGAAATGCAAACTGTATGCATTTGAAAAGTTATTACATTACCAAGTATCTACGTAGATCAACAAAACAAGTAAGCTTTCAAAATTTTATTACAGACATGACAAGCATTGTTTGCTACAACACTTTTCACATATTGGGCTTTAACACATTATACAGATGTCAGTTGTTCCATTTTTGCACAATTTACCAGAAAACGTGCAGCGGTCCTTTAGAACAGGCTGTCCCAGGCTATTACACTCTTTTTTTTTAGATTTTGTGCAGCAGAAGAGGCTGTATTGAATCTTGTAGGTCTTTCAAATTCATCAACTGCATAGCATCATTGAGGCTACCAGTGACCTCTTTACATACTTTTTGAATGTACGCTCTATGGCTGATGCTACTCTTGCACACAGCTTTGTAGATAACCCAACTGTTTACTAGAGCCATGTCAATGATATGTAAAGATGTGTACCTGCCATTTTCTTCTAGAAGCTTTCACTGAATACAGCCTGGACATTTGATCCAAAACATCCACACCAACTGTCATCTGGTTATAAAAGAGCACAGTTTCAGGCTTATGCTTTGGATTATTATTCTTTGGAATATAGACATTTTTATGTAGGGTGCTCAGATATTCACAGACTATATTTGCACTGATAAGAAGTGATAGCCACTGTAGTGCCGCTGTGGGATGTACAAGCATCATGTCATGCAACATATGCTTCTTCTTCAACTTCTTCTTCTTCTCCTTTCGGCCTTTCCCTTTAGTCAGGGGTGGCCACAGCATATCATCATTCTCCACATCTTTCTGTCTTCAATATGTCTTCAATATGCTTCTTCTTCAACAAGTCTGGAATTTTCTATCGATTTGCTTGAATCGTCCCCACGAAACTACACTGCTGTTTTGTGAGACAATGAAAGGTCCAAGAAAGTGAAGTAATTGTCACACATGACATTGAAACCTTGCCTGAATAAAGGATTCATTAGCTTCATCACCACATCTGTTAGCATATTGGCATCTTCACTTCTTGTCAAGTCCTTCCAAAGATAAAGAATTCCATTGTATGGATACTTGCTCTCTACATTGATGGCCATCCAAAACTTTATGCCAAACTTATCTAGCTTGTTCAGCATATACTGAATAAATTTACATCTGGCCCTACAAGGAAGCAGTTGCTCATCAATAATTATATTCACGTTGAGATTGTAGGCCTTCAGGCAATTTTCTATGAATGAATTCCATAGCAAAGATGCCAAGCAGAACTTGTTCTCTTCCAAATTCATCCTCCTTTCTGTTTTGAAATCAAATCTGAGTTACTTCACGATTTTCAAGAATTTCCAACATGGCATAATAGCATTGAACAAGGGCATTCCCAAGATTTGTTCCACATACTTATTATGGGCAAAGTCCTTCCACCAATTACCCCATGTGCTACAATGAGTCCCACAAATTTGTCCAGTTCATTTAACACAACTGTCCAGCTGCTATTTTCATTTTTGTAGAGGACTGCCGTGTATGATGCAGAATGTGGAATATGATGTAGGTCCTGCATGGATTCTAACAATATTGTGCTTCTAACAATGCTGTGCTGTTACAGCTTATCCTCTTCATCTTATTGCTCACAATACTAACTTCTATGTCAGCAATATTCACTGCACTAGGCTAGTCTTTACCTGATCTTCTTATAATTAACGCAAAATAGGAAATTACTACGTATTGTCCACCAGCCCCCCAGCCATGTGTCATAAATTTCCCATAACACATATTAGCTTAGCCAGTGATGCCGAGAATCACCAGAAAAAGAGTAACAACAAATTGAAAATACTTTTTCATATTATAGATCAGGACAGTAGCAGCACAACGAGCAATTGATAAGACTAACTTGATAGGAAATAAAAACACAATTATTATGTCATAAGCAAGATACACTACCTACGTTCTTTGATGTCATAGAAAAACTGCTTTAGGAAAAGACTATACAATTATATCCATCAAGAAACTGTTGGTAAACCGGCTGGTATGGGTATTTCAAGGTGTTACTGCATCTTGTGTCAATTGACGCACTTGGTCCTTCTCAGTAGTATTGTAATTTTTTCGCTAATTTTTGGCCCCCAAGTCACGAAATTGGGTCTAAGAGTGTCTACCAATAAAAAAATAAAATTCAAAAATTACAAAGCCATAATACTTCAGAAAGTGCGATTTATTGGCATGCAAATATTTAGATGCCTCAATTCATGTGCTTGGTCCTTCTAGTGTTAACTTGATATTACAAAAAGTAAGTTCAATCAAAGTCTTGAAATTCAGAAATTTTCCAGCTTTGACCCTCTTCAAATTTTCTCAAAATTTGTCAAAATGTTGTATATTATAATTGATCAGGAAACTAAAAATTTTAGCTCAATATCTATTGCACTTTATAAAATATGACTTATTAAAATTTGGTACTCCATTGCAGCGATTAGCATTCACTCATTTTCAGTGGTATTTAAACAAGCTTTTTCCAATTATAAAAATTGTGGAAAGTTGATTTTTTGGTATGTTGACCAACTTTCTGGTATATTACATAGATCAAGTGCTAAAAATAATATTAGCTTATAGCAGTGGTTCTCAATTGGGGGTGCTTGCACCTCACAAAAGGGTGCTTGCACACCCAATTGTGCTTGCACCCCCAGAGGGTGTGAGAAGGGACTTTTTGGGGTGCAAACTTCTCTTCTCTACAAACAACAATACATCAAATGGTGCAAGGGGTGCAAAAATGATTTTTCCTTCCGGATGGGGTGCGGGCTTCAAAATGAATTGAGAACCGCTGGGTTATAGCATAATGAAAATATTGAGTTACAAAATGTCCACAGTTTGATCAGAGAACAAATTTTCTGCCATATTTAAAAAGCTATAGCTGCCATACAAAATGTAGCATTGCTCTAATTTTTAACATGGATACTCCCTACCAGCTGGACTATAACTTCACCAAATATAAAAGAAAACAACAGTTTAAAAAAAAGTTACACCACTTCAAAGTATGGACCAGTTGTAAAATTGCCAAAAATCCACCATTTTGTGCTTAAAAAATGGTCTTGTAAAATACTGTTTTTGAAAACAGTTTTTTAATATGTAAAAAAACTTTTCTTTAGAAACTTACACACCAAATTTCAACATTGTTCCGAAACCGTTAAAGGGTGTAGCATAGTCATCTTGTAGGTAAGAAATTGGTGCAAAATTTCACCTTCTATGTCTAATTTTGATGAGTTTTATATATTAATAAGAAAGTTAGAGTTAAATTGATAAAAGAAAATTCCAGCTCTTTATCAGCTATTATTTGGCTGTGACTTTCATTTCAAAAATGCCACTAGGTAGCATATTTTTCTTCATGCATATATCTTATTTTTGTGCCTGCAAAGCACATTGAAATAGAACAAATTTCTATCTGGGAGTATATGATGATGCTAAATCCATTTTTGCAATCAAAATAGCTATATTTTAACAGTAATTCATAATAAAAGTTATTGTTGTTAACCAATAAAGCATATGTAATTTTAGCATGCCAGAAGTAATGCATTTAATGACAAGCCCAAGACATTCCTAATTTTTGAGCATGTCTCATTCACTTAAATCTACTTGTAAAGTTTTAGATAATTGGGTATTAAATGCTACTTTTTTGTTTTAATTACAAAACTCATCATCAGATATTCAAATAAACTTCTTTATTTGCAAATCACAATAAACAAGTTACTATATATGAGGTTGTCCAGAAAGCTTTTGGCGATTTCAAAAAAACATGATAGCAAAGTGACCTAACAGAACCACAATGCATCCAATTTCATTCCTGATCAAATTTTAGCATTTGCTTAATACTTGTCCTTTTTATTCATAGTCAAATATGAATAAATTTCTAATTTCAGGTACCTTGCATGTTAATAAAAATGGATAGTGAGAAATTTTGGTGCCACTATAGCATATGGTCTATTACTAAATTATTTGTCTCTAAATCATGTGGTAGACCTCACTCCCTGCTTAGTAGGTGACATATGAACGCGGTAGACCTCACTCTGCCACTCAGTAGGTGAGTTTACCATGTGAGAGGTCTACCGTGTGATTTAGAGATGAATAAATTAGTGATAGGCTACATGCTAAAGTAGCACCAAAATTTCATATTAGAGTAATGCTTTCTTTAAAAAAGGGAAAATGCTGCAAAAATTTGCAAAAACTTTGTGAAGTGTATGGGGATAATGCTACAGGTGAATCAATAGTTCGATGGTAGTTTGGTCAATTTAAGACTGGAAACTTTAATTTGGAAGATGAACATTAAGGTGGGAGACCTTCAAAATTGGATAATGATGTTTTCGCAACAAAAATCAAAGAAAGACCAGACATTTTAATCAGAGAACTTGCAGAAGAGTTGGACATTTCAAAAAATGCAGTTCATGAACACTTTGTGTCACTGGGATACACTTCCTGTTATAATGTCTAGGTCCCTTACAAGCTCTCTGAAAAGAATTGCTTAGACAGGTATTCTATTTGTGATATGTTTTTGAACTGGAACAAATCTATGCCATTTTTGAAAACTCTTGTGATTGGAGATAAAAAAAGGATTATTTATGACAATGTAGTTTAAAAAAGATCCTGGTGTCTGCGTAATGAGTCTCCAAAACAGCAACCAAAGAAGAATATTTATGTCACAAAAGCCATGCTTTGTGTTTGGTGGGATTTTAAAGGCATTATTTACTATGAAATTTTTCCACAAAACCAAACCATTAATTCAGATGTACTGTCCACAGTTGTCAAATTTGGCTGAAAAACTCAAGAATTTAAGGCCTGAGCTTGCAAACAGAAAGGGAGTCATGTTTCAACAAGATAATGGCAGACCACATGTGTCTTTGGCTACCCAAACAAGGTTGCATGAACTTGGCTGGGATCTTTTACTGCACGCACCACATTCACCTGACATTGTCCATCTGACTACCACTTATTTTTGTGTCTACCAAACTCATTGCAAGGAAAAGGCTTTATTGATTTAGAGGATGTTAAAAAGTATGTAGAAAACTTTTTTTCTTCAAAACCAGCTAAATTTTATGCTGATGGTATTTTCAAGTTACCTGATAGATGGACAAAGGTTATTAATAATGATGGAAGTTATTTCACTGAATAAAGTTTATAAAAATATTTTTTATCATTGTATTGCAAGTAAAAAAAAACACAAAGAACTTTTCAGACAACTAGTAACGCGTAACTATTTGCAAGTTCTTGATTGTTTGGAACAGTAGTTTTGTGCTCAAATATAAAAACAAATATTATTTTTGTGGTTCTATTTAAAGTCAAACTAAAGTACTTTTTTGAAAGAGCTTATTTTATAAAGTTACAACTATTCCATTGAATGTCTCTTGAATTTTTTTATCAAAGAAATGAAAAAAATTCCACAAGAAAAAATTAAATAGTCAATTATACAGGGTGTAAATGCCAGGTGTAAACAAAATTTCAGATTATTTTGTTTTCTAAAAAATAATGCTAGAAGCAAATGTAAGCCATATGACAATACAAAATCTCCTTTAAAAAAATCTCAAGTGTTTTCCGTACAAAAAAGTAAAATGACAGCTTTTGTCAGCCCCAACACATGAAAAAAAGACTGAAAGAAGCACAACTACTGTACTTTTCCAATTTTTGAAGGATAACATGCAACTGACCATTCTGTGAACTGGTGAGAAGTTGTTTACTATTCAAGCACTTCATAACCCACAGAATGACTAGATTTGGTGCAACAATATTAAGGATACCTACTGAACAATACACATTATTCCAGGCCCAAAAGCAAGCATCTATGGTATGGGCTAGTGTAACATCATGTAAGCAGAAAACACCTCTTCTCTTCATTGATCAAAGTGTCAAAATCAACCAGCAAGCTTACTTGGACATGTTGAAGAACAGAGTGGTTTCCTGAGTTGAAAAGACCACAGATAATGCTTCAGCAAGACAGAGCAACCTCCCATACTTCCAAATTAGTTCAGATTTTGTCAGGAGAATTTCAAAGGGTTCTGGTCAAAGAAACTTTGGGCCCCCATCTTTTTCAGATATAACTCAATGGACTTTGGAGTGTGGTCAATTTTAAAGCAGAAGGCTTGCACAATCTCCCATAAGAATGTTGAGTCATGGAAACACATGTTGCTTAACAAGCTAGGATGAAATAGATGCTAAAACTTTGCATGCAACATTTTTCCATGTTTTCAGCAGACTCTGGCATGTAATTCATGCAAAAGGAGGTTCTATTAAATAAAACTTGATTGAATCAAATTACAAATCTGTCTTTGCTCTTAGTCTTTCTTTGCTGTTAATTTGACCCATAATTTAATAAAACTGGTTAAATAATAATATATTTGTGAGGGTTTTAAATTATCTAATATCTACTCCTGGCGTTTACACCCTGTATTTGGTTTTCTTTTTTTATTTTTTCAAATGTTGTTTAATAATTAATTGATATAAATGCAAAAGATGACAATATAAATAAATTTAAAAGATGTCAACTAAATTAACTTGTATCAATTTTAAATATATTCAAAGGCATAAAATGATAGTTAAATATGACAGTATATTTTACTTATAGCTTCTCCACCTTTCTCATGTTCTGTTTATGTCATTTTTCAGCAAAAATTTATTCAGTGTATTGTTTTGCAGACATTGCTGGATTGGGTTCAATGGTGTTTTCTCCTGCATTGTCTCATGACTTTATGCAGAGGTTAGCATTTGATTTATTGTTTTTGTTGTTATTAAATCATTAAAGCTGATTTTGGGTTGTCACAAATTACTTATAGTTTTATTTATTTTATCTCTACATTTATCTTCCGAACTTGCAGGAAAGCAATGGAGACACTAATATATAGGGCAAGCAATTACCCAGACCTGCTTCTGGAGATACCAAGGTATTGCTGTTCGGTTGATTTTTCTTGTTTTTTAGTTTTATAGAGATATGACAAAAATAAAATTAAATTGTGCTAAATAGGATAAGAAAGCCAACTCGAGTTTGGCTGCTACAGTTTTGCTGACGACTTAGCATTGTTACACTCTTTTAGATACTGAAAGGACTTGAAGGTGACTTTAAGCCAATACATGACTACACTTTTAGCACATCTCCAGACTTGAAAGCTGAAGCTCAGTCACACTGAGATGACAGCAGTCTTGTATTTAAATAATCATGAGGCCAAATTTGAGCAAACGTTTACAACAACAATACACTTTTACTGTTCTGTCTGACCTACTTACCTTGGGGTAAAATTGGACAGATTGCATCACTGTTTAGTTCTATCTTTGTTTAGTTCCATCACTGTTTAGTTCTATCTTTGTGCATCACACTGTTGAGGCGACTTGTAGGCTCAAGATGAGATGCTGATGCCAAAACACTGCACAGCTGCCCTATCTTTGCCTACCAAACTGGAGTGCAGTACTTAACAGCTGAGTACTGCATTCCAGTTTGGCATCATGGCATTCACACTTGCCACAGACAGTGTCATGAATGATGCCTTGAGCATAGTCACTGGATGCCTGCATCCCACTCCAATGGACCACTTTCCCATACTTTCAGGCATTTAGCCAGCTGAGCTTCACCAATTAGGATCAACACTCTCCTTGGCTTACTGTGGATCTTTGGACTTTCATGATATCCTGTATGGTCTTTTAAGTAGGTCCTCAGATGCTCGCCAAGAGAGACTAAGATCTAGATGCCCATTTGTGCCACCTGTGTGGAATCTTTTAAACAACCTTGTTGGACCTGACATCCATGCTTCTGAGTGGACGAATTATAGATGGAACACAGAGTACTGTAAGAATACATCTAGGCTCTGTGTTTTCATATCCAGGACCAGTGCCAGGCCTGTTGAAATGAGCTTGCCTCAAACAGCTTGGTCAATTTAGCTCAATTGCTTGCAGACTGATGTCAGGTAATTTCCATTTATTTATGCACAAATTGGGTCTTGCTACTTTACCAAATTGCAATTGTGGTACCCCTGAAAAAATCACAGACCACATCCTAATAGCATGTCCTATACATCAAGCACCACATGGAGCACAAGGTCCAATGGTTTTGAATAACGAAATTCAATGCTGGCTTAACAACATCACTGCCAACATCTGATTCAGGCAGTACAGAGGCCTGGGATAGCAAAAGGATAAACCCTTGGCCCCAGTCCTGTTTGTGTCTGGCCCAGAGTGGGTGCCCTTTTAAGCAACATGACAAAGATAAAAAAATTTTTTAAAGAAACTTTTGAAAAGTTTCACATGCAGTGTAGTGCTGCTTTATTGCTAAAAACATTGAAATTAACCCCTCCTTTTGCTAAATAAAACTAAAGCTCCATAGTCTATGTTCATTACCATAAAACATCATGATCAATTATTAGCAAAAAAGACATAAAAGTTTTTTATTGTCCTTTTAACATAT
This sequence comes from Diplosoma virens, assembly GCA_963680785.1. Classification (NCBI taxonomy): domain Eukaryota; kingdom Metazoa; phylum Chordata; class Ascidiacea; order Aplousobranchia; family Didemnidae; genus Diplosoma; species Diplosoma virens. The sequence continues at coordinate 44,331,159 of OY796886.1, read as the reverse complement.
TTCCTTAAAGATTTGTTTTCATTAATTATTTGACTTTCCAAATTGTTTTAAGATCTAGTTAGTTGCTCTCAAGACCTTTTTCTTTTTAATAATGTGTTTTGTATTTCCCAGCAGTTTTTGGTTTGACAGCAGAAATAAAATAGTTGAATTTTACAGGGTGCTATTGTAATTATTGATCTTGGTTTTTGGGTTATCTTCTTTTATAACATATACTTGAGGAAATTTCTCATTAAATTATGTTAATTGTGTCTTTCTTTCTTAACAATTATGCTGTACAAATAAAAAATGTAATGTTTTGTTTCATTGACAAATTTTTGAAAATCAAAACATCTCAATTTAAATTATTCAATAGTTAATTTTGTTTGTGGTGGATGTTGAAATTTTTGTTTTGCAACCATTGACTTTCTAGATCATTGTATGTCAAGAGTCTGTAGTATTTTTCTAAACATGGGTTACATGTTTAGTGGAGCTTAAAAAATTGAAGAATTTCGTGTTTAGACTTGTATCTTCACTAATGACTTTCTAATATAAAAAGGTTGTTTTGCACAGTGCTGTGAGTCAACACAAAGCTCTCAATTCTAACTTTAATTCTCAAAATTTTGCGACTTTGACTGGAACCCTGAATTTTTTTAAAGCAGAAATATATGCTAACTATATTGAATGCTTCAGCTTGTAATATATGATGCAATAGGTATATGTAGATGTACGTAATATTTATTGTAATATATGATGCAATAGGTATATGTAGACATAATATTTATTCCACATACATTATTATTTTTTACCGCAAATAACTATTCATATATATAATAACTACCTAATGATTTGATAAGATGAAACAGACTGTTGTGGTTTTACCTATTTAAGTGCAGTGTTTAAATATACGAGGTCTGTTCAAAAAGTATCTGACCTTTTTCCCTCTTGCCAATAAGGTATGAGCAAACTGCCCGTGCAAAGCGTGGCTGCACACACACACATTCACGCGTAATCGTGAAGCGTTTCAGGCCGATTCGTCATTCGTATCTCTCTGTGTAAAGCATTTAGTGCAGGCGTGTAGTACGTGTTCATCGGTTTTTTGATTTTTAGAAAATTTCATTTCAATGACAGAACGCATCGAACAGAGGTATTGCATCAAGTTTTGTCAAAAACTTGGTGATACTCAAGTTGAAACAATTCGAAAGATTCAACAAGCTTTTGAAAATGAGGCCTTAAGCCCAACTCAGATAAAGCAATGGTTTAAACGCTTTAAAGATGGCCGTGCATCAGTGGAAAGTGATCCTCGCTCAGGAAGGCCATCCACAAGCCGAAACGAGGAGGCGATGGATCAGGTTCGTGAAAAAGTGTTGGAGGATCGTCGTTTAACAGTACGAGAGATTGCTGCAGAAATGGGAATAAGCACAGGCTCAGTTCATTCAATCCTAACTGAGGATTTGAACCTGCGGAGAGTGTCGGCTAAATTTGTCCCCAAGCTGCTGACGGAGCAACAGAAGGAACTCCGGAAGGAAATTTCGGAGGACATGCTGGATGTTGCAAATCATGACCCAGAATTTATCAAGACAATCATCACTGGTGATGAGACCTGGGTTTATGGTTATGACCCAGAAACCAAGTTTCAATCATCACAATGGAAGCATCCGGAATCACCACGCCCAAAAAAAGCTCGGCAAGTCCGCAGCAATGTGAAAGTTATGCTGACCTGTTTTTTTGATTCCCGTGGCATCGTGCATCATGAATACGCACCAGAAGGTCAAACAATCAACAAAGAGTACTACCTGGAGATTCTACGTCGCCTTCTTGATGCTGTGCGAAGAAAGCGGCCAAACATGTGGGCAGCAAAGAATTTTCAGCTTCACCACGACAATGCTCCCGCTCATTCTGCACATGTGGTCCAAGCTTTTCTAGCCAAAAACAGCATGCCACTTATTAGACAGGCTCCTTACTCTCCCGACTTAGCACCGTGTGATTTCTGGCTGTTCCCTAAGCTAAAAACAACTCTGAAAGGGAGGCGATTTTAGTCAAGAGAAGACATTATGAAAAAAGCGACGGAGGAGCTTCAGAGCATTCCGGGGGAGGAGTTTATGAAGTGTTTTGAGAAGTGGCAGAAGCGCTGGGATAAGTGTGTGAACCACCAAGGGGAATATTTTGAAGGAGATTGAATAAAACTTGCAAAATTTATTGTGTTGTGTGCTTTATACAAAAAAGTCGGATACTTTTTGAACAGACCTCGTATATATATGTGGTATGTACAATAAGTAATGAGAAAATATCAGGAGAGATATTAAATATGATCTGATCGAAATGCTACTTCATGGTGAAGTACATATACATATATTCTATAAAATGACTAACTGGCAGCTTTCTATTTTAAGAGGTCTTAGTGTAGCATTGAACGTAGTGTAATTACTTTGATTAGGTTTGCCGATCTGTGAATACGTGACAACATGCAGGGAAACATGGAGCAACGTTATGCTATTAAATTTTGTGTTGAACTTAATAAAACCAAACAAGAAGCTTATGAAATGTTAAAGTAGGCCTATGGGGATGAACAGATGAGCCAAGCAAGTTTTTATGGGTGGTTTAGCAGATTTTCTGAAGGAAACAAACAGGTTGAAAATGAACCGAGATCTGGAGCTCTGAAAAGTGCATGCAAGGAGGAAAACATTCAGGAAGTGCAAAGGTTAGTGATGCAAGACCATCAAATGTCTATGAGGATGATACCTGAAGCTGTTGGTATTAGTATTGGCACAGTAGATAACAATTCTGACCAAAGATCTGAAGCTCCACAAAGTCTGTGCCAAGTTTCAAAGATCCTCTCCGACAACCAGAGACAGTTTCGTGTTGAATATTTCACCAAGACAATACCCTTAGGCACAAATCAATGCTGGTGACCACCTGGATGGCCAACAGGGGAATGAAAATGGTAAACCCACCCTACAGCCATGACTTAGCCCCTTGCAACTTCTTCCTGTTGCCAGGCATGAAAGACAACTTCAAGGGAATCAGATTCCAGTCAACATAGGAGATGAATATGGCATTAGAAAAATTACCTGATAAGATTACTGAAAAAGGACTTTGAGGAGGTTTTCCACAATTGGAAGCAACACATGAAGAAGTGTGTAGATGTGGGAGCCAATTATTTTGAAGGAGGCAAAGTTTTGTAACCTTGTGAAAATAAATAGTGTCTCTCTTGACATTTTCTCATTACTTATTGTACATACCTCATAAGTTTACTTGTGTCTAAAATTTAAAATGACTTTTTTTTTTCAAATTAAAATTTTGCCTTGAAACAAAATATTAGGATATTTTGCATTTTTAATATAATTATTTATTTAAAAAACTGAAATTGGAGTCTGATATACTTTCATAGACTTCAACTCTGACTCCTATACAAATTTCCTCAGACTCTGACTGTGGCTCCACAGCCCTGGTTTTTGGCTTAGGATTTGAAATAAAAAGTTTAATTTTTTGTCTTTGGTTGACTTTCAAGAATAATTTTGCCTTAGTTGGTTTCCATTTACCTGTAGATTCCTGGACTTTATCCTGAAATTCAGGGTGTTCAATAATTAATGTTACACAGATCACATCCATCTATTAAACAAACACTGATTGTAACAAGATGAAAATGCAAGAATAAGTACTAAAGAATAGAAAAAGTCTAAATTAATGTAACATATCCTCCATTTGAATCAATAACTTGTTAAAGATGCTTGGAAAATGAAATGCATGAGTCATGGGACTTTTTGTGGAATTTTTGCCCATTCTAAATTCAATTTTTCTGTAAAGCTTCTACACTAGGTGAGATTACCATGCTTAGGTGAGATTTTGCTGAAAGATTTTTCTGTAAAATTGACTAGATACTGTAGCCTAAGGATTTGAGATCCGACAATGAAGAAAGTATTCTTTAAAATGAAGCTTGAAACATTTGAAGACTTGCCAGTTTTATGCTATTTTACAAGGGAATCCTATCAAATCTTTTACTGTATCAAACTTAAATAAATTTTATATTTGAAATGTATAATAATATTTGTAGTCAATTATTTTTCATCAACAAAGAAGCTTCAAATTGATATAATTAAATTTTTATAAGGAAGGTAATGATAAATATTGAATACCTTGTATCATGGTTGTTCAATTGTCTGCAAAAACACTTCCATTTTTGTCAGTCATTAGCATTTTTATAGTTAAATTTTAATTTTTTTGTATCATGTTTTGCAATTTCCTCCCAGGTTTTTGGTCTTCTATTCTTGTATTATCCACTATTTTTTTGTAAACTCTTCTTGTCAAACTCTCCACATTCTTTTTCTTCAGATGTCCCAATCATCTGGGACAATGGTTTCATAAATGTTCTTTAATATCCTCAACATTTGCCTACCCTCTCACTACAGTGTTCGAGTCCAGGAGAGTCTTGCCACATCATTTGAATCATTCTTATTTCTGTTGTCTGCATTTGTCTGGAACCAACCTTCTTCACCTCACTTCATGAATATACTTTATAGAATCTTTCTTTCAGTGTATGAGAAAGCATTTTATCACAAAATGTATGTAAAAGCTTTTTAAATTTTCTTCATCCAGCAAGTATCCTTGATGTCACTGCACTGCTAGTGCTGTCATTTTTCCCAATCATATTACCAAAATAAAACAAAATTCCTTAACAACTTCAATCTCATCACATCCTAATTTTAGGTGTTTTTTTTATCTTTTTCATCATAACACCTTTACATCTACCACATTTATAGCTTATTCCAGGCTTCAACTTTTTATGTATACTTGAACATCTTTTGTGAGTCCAATCTTTGCACTTTAAGCACTGGAGGAAGCTTCTCATCACTCTCTTCCCACAGATTGCACATGAATCAATAGCACTGGTTACTTCTTTTGATGATCTCAGCTTTGAACAACATGTCCACTACTTTTGCACTCCTTTTAGCACCATGGAATTACTCTTTCAGAACATGGTTTTTACCATGGTTTTTACACCTTACTTCCTGCAATCCGCAACATTAACCTTTCATCTGAACAATATGTCTGCTACTTCCGCATTCCTTCCAGTCAATGATCCAACATTTGCAGATGCAAACTTAAGGATCTGCATAGGATTTCGAAGTTTCATTTGTAGGTACTGTATTTCTACAGTATTTTTCAAATTTTTGAACAAACTAATAAAAACTGTTCACTTAATTTCTCTTTAACAAAAACTTTATTGTTTGCTTTCTTTCACATTTTTACTTTTGACTAAGAACTTTAAAAAACACTGTTTTCAAATTCGGTTTTGTTGAAAGATGAAGTACTCGTATTTCAAAATTTTCAGAAGAAAGCTATACCCAGCAAATAAAGTCTTCTTATACTTCCAATTCGAGAAGTTCCATTTTTTGTTTTTTTACGATCTTTCTAGAAACAAATCTGGAAAAACTTTTATAAAACAACTTAAACAGTTGAAGTAATGTTATGGTAGGGCAGTGGTTTCCAAACGTTTTGGTTGATGGCGCCTTTAAAAACTGATAAACCCTTACGATGCCTGGTCAAGCCAGGAGTTGCCAGTAAGGTATGCAACTGCAGGCACCCGGTTGCAGTTAACAAGAGCGAGATATTAAGCAGTTTGGGTTTTGACGCAACGCTCTACAATAATCACGATGAAGCAATTTATACTGAGGACGACGTTAACTGTTTAATATGGATAGTTATTTCTCTGAAGTGAACAAATCTTGACCAATATTTGAATCAACCAATATGAATGAACGAACCAACGAATATCAAGAGAATGAGTTCAAAGCTACTGTGGAACGATTTCAATAAGCAAAATAACCAATAATAGACACGTGATTCGACACTTGATCGAATGACACTTGATCGAATAATGAAAGAGAAAATTACAAGAAAATTACAATTTACAACTAAACCAACATCAAATAATGAAAGAGAAAATTTACAAATTTTCTCAATTTTTCGTCCCAAAAACATAGTGATTTCTAAAAAAAGTCTTCATTTTGACTTTGTCCCAGTTTTGTCGATTTTTCGTCCCAAAAACATAGTGATCTAAAAAAAAGTCTTCCTTTTGAATCTGTCTCTGATTTCTGCAAAAGGTTTGGAAGAGTGGGGCCATGGCACAACGCCCCCCCCCCTAAATAATTGAGTACAATTTTTAAAAAATGCCAAAAAATCGCAGCAATTGGCGTATAATGAAACATAACCGTTACAAGAGATCTCCTTGTTGCCCCTCTAAAAATGCTTTGCCCAAAGACCTTGTTAAAAATTTTTAACCTTGACATTGACAAAAAATTATAAAAAATAAAAACAAATTGTCTTCTTACTGATGGCCTCTGCTTTTTCTGAATCGTTTTTACAGTAACAAAGAGATTGTTTAATCGCAGAAACATACAAAAGTACTCGTGTAAATTTTTTTTTATCAACTGTCGTTTCGATCAAGTGTCGTTGCACCTAACAGACAGCCAATTCAAACGGGATTGCCAAAACTAAAATTTAAAATTAAAAGAAAGGAACCAACTAAACGGCTATCGTCACAGATTATTGCAAATGAATCTTGTTCTATGCAAAAAATGACGGAGTTTCAAAGACAGTAAAAAAAATTAATGCGACTTGTGATCTTGCAACTCCAAACATTTTATTAAATCGTAGTTTAATTCTCGGCACCGCAATTTGCATTTCACGTCTTCGTTTGAAGGGTATCCACTCCAGGTCAGTGTCACACTTCATTCATAATTTTAATCATAACGATGTAGTGTATCCCCGTTAAAAGCAGTTCGTAGTTTTATTATAAGAGAATAAATGCGGCTCTTTGAGCGCTGTCTGCGATATACGTCCAATTTGTTCTATGGCTCGATACATGTATCTTTTTCTCTTTTTTCTCTTTGTATTGACGTAATATGTTTTTGACTAACGTCATTGTACTGGAAAATTCGCGTATATTCCACTTGATTCGCGTAACGAACTCTCCAGGGGTTTCTGGCTGAATCTTGAATTTACGAGAAAGTTTACGTCACGTGATTTTGTTTTCTATATAAAGCCGATGCGTAGCGAGAAATTATTATGATGAGTATTATCGTTGTGAGGTAATTTGAAGCGACTCGAGTGGCGGCTCGAGCGAAGGTGAATTTGTTTGGCCACAGGAGGTGGACCGTTAGATTTTGTGTCGGTGGACAATTGTTGAATTTATTTTGTGCCAGTGGTTGGCAGTTTTGTTCTACAGAGGTAGAATTATTTGTGTTGATTGAGTCGAGTTTTAGTGTTAATTTCGCTTTGCAGTTTGGCAAAGCGTGGAATAGAAGTTTCGTCGGACGTGATATTTTCGTAATACATTTGCTTTTATTGGAGACGAGGGTCTCTGTTTGTTGTGAAAAAGAGTCTTCAACGAAATCAATCCGAGCTTTCGTTAACCAACTGTATAAACCGTCAGGCTCATAGCAAAACTACTTCTTGAGCCGGAATAAAACAAAATTTAGACACAGCTTTGTTTCAGCGCAGGTATTCGGGTTACCTAGCTCAACTGGTCCTTTTGGATTCCCGAACAAGGTATGTGACAGTCAGACACAAACAGGACTGGGGCCGAGGGTTTATCCTCCTACCACCCCAGACTGCTGCACTGCCTGAATCAGATGCTGGCAGTGGTGTTATTCAGCCAGTATCGAGTTTCGTCATCCAAAACCATCAGACCTCGTGCTCCATGTGGTGCCCGATGTATAGGGCACGCTGTTAATACATGGTATGCGGTTTGCTCAGAGGCGCCACACTCGCAATTCGGTGAAGGAGCGAGACCCCATTTGTGCATGGACAAATGGAATCGCCCAACACCAGTCCGCAGGCGGTTGAGCTTAACCCAAGCTGCTCGGGGTAAGCCCATCCCAACAGGCCTAGCACCGGTCTCGGGCACAAAAACATGGAGCCTGGGAAGCATTTTCACAGTACTCCGTTTTCCATTTGTGATTTGTCCATTTAGAAGCGCGGATGCCAAGTCTGGCAAGGTTTTCCAAAAGATTCCGCGCAGCTGGCACAAATGGGCGTCTGGATCTTAGTCTCACTTGGAGAGTATCTGAGGACCCACTTAAGAGACCATACAAAATATGATTGGGCTCCAGAGATCCACCGTGAGCCAAGGAGAGTGTCGCTCCCATTCGGCGAAGCTCAGCTGGCTGGATGCCTGAGAGTACAAATAGGTGGTCCGTTGGAGTGAGACGCAGGCATCCAGTAACTATGCGCAAGGCGTCGTTCAAGACACTGTCGATGAAGCGAGTGTGAACACTGCGACACCAGACTGGCGCACAGTACTCAGCTGTTGAGTAGACTAGAGATAAGGTGGCTATGCGTAGTGTTTTAGCACCAGCACCCCATCCCGAGCCCACGAGTCGCCTCAGCAATGTGACGCGCGAGGATAGTTTTTTGCGCAATGCCACTAAGTGGTGACGAAACGTGAGCGATCTGTCCAGTTTTACCCCAAGATAAGTAGGGGTTGGACAGGACGGTAAAAGTCTACCGTTGTTGTAGATCTTTAGCTCGAGTTTGGCCTCTCGGTTCTTTTAAGTAAAAGGCTGCCGTCACCGTCTTAGTGTGACTGAACTTCAACCTCCAAGTCTAGAGATACGCTGACAGTGTGGACATGTCTTGACTTAAAGTCCCCTCCAAGTTCTTCTAGTTTCCAGAAGAGTGCAACAATGCTAGATCATCAGCATAAGCAAACTTTTGGAAATCATGGAAGGAAGATCGTACGTATAGATGTTAAATAGGAGGAGAGTCAAGAGCGAGCGATCCCTGAGGAACGCCGTTTTTAAGACGGTGTAGCCTGCTTTGCTTGCTGTCACCGGTAGTAAGGGTGAAACTTCGATTTCGGACAAGCTCCATAATTACATGTATTTTGACCATGTGCTTATCCGGAAGAAGTCTCAGCAGCTTGTAGGTAAGGTCACGCTGCCAGACAGTGTCATAAGCAGCTGTCAGATCGATAAATATAGCACTTCTTTTATTATACTTCTTTTTAGCCTCGAAAGAATCCTCGATGTTCTGGGTTAGTAGAACAGCTTGATCTACGGTTAACTTCCCGCTTCGGAAACCAGCCTGCTCTTTAGGGAGCAGTGGATCGATTAATGGTTCAACGCGGGCGTAGATAAGCCTCTCGAGGATCTTGTAGGGAACACAGAGCAGAGATATTGGTCGATAACTCTTTGGGTCCCCCACGGGCTTTCCTGGTTTTGGGATCGCGACCACAAGCGCTCTTCTCCAGATCTTGGGAATTTTGAGTCGGCGCAAACAGGAAGAAAGGAAATCACGTAACCAGGACTTCAAAGCAGCTCCGGCATGGAGTATAAGCTCGGGGCAGATGGAATCAGGTCCCGGAGCTTTACTTGGTTTTAAATGTTGGAGGGCAGCAGCAAATTCTCTCTGTGAAAAATTGTCAGAGATATTTACTGCGTCTGGTGTTGTGGTCCTCCAAAGGTCAGACACTTCTTGAAAGACAAGTCGAGATGACTTGCGGTCAACAGCCTCGTATTTCCCATTTCTAACCAGCTGAGATGCAATAGCATCGGCTGAAACGGGACAGTGACGAGGAGAGTGTCGTGACTTACGAGTAAGGTTGTTCATAATACTCCACGCTTTTCGACTATAGTGTGAGAAGTCAATGCTCCGAACTGCGTCAACCATCGATCCCTCCGCTTCCTGTCAAGCTTGGCAAGCAGAGCTGTAGCAGCCAAACTGGATTCGTCTCCCTGAGGAGACTGCAGAAAGGTTTTATAGAGGGATTCATACTCTGCATTCTAACACGGAATATAGTTATTTCGATACCCGCGTGGGATAGTCTTTTTGGCTCCTTTATTAATGGTGTTACAGAAGTCCTGGTAAGCCGCATCCACATCAAGTGAATCAGGCGGCAACAAAGTCTTTGCGAATTTATTCGTCAATGCAATGTAGTGAGTCCATTTGGCCTTGCGGAAGTTCCATCGCTTAACAGGCATGCTTGGCACTGCCATAGCAAACCTTGGTGGTGTAATAAGCGAAGGTCAGATTTGTGACCTGGGGAACTTATCAAAGACACGTCTATTCGGTAAGCGACTGTTTTGATTTACGCTAGCAAAAGCTAGGTCTGGATTAGTGCCAGTGTTCCAGCGGCCGGAATAAAAACTGGCAGCGTCCTTGGCATTATATAGGAGGGCAAGACAATTAATACTTGCCCAGCCAGCCAAGCACTCACCGTCCGGACTGTTGTCATCGTAACCCCAGTCAGCATGATGACAGTTAAAATCACCAGCGTACAGACAGGGGTGAGGAAACACTGGGAGATCCAGGGTTTGCAATCGCGTTGGCGGTGGCTTGTAGACGTTGACTATTTTATAGCCATCAACGTCCACACACAGCCACTCGATCTCCGATGTCGGTGGAGATTGGTCCAAAAGCGTGTATCTCAGTCGCTCGTGGACAAACGTGGCAAGGCCATGCTTCCTGCTTAAAGAAGACCCAGCTAGTTGGTAGTTTGGAAGTACCAACTTCTCTGCATCAGTGCAGTGGGTCTCCTGCAGTAGGATGACGAGTGCCTCAGACTGCATAGCGAGGTGATGAAGAACGTTCATCTTGCTTGCAGTGAGGCCTTCGATGTTCAGCTGAAGAATAATGGGTCTTCGGAACTTGTTGGCAATGTGCCCTGAAAAGGGCAGTTTTATCCTGGCATTGCCCCGTCCTGAAAAGGACGTTTGCCGATTAGCAGACCCACACTGAACATCGGAATGGGTGGATACCCTTCCGTTTTGGTAGGTTTAATTTCGGTCTGTCATCTTTAAAATCAATGAACAAACTTACTCACGGCCCAGGCTGTGAGAAAGCACCTACCATCCGGGCCACCTACCATTTCACGTTCATTGCCAATTTTATTCTTGAGGGCACAACTTGCACTTCACGACAAATTCCTCAAAGGGGTCATGCTGCTTAGGCGTAATGGTGAAGCAGCACACAGGCCAATATGGTCTTACGAAGAAGTTAATCTTATTAGGGTATTTCAAGTTGATCACAGCTACTTCTGAAAATATGGTATCACAAATACGATGTTGCAGTTGCGAACACGTAAGGTTCACAGTTTATAAACGAATATTCACATTGAGCTTTAACCGAGCATTAAATGAATGAGGCATGATTGCTTATGCTTACCGAAGTGAGGTCAGACGAAAGATTACTTGCTCAGCTTTAAACCCGTGAGGTTTATCTGCAAAGCCAATACAGCTAAAATCGAAATATCTAGTGTGTATTTTCTGGGCATATTTCTCACACTTTTCTCTTAATTCACTTAATTTTTTTGGTAAATTTTCGTGGTTTACATCAGTCTCAACCCTCCTTTTATGAAGTGAAGTATCGGCAACAAATATCCCCATCACAAAACTTAAGCGTTATTCCGTTGATGTTTCACCGCATTACAGTGAAAATATGGCTATTGCGAAATTATTTGCATCATCTGCAGCCGTTTTATTACGTAGCAAAAAACGTTTATTTCATATTCAGGAAAAATTAATTAAAAAAAACTCTTAACAAAAAAATCCCAGCTAAATACCACCACCTAATTAATAAGCTTTCGTTTATTAAAACTTCTTCAGATACTTATTCAAATCGAATTCTATTAGAATAAGTATCTGAAGAAGTATTACATTCCATGTATTATTTTATTGTATACATTCTATTTGAATAAGTATCTATTTTCCATTTCCATGGATAAGTATTTATTGTTTTACTTTATGTTTGAATAAATATATAAAGAAGTTTTAATAAAAAAAAGCCTATGAATTGGGTGGTATTTAGCTGAAATTTTTTGCTTAGAATTTTTTAAAGGTCTTAAATTCGTGTTTTTTTGAAAATTATTCTCGTGATTGAGTGTCCGGATTTACGCTCTTTTGTATGTGGGTGAACGAGAAGCTGCCACAGTTTCAACAAATTTATGCGCCTCTTCCTGGTGGGCAAAGTTTTGCCACGCCTAGTTTGGAAACCGCTTGCATATAATAAAGTGTAAGCAAATTGATCATAAACGTATTGTTCTTCTTGATTTTTATCTCTAAAATTACTCATGAACTAACCCTTATGCAATGCATTGAAGTAGGAGTTTTTCATTCGGACTTGAACGACATTCTAGTGCAACAAACTCGCAGAATTGCCAATAGTTTGAAACGGCCGGCGGGTTTTCATCGAATTCCGGTAACAACCAACTTCGTGGTTGCTTTTTTCCTTCTGTACCACTCAAAAAAGCATTAAACTAGAATGTTCTTATACAATTTCTTATTAAATGTTATGAAATAAATGTCAGCCGTAGTGAAATCACTGATAGCATCAAAAACTTTTTACTTTCTAGAATCTTTATACAGTAGCTTAGTTACTGACAAACCGAGCTTATATTTTATCTTGTTCCTTAACTGGCTTGCTGGAACATGTTTTTAAGAAATGATTTTTGTACAGGATTTTTTTGTCGTTTGGAAGGGTATCCCCAAAATGCATTTGAATCGGACCAAGACAAGACTGGGGCCGAGGGTCTATCCTTTTATTACCCCAGGCTGCTGTACTTCCCAGATTAGATTCTGACTATAATGGTGTTGAGCCAGCGTCGAGTTTCGTTATCTAGAACCGTCAAACCTCGTCCTCCATGTGGTTCTCAATGTATGGGGCACGCTTTTAGGACGGCGGTTTATTCAGGGGTGCTGCAGTCGCAATTCGGTGAAGGAGCGAGACCCCATTTGGAATGGACGAATGGAATCGCCCAACACCGATTTGCAGACGATTGAGCTTAACCTAAGCTGTTCGCGACAAGATCATTCCAACAGGCCTGGTACTGGACGTGGGTATGAAAGCATAGAGCCTGGATGTAATCTTACAGTATTCCGTGTTCCATCTATGATTTGTTCACTGAGAGCAAGTATGCCGAGTTTGGCAAGGCTGTTTACACCTTCCGCGCCGCTGGCACTTTAATAAGTTCAAAGACAAGGAGAATAATAATTGCAAATTTCGAGATGATTTCAACGAAAAAGAAAAACATTTTATTTGGATAGGTATCACTCATCCTGCTTTAGTATATGCAATGACCATATGGAGACTTAATGAACAATATTGAGTTAGAAACAAATACGTTTAAAAATATTATATTCAGGTTTGAAAATACTGTTAGTGATCTTGTTTTTATTATGGCATGTAGCGATAATTTCTGATCTCTTATTTATGAGGTTTCTTTTAGCTGCTTCTAGTGATCTAAATTTTTCGGCTAGACATAGGTGACGTTGCGTGGACTTCATTTAGAGGGAAGACCTCACAGATGGAATTTTCTGTTTGAAGACATGCCAGCAAAAACGACCTATTTATAAAGCAGCTGTTTTGGTCTGCTGTAGTTGGAAATCTTTTATTTTTTCAACAAAATTGCGCCTTTTAACTCGAGCGCTGAACATTGATGATTGCAGATAATAACCCTTGTTGTAAGCTGATTAAAAATGTTCTGAAGTTATTGACTTGTAATATCTGGATTTTAAACGAAGTTTTTTTCTAGGAATGTGCTGGCAGATAGGAATGTCATCCCCCCATCTTTACAACTCCCATTTCCTCCTTCCAATCCAATGGGACAGCAAGTTGGGGGTGTGACGTACTACCCAAATCCCCTCCACCCAATGCAAAGCATGGTCCCGGGGAATAACCCGAATGGGTCGCCCATGCAGAGGATGAATGCGGCTATCCCCATCAAGCACCCGATGGAATGACCTTTGTTGCATGCCAGAACAGCGCCATCAAGTGCGCTTGCGCTCCAGTGTGGCATGGAAGCCGGGACCGCGGCCCTATTTTCTATCCGCTTCTCTATTTCTTGGACTAGTGCAAGTTTAATTATATGAGCATTGTGATGAAGTTGAAATCAACCACATTAAAAATCTTGATCTATTGCTGACCTTGTCAGTTGAATGTAATTTTTCATATCATTGACACTTTTGTGCATTTTGAATTAAAAAACACTTTCCTGAGTTGGTGTTTAACTTAGTGCTCAGAGAACAGGCGCACACTAAAACCCCTGAATGTCAAAATAAATAGCCCTAACAGCAGTATTAGAATAGGCTTGCTTTCGTCATTTCAGAGGTGTCTTTAATTTTGTTAAGGTTGTAAAAAATTACCGTCGCAAAAAACTGCCTCCAATCCGGCCCGACGAAGGACAACAGTAACCGACTCACATAAAAAAATTCATTTCTAATTTCGAGGGGTTTCATAGGTTCAGAATCATATAATCGTCGTTTGATTGACTCTTATAATTTGTTTACTTCTTTAGGCCTACCTCTGAATAAAAGCAAATTTCTTAATTTTAACAATTGCTAAGTTTTTTTAAATAAAGACCATGTTGGGCTGCTATCGTGGAGTGAAGCCGATGGTTTTAGTTGCACTAACTCACTTAATATTGTTAAACTGTCTGTACATTTCCGCATCCACGGGGTGGGGGGGATCGGGGTCGAACCTTCCTTGAAAAATGGTGTTCAGACATGGTTGCAACATGACAGCTTAAAAGATTGTTAATATAAGGACTTTTTTTATTCTGTAGTTGCATGTATTTAGTCGTTAATTCAAAGACCAAACTGGAGAGAATTAGAACACCGACAAAAAAAATTTTCGCCGTTAAAACTCTTTTGTAAAGTGAATCTTTGAATCTTTGAAATTTTTCTTTGTTGCACCAGGTTCCCCTTTTTGTAAAAGCCATCACTATTTATAGTAATTGTGCTAATTGCTCGCATCCCCTCCCAACGACAAATTTTTACGTACGCCACTATCTCGGTGTATTTATAAACCTTTTTTGTAGATTTTTGTGCGTGCAATTATAAAAAGTAAGTACGTTTATAAGCGTTTGTTTTTTAAATTAATTTTTTTATTATTTATTTTGGTAAGCTTGATGACCGTATCACTCTCCTTTTTGCCAAGTGTGAACTGTCATCTTGTTGCGAGCCCGGGTTTGCAAAGCTGACATTAATTTTTTGGTGGAATTGAAAAAAATTTATTAAAATGCTCATAAACATTCTTTATAGAAACATTGAAAAAACAATTAAAAACAAACTGCAACACGCTCATAATATCAAGACAAATCACATAACTAAACCAAGAAAACAAGCACAATAAGAATATGATTATAAAAGCTTTTATGTAGTTCAACAAAATTGAAATAAAAGCGCAGTAAATGTACAAGCAAACTATCATCTGATTTGATGGTAATCAAATCAGGCAGGTTGCAGCTCAGCAGCTAGCGACCACGAACCATTGTGCTTTTAAAAATAAAACCTCAATAAAAACCGTAAAAAGAAACGGATTTGGGTCTATAGTCGGCTGCAAGAATTCGTAGCAAGCAGTTTACTAATTAATGTCACTTAACCTTATCTTAATATAATTACAAGCAACATGCGGTGGAGTGATTTGCTTCATTTAGTCATCATATCCTCAAATCAATTAAAAAAATCAAAATAAACATTTTTTTAGTGGAATATCGCAAAAACACAAAAACTTTGTAAATGTAAGCCTCAGTAAAAATTAGCCGGACGTGTTAAACTTGCTCTTCTTGTGGCGCACGATCCTGCATCACTTCCTCCACGTCATCGTAGAACTTCACGTCATGTTTGACAATTCCGGAACGTTTCAACATTTGTTCCTGGCTGACCTGCAAGCCCAAAAAATTTAGCCTTAGACACAGATTTTTTTTTTCTGAGATGTTGCACCCACAAAGATGTTGTGATTCCGGAGCAGCCAGAACCGAATAATAAGTGAGACATCGGTCATAACCTAATGTGTGGTTTGTAGAAAAATCCTAGAGCATAATTCAATAAAAAAAATTGGAACCTTGTTTTGTGCATGGACAAGTGAATCATCTCACAGTGGTCTGTGGCTTGGCAGATGGAGGTGGCCTAAAGTGGTTAACTTCTTTCTCCGCTTCAAGTCACCTTTCGGCTACTCACCAAGCTTTTATCTTGAATGTGCTTTACAAATGCATACGTTTTTTTCTCGTCTAGACTTTTGCTCACAATAACCCCCTGTACCCGCCTTAAAAAAAAATCATGGAGATCATCCCCAAGATCTCATAACGTTAGTTTTTGGTCTTCCATTTCTTTAAGAAATTTTGATCCTATGCTTTCCTGGTATCCTCCATCTCAACATTTTATTTCCTATCATTACTCTATCCTGTGGTTACGAAATAACCCTCCCCACTTCAGTAATAAGCCGCTTTTACAACCCACAGCAACCTTACTGCATGGACTGATGAATCGGTCTCTGTAGAATTGGGAAAGGGAAGAGCAAAAATTTATTTTAACTTATCTAAATGTTTTACAACCGCTTCTCTCTTTTTCTTAATCCGACTCTGGGCTGCCAATTACAAGGCTAAAACCTACATTATTTTTCATGCGCTAAAGTAATGTAGCTTTCATTTTCTGTCCTGTTACTATCGATGTATGACCTAATACTTTGATTTCTAGCATTTTCTGTCAACTCTCTCTGTTTCTTTCTCATCCCATAAAACTCAATTCTTTCACTGACGCACTCATTCTCCTAAATTCCATATCGGAGTCAAAGGTATTGATAGTTATCTAATCTAATGATTCTGTTATTTTTTTGTGGTAATTCGAATTTGTTGGTTGATTTTACTTCAGAAACCTCTTTTTATTCTGTTAAAATTGTTTAAAAAATGGAGTTTGAATAAAGTTTCAAGAAAAACACAGGTATTGGATATACACAATATATAAAAATCGAATGATATAGACTGACGCTGGCGTATAAAAAATGATACAATTAATTATATAATGTAAAACTTTAAGCGCATAAGTAAGAAATGATCTTTCTTCAATTTAATCAAAACAAAACCTGATATTTAAACCGATAAGTTAAAATAATATTTTTTCAACCAATTTTAAATTTGTTTCTTTTTCTATGCACATTTAAACATGATTAAGATTGATGGAAAAAAATAAGACAAAATAAGCTTCATACACAAACCCATCATTCGTTTTCAAGATTTAAAATTTTTATTAATTTTTATCGTATTTCAATTCTATTTATCCTCCAGACTCGTACAAAAACATTGAAGGAGTTATACTAAGGACAACTTTTAAGCGATACGGTACCTACTTATTTAATGCTATGCGGGCCCGCAAGCAACCAGAAGACCTAGCAGATAAATGCTTTCAGAGATGCCAAGATATTGTAGTGGGTTGGAATTTTTAATTTACTTTTTTAGTTTTTATTTCAGACATAACTAAAATGGTGTCTACCCGGACTATCCTACTAGCCTGAGTAAGCTAAGCCTAAACAAAAAATACCAAAAGGGCTACTGGCTTTGAAGTGCGTAAAACGTTCCTAAACCTGACCTTACTTAACCCATTCGTGCCTACTGCACCCTAATAGGGTGCAGCTGTTTAATTAGGTTTATTTTACAATTGCAATTGTTTTCCCATTTAGGATAATCAAAAGTAAATCCAGCAAACATACTAACCAGTTTTATTTGAAAAATATATTTTATTATTGAATTGTAGCAGTTGAGAGCAGCAAAGAAAATTTAAAATTTCATGATGGTTGAAAGTAGTAGGTAAGTTATAATATGCTTACTGGTAATATAAAGTTATTTCTCTTCTACATATAATTAATTCAAAGCATCTAGGGTATATTAATACAATATTTAAAATAAATTTTTATTTTAATATGGTCTAGCATTAAATTTTGTCATGCACCCTATTAGGGTGCAGTAGGCACGAAAGGACCAAAATAATGGTTAATTTTAATTTAAGGGAAAGCAAACGAATTTGGAGTGTTAATGAAGTAATTGAAATGCTGGAAGAAGAGGAATTTCTGCAAGCTGACGTTTTTTTATCTCTTCCAAATAATGGACTGCTGTCCGATGAGGATAGTGATGATGAAGAAGGAGTGTCAGCAGACCATTTTTCTGGTCCCCAGTTATCGGCACCTGCTAAATTTTGTATTAATTTCGGCAATTCTGTCGAAAGTACCTTAAAATGGGATTTGAGCGCAGTTGAAGCAAATTTTGATGTAAGTGACAATACATTGTCATCATCAGTCTGCAAATCGGAAGAAAACTCGCTTCTGTTGCTGAAGCCTGCAACATCTTGCATTTCTTGGAAAAGAAACGAACTAACACTAAAAGCTTTTTTATGACTTACCTTCAAGAAATTTATTCAAAAATTTTCTTTCACCTACCGCCATCTTTGAGCTATACTTTGATGAAGAAGTCATAAATTATCTTACTGAAATGACTAATCTGTATGCAAACAGAGATAAAGAAAAACATTCTTTTCATGTGGACCACTCAGAAATGCGTCTATTTGTAGCAATGTTATTGCTGTCTGGTTACAATGTTCTTCCTCGCCGTCGCATGTATTGGGAGAACAGTGAAGATGTTCATAATGAAAGCATGTCTCGTGCGATGTCACGCAATCGATTTGAAGAAATTTTGTCAGCACTACATTGTTCCCACAACTACAATCTAGATTCGGAAGACAAAATGGCTAAGGTACGACCTTTGTATAACTTGATAAATAAGCGCTGCTTGAAATATTCTTCTGATCTTTCTTCCATATATATTAACGAATTGATGCTGCCATATTATGGCCGGCACAGCAGCAAACAAAGAATTGCTGGAAAACCTATACGCATGGGATACAAGATGTGGGTTTTAGCAGAAAGCAATGGATATGTGGTACAGTTTGACCCTTATTAAGGTGACAAAGGCAAAAACTCTTCCCGTAAATCTGCAACAAATTGGGGACTGGGTGAAAAAATAGTTCTGGATTTGTTACACTCTCTTCCTCGAAAACTATATGGTAATGCAAAATTGTTGGCCGCTATATCGACAGAACAAGTTACCTGAAGACGCTTCTCTGGATTTGCTAGCTTTCAGAACGGAAGTTGTACAAACGTATCTGAAAGAGTATGCAAAACCAAATTCGGCTGGAAGACCACGAGGGCAAATACTCTCTGCTAGCCAACGTGTCAGAATCGATGTTCGTTTAGATCGAATAGATCATTATCAGAGTGCACTTCCGACGCAAAGACGTTGCGGAGTGTGCCGCAAAAATACAAGGAAGGGACGCAAAAAGTGTGGATGTGGTCTTTATGATAATTGCTTTAAAGAGTGGCATGGAATTAATTGACAAAAAAGACATGATTTCAACTGTAGCGGCAAAATTTTTAAATTGAAGTAAAACATTTACGTTTTGAATTTTTTGCGTATAAAGGAAAGTTTCTTTTATCTTCCCTTTCAACTACTACCATATGAATCATTGTACAATATTTGTTGTTATATTTTAATTGAAGTTTTTGAAGAAAATTTACATATATATGAGAAAAAAAGCATTGGAAATATTGATGTACCCATTCGTGCCTACTGCCTAATAGGGTGCAAATATATATTTGTCAATAAAAACAACACTCAAAGTTCAACACAACTTTTTCTTACATTTTTATAATCAAATGAATAAATGTAGCAACTTTCAAAAAAAATTTTATTTAAAAAGAAATCTGGGCAGTAATGGGTTAAAATGAACTAGTAACTAGTACCGGAAAGATGGGGAAAGTACTGGTAAACACTTAACTATAACAAATGTCAATTTGTGATAATACTACTGTAAATCAAGAAACTCCTTTGAAGCTGCAATCGATACGAAAAACAAAAACATGTCGCAATGCTTGCAAAAAAACTTTCAATGACCCTAGAATTAGACGGAGTACCGCGGTACTTTATAAAAAAAGTACCGCGGTACCGGTAACGGTACTAAAAAATTACCGCGGTACTTTAGTACACGGTACTACCCACCACTGCACTCTTCCCTTTGTGGCAATGATTTACAGAATGCTTTCGCAAAAGTAGTCGCTTCGTATGAGCCCCATACCACTTTTCCTCTCACCTCTTAATTCCTCCTAACACCTATCCCTCTAGATTAGTTGGAAACGAGGTATCCAATATGGCCATTTTCAGCATCAAATCCCTGCGATATCTTTTGAAGAGTTTACTTTTCCTCGCTTCGCTCGTTGTATTCTCTCTCTCTCTCTACGCTGCAACGGACGCGACATCTTCCTCGCCCGTATATATAGATACAGGGTATATTATATATATATACAAGGTATATTATATATATACAGGGTATATACAAGATATATTCCTTGCCCGTATATATACAGGATTAATTTAGCTGAAACTTCTTCGTGCAGCAACTGTGGTACAAACCAAACGATATATTTTATTCTCCTGCTAGATTTTCTTGAACATGACTATCTACGCCGGTTCATTTCCTTACAACTCACCACGTTAGAACAAACGAAACCAAAATCCTAATACTGTACTACATTATAGTTTCTTTAAAACTATCAGAGACGCTGTTACTTTCGATGTTCTCTTACTCTATATAAACCACGTTTCTCTTGTGGTTCGTCTTGCCAACAATTCTTCTAACGAAGATTGGCCAAAAGGTTCTAAAAAAAACAATTTTCTCAAAGACTACCATAAATCGAAAAAGTTAATTGTTCTGTAAGCCTACCATTAGTCATATTACGCTTCTATGGTAAACTACAGTAACAATTGGCCAACAACTGCCGCAAAGGGTTACCATGGCAACACTATATGATCTCCACAATTGTCAGTTTGCAATCAGAGTTTACCCCGTTTCTCACCGTTAAGCCGCACAACTTTAGCGAGATGCCGACATGCTTCAGTGCTTCGGCACCGTGAAAGAAAGCCTCAGCAGCGCTGTAATCCATCGTCGTTAGATTGCTGCAATCCACAATAACCATCTTGCAGTCGCCTATAATGTTATATCAATAAGTTCAATCGAACAAGATTTAGAAAAGATAGCAAAGCCTTCTCTGTTTTGGAAACATGAAATTCTATTTACGTTTAAAGATCTGACATTAACAATAAATTTTATTTTTTCATTGAAATAAATGTCTGTACTTGATGGTGTTGGCAAGCAGTTCTAAATTTCAGTTATCTTTCTTTTAAATTTCAACCGGACAGCAATACAACATCTGCAGAAGTAGGTCGGGGTAATTGCTTACCCTATGTATTAGCGCCTCCGTCGCTTTCCTGCGAGTCAGGAGGATAAATATAGAGATAAAATAAATAAAAATTTACGTGCCTTAAGCAGAGGGTGCAATCAATCAATCAATAATTAATTTTTCAATTAAGTTTTTCAATCAAATATTAACTAAAGTGAAAGTAGAGTGGAAACCACCATGGGGTAAGCTTCCCCAATAATTGCTATGCCCTCTTCGTTCTTCTGTGATAGAGGCGGTATTTAAAAAAATGGCTTGATTGTAATTTTGCATCTTAAAAAAAGTTTAATAAAATTTTTAAGGAGAAAAAATGTGAAGACGTATTGAAATCACTTTGTGAAAATGACAGGGTCTCAAAGCAAGCGGAGAAAGAGCAAAGCCATTTGTTTGAACTGTGATGGCGGTATGCTTAAGAAATTGAAGATCCTAAACATTCCGACTCTGACGTATTTACGTCGGGTAGGCTCAGTGCACAATAATATGGTCCGTTTGGTAAAATGATGGGTTGATTTTACGCGGAGAAAGAAAGCATAAAAGAAGAGATTCTCTAGGTAATCTGACCGAGTGTCTGAGGTCGTTTAGTTGACGCAAAGATCTGCATAACTGGCGCTTGCGTCGGTGTGTGATTGATGTTTTTTTGTTAAATTTGGGTTCAATATTGTTGTTTTCATATTTTAAGTTAATACAATATGAATTAATATTAATATTAATACTTGTACAATCGTAGTACAAAACTTAAAAATAGAAAAATTCATCAAAAAATTGTAAAGCGAAATTTCTCCCCGTTTGGTAACTGCTGAGTAAGGGTTGCGGTTTCCAGTCTTGACAAATAATTTCAAATTAAAAGCCGTGATTTAAAGTAGATTTAGAAAAATAAATTTTTTAAGCGTATTGAGGATCTAAACTTAAATCTGTAAACAATCTTAGATGCTGGAAAGGTTAACTATAAAATTTGAATATGTTTTTTGAAACCTTAGCTTTGATGTAAAATATTGTTTTCAAGTAGTATGAGGGATATCTTATAAAACAGAGGCTCAAGTTTCATTTGTTTATTTTACCATTAAGTTGTATTTTTTGTGACGCTCACTGTTATTAAAGTTAAATCCCATCCATTGAGACTGCCGTTCATCATTGTTAAGACGTGGTCTGCGGTTTGCTCAGGGGCGCCGCTCTCGCAATCCGATGACGGAGCTGGACCCCATTGTGTATGGAGGAATGTAATTACCCAATATTAGTCCACAAACGATTGAAAATTTTTTAAACTGTTTTAAGCGAGACTATTTCAATGGCACTGGTCATGGAAATGAATGCTTAGAGCCAAGATGTACTTTCACAGTAATCTGTGCTCCATCTACAGTATGATTCGTCCACTTGGTAGCGCGGATGCCTAGTTCGGCGAGGTTGTTTAATAGTTTCTTGGTTAATTTTTGTTTTGGTCAGGATTGATGGAGTTTCACTAAAAATCAAAACACGCAAATTAAAGGGTGCCAGGTAATGATTTCCTAAGCAATTGATCGTTTCTTCCACGATGACATTGTTCTTGTCGGTGCCATTCCAGGTCAACTTCGGCCCTATCGAATAAGCTCAGAAGCAAAATATTTAATATTATTTATTAGTAAAGGCAGTCTCTTCCGGCGTTCTTACAGTTTCATTTTTAATCAGGTTGAACACGACCAATTCAGTACCGGGTATTTCAATAGCTGGAAAAAACTTTTTTTGATCAAAATTCGTGTTGATTGTGTAAAAAAAGACTTGATTGATGCGTGCACACGTAATACGCAAACCTTTTTTCTCCCTGATGATTTCCACCAATGATAGTGGATGTTCATCCTGGTAGACTGTTATGAAAATAAAAGGCAAAAAATTGGTTTAACTTTTTAGTTGCTTACAAAGCGAAAGCTTTGTGTAAAGCCCCCTATGGAATTAGTTTTTTTGTATGTGTTCTTTTGTTGAAATGGTTGCGGAGCCCAGGTTTAGACTTTATCAAAAGTATTTCTTCAGCAACTAATTCAACACTTAGGTTAGCGAGGAATAGTCTGAACTAAAGAATCGAACAAAAGCAACGATGCTCAACCTCCGGTGAAACCGTCGAAGTTATTGACATTTTTGTGGTAACTGTCTAAGTTTTTTTAAAGTTTAGGCGATTTTTAAGGAAAAAAATATTATACTTCTAAATAGTTATTACAGTTTTTGCTACAATTATTTAAGAATAATCATTGGCTTTTAGCAATTTGAGAATTTTGTAACAGCCTTGCAATAAGTTGAAGTATAAAAAATAAATATTTTTTAAACAGGGCAGGCTCAGCGTTTTTCTTTTTCAACAACAAACAGACCTACGTTATTTTGTTTACCCCTAACCTATGATTATGAAGTAATTTCGAGCTAGTTGTGAATAAAAATAAAAAGAAAAATTAGACTTTATGCAGCTTTTTATTTATGCTACAGGAAAAGATAATTTAAGTGTCATAGAAACTAAAAATCTTAAAGATTGTTTCCAGTTCTTGTATGATCCACTAGTAAATACATTTTATTTGCGGAAACATTTAAAAAAATTCTCACTTATGATTATGACGAAACAAACCTTGGTCAGCTTGGCTTTGCAATTTGTCTTCAATATATTCGGCGCCGGGGAAATCAAGGCCTTTCTTTATTTTAATTATTACTACGTCACCGGAACGAGAGGTCTTTGCTCTGGGTCTGAAAAAGAGCAGAAAAAAATAAAGAGCGCGCGAGTCTTTATTGAAAAATCATTTCGCTTCAGACGACGAGCTCTTACCTGGCGTGCCCCATCAGCAGGATAATGACAGCCACCCCGATCCCAATCATGATCCCGTACGCAATGTCCCAAAAGCAGAGGAAAAAGGTGAACAAAAGAGGAATGCTATCCCATTCTGCAAGAAATTTGCGTAAAAAACTAGCAATCAACAAGTCGTGAGCTCAAGCCTCACTGTTGACTTTAAAGACGTGGATCATTGCCGGAAGATCGAACAAGTTAATGACCGCCATAATAATGACCGCCGCCAAGGCTGCAGCTGGAATGTATTGAAAAGCTTCGGACAAGAACTCGAGGGCGAGGAGGACCACCGCTCCAGTCACGATTCCTCCCATCGGCGTCATGACGTTGCTTTGAGCGTTGACCGCCGACCTAATGACAACGTTGCGTTTGCTTCGTTGAACTCTTTGCGACAAAGACACAACAGCGGAAATAGAATCATTTTATAAAATTGGAACTAAGCGGCATGTGAGCCGAACCTGTCTCCCTATTGCTGTTGTTTTGCAATAAGAAGGAAGATTATAAAAAGGGCAAAAGTCAAATTAAATTCTATACAACGGTAATTAATTGACAAAAAAGCTTAGGTCTTTGTCTGACTGCCGATCAAACATAAAATGCATTTTCGGAAATAAAATAATTTTCAATTCTTAGAATAACATAGAGCTAATAGCAATTTTAAACTAGATAATCCAACAAAATCATTTTTTTGAATTTTTTTAAACCTTTTTTTGAACCTTCAGAAATCATTTTTTGAACCTTCAGAAATGCAGGTGATTGTGATTAGTGTTGATGGAAGATCTTGTTTAATATTCGCTATGTTAGTTTTCGTAAAACAGTATGTAGTAATTTTAAAGTTTGACTGTAAACTCATGCTTTGTAGCATTATTTGTATAGTGAACACTAACATTCACGTGATTTTATTTATTTTATCTCTATATTTATCCTCTTGACTCGCAGTAAAGCGACGGAGGCGCTATACATAGGGTAGGCAATTACCCCGACCTGGTTCCGGAGATGCCAAGATATTGCTGTCCGCTTGGAATTTAATAGAGAAATTACTATAATGTAGAACTGCTTACCAAGACCACCAAGCAGAGAAAAGTGCCGTAAAGTGTTTTTCCCAAGGACACAACAGAATGGCGCGAGCGGGTTTTGAACCGAGACCATGTTGTTCATGAGGACGGCCCCTTAACTAGTCGACCACGCTGCCGCCTTATTTCATTTGGAAAAATTGAAACAGTTAATTTTGAAAAGCTTGACAATCGCGACTGCTCTGACAAATCCAATGTATTTGTTGTTTTTTGTGAAAAACGACGAAGATGTGTCAGTCCGCGGTCAGTTGGTCAGTTGGCCTATTCCAGAAAATTTATGACAAACAAAGAGCTTTGAACGTGTCGGAAAAAATAAACGGAATGTCGAATGAACGAACAAAGCTCTATCGATTGGTGAAAATAAAATATATTGCCTACTGTGGTCCAATTTGCAGAAGACAGGTTTGAGATACTGTAGTTAAGCTGAACTATAAGTTTCTCTTTTATATTTTGTGGCCTTCAGACATTTGTCTGTAAACCAGATAGTTAGTGAACTAAATTAAGATTTCGCTGATTAAAAGAAGTAAAAATCAATGGTAAGTTTAAAAAAGAAATTAGCATTTAAATGAAAATATTACTCTAAAATCGTCAGCGTATCATGGCCATTTATTGTTTTAACCTGTTTTTTGTCCATTTAAAAAAAATTCGTCACTTTTAAAAAAATTTAGACAAATTTAAAAATTTAGATTAAAATCACTTTTAAAAAAAATTTAGATTTAAAAAAAAATTTAGACGAATGGACAAATCACAAATGGAAAACGGAGTACTGTGAAAATGCTTCCAGGCTCCGTGCTTTTGTGCCCGAGACCGGTGCCAGGCCTGTTGGGATGGGCTTACCCCGAGTAGCTTGGGTTAAGCTCAACCGCCTGCGGACTGGTGTTGGGCGATTCCATTCGTCCATGCACAAATAGGGTCTCGCTTCTTCACAGAATTGCGAATGCGGAACCTTTGAACAAACCGCAGACCATGTTCTAACCCTAACCCTAGCCCTCGATCGGGCACCACATGGAGCACAAGGTCTGACGGTTTTGGGTGACAAAACTCAATGCTGGCTTAATAACACCACTGCCAGCATCTGATTCAGGCAGTACAGCAGCCTAAGGTAGTAAAAGGATAAACCCTCAGCCCCAGTCCTGTTTGTGTCTGACCTGGAGTGGATGCCCTTCAAACGACGACAACGACGACGACGACGACGAGTCACTTTTGGGTTAATATTGTATTGTAGTCAGGCACAGCTGGTTTAGGTGTAATTCTTTTTTAAATCATTTTTAAAACTTAATGTCCAATTAACAGTGAAATGTCACATTGACTCATTTCTTCAAACCTGCCGAAGCTTCCAGTGATCGGATATGACGAAACAAATGCGGACGCAAGATTCCCGACCCCTATGGTTAACAATTCTTGAGACGGATCCACTTTGTAATTGTTTTTTCTTCCTGCAAAACATTGGATTAACAAGTCGTTTCGTTGCTGTTAATATAATTAATAATAATAATAAATTAATAATAATTAATAACGGACTCGGGGATGTGTTGCTTAATACGTTCTTGCACGCGTTTGAAATTGTAGCCAACGTGCCAACTATCACTGTGGTATACAAATTGGTACATAGCATTGCTGCAATATTGGGAAGATAGCTCGTCAAGACGCAATATTAAGAAGATAGCGT
This sequence comes from Diplosoma virens, assembly GCA_963680785.1. NCBI lineage: Eukaryota > Metazoa > Chordata > Ascidiacea > Aplousobranchia > Didemnidae > Diplosoma > Diplosoma virens. Next base: position 44,304,596 of record OY796886.1, on the reverse strand, counting down.
AACACGAAAGTAGCAAGTCTTTCTCAGTTACTGGCAAGAGCTGTCACGTCGTAAACAAAAAACCTGGCTCAACGGCAAAGTAGCAGTATTTGACTTCAATGGTGATTTGTTTATCAAATCTCGTCAAAACAGTTTCTCTCCATGAAGTGTAGAGGTAGGCAAAACGTTTTTCCGCTTTGTACACCAACTTGTAATTTAGTTGCTCAACTTTGGGATAAAAATAAAATTATTATTCTATATCGACTTTTGTCGAATTCCGTTTGCAATTTAATTCTTGAGCTGATAATGCACGCCCTGGGATCCAGTAAAACTGAGTTCTAGTAAAACTAATGTTGCGTCTTTGGGGGCCTCAATCTTCAATTCGTTTTTCTCCTCCTCCAATCCCTCAATTCTTCCCATCCTTTCCTACAGTTTACATAACCAACCACTACATTCCCTCTCATTGTGGCAGAAAAGCAAGAATTAGAATTCGTGTCTTCGGCACATAAAAAGATCTACTCTCACTGGCCTGTACATCGATAGAATTCACTTCCAAAAACTTTCGATCAATGAGAGCTTTCTTCTTTACTTAATAACTGAGTTTGGTTCGCTTCTTCTAAAAAATGTCAAATGAAAAATTTTACAAATAATTTCAATTTTAATTACAATTTTCAAACTCTGTACAACAAAACGACTCTTAAAATTTTTTGCTCTTCACTAAGTTTTTAGTAAAAATTTTCTCTAATACGCTAAAATTTGCGTTTGCTGATTGTGCCGTTTGAATAAAAAATGCTTTTTTTTCTAAATTTTGTCCCTTCCATTAAAAGAATTTCTGGCGCCTTTGATCACTATCAAGAATATTAACGGCTGGAAACGCAATACCGGCAACACAGGGTCGCCGTTCCTGGCCTTTCTTTTCTTGATTTTCGTTAGGCCGTGCACATTTACGGTCGTTTAAAATTTATTTAAAAATATTTTAAGAGCCAAAAAGAAAACTATTGATCAAAAAACAAATAATTCAAACAAGCGCAAATAAAGGCTTTTTATTTTATTTTTTAGCGATTAAATGATTGGACTGGTGTGAAGACATATAAAAACAAGAAAAACTCAAAACATAAAAATTAATTGAATAACCCTGATTGCCAATTAAATCTTTGGCAACATTAGTCTCTCTAGTGCAGCGGTTTTTAATCTGAGTTCGATAAAAAGTCATTTGTTTTTCTAGTCCTGCGTGGTCCTGCGTAGTCCAGCGTGGTCCGAGCGCAGGGCGCGGCATAATTCTCTGCGGTCAGAGCAGCGTTCGCGACTTTAAACACAAAACAGTCTGTTCACCCGAGCCGTCTTTTCAGACGAACTGATTCAGGCCAACTTTTCAACAATTTTTATTGTTTTTTTAAGAGATGCAAATGATTCAGATCATCTTGATTTACCTATGATTTTCAATCTTATCATAGGATCCAACTAATTGTGGCAAGACAACATTTAAAAAAAAAGTGTAAACAATCAATTATCAGCTCAGTTATCGGTTAAAAACGCTCATTAAGTGGGAGGAAAGGAGCGTATTGCAAGATTTGTAGACCTAACAGTTCTTGATTGTTTTCCGCTGTGAGTAATAAATTGCATTTTCTCAGAAAAAATTCGAGAGATGAATCGGGTTCACGGCCTCTTTATAATACTTTGGAGAGAAGTACAGTTAGAAGATTGGATGTCTCACTTTTGAAACCAAACTGCTGCCACCTTGCCAAGGCGAAATTGTTCGTGGTTAGCTTGAATGTTGAACGTTCACAAGAAAATTGTTATTAAAACAAGGGGTACCAAATTTTGCTGGGTATGAAGTCGATGACCATAACAAAAAAGCTGCTTTTTATAAAATTTTCATTTAAAACAGACAAAATATAAGCACAGCAAACGAAATGAAAGAAACCTGGCAATGCCACTTGTTTAGCTTTTTTGCGCAATGAAAACTTTTTTTATTTTTACTTGATTTTGAATGATTTATGCGTCCATTTAAACATCAAAAAAGTCTCAACTATGCACAAAGGCAAAACAATTGAAGTTTTTACACTTGTTTCTTAATTTCTGGACTCTTCAATTAAAAAAAGCGTTTGAAATCAAGCAAAAAATAAAAGATCTTCACTTGATCTGTAACCAAAAAATGATCTTTTTTTCTTCGGACATAAAGTGAAACCTCGCAATAAAGGCGTTTTCTAGATATTTTGTCGAAAACTAAAACAAAATTTGTAAAATAAGCACAAATAAGCACTTAACTCTAAAATAAGCACGCTTTTTTAGAAACAAGCACATTAAAATTCTTAAAAACAATGTTCATAAAAATGAGCATAAATTTTAGAAATAAGCTCGAAATGGAAAGCCTAGTTATAGTAATTAGATTGTGAAAGTAATGAAAATAAATGATGGTAGTTTATGTGAAAGAAGAAGGCGTAAAGAATTCATGGAAGAAAATAGTTTCCTATAGCGACTCGAAAAGCCAAAGAAAGAAGAATATCGCGTCGCACACAAATTTGATTATTTTACTGAAATACGAGCTGGAAGCCGATTGGCTCATTTAAAAAAAAATTTACTGCGTTTTCAAATTAAAGTTTTTAATGAAATCTTAATGTGGTCCTTATCGAATTTTTCATGTCATCTTTATATTTATCCTCCTGACTCGCAGGAAAGCGACGGAGGCGCTAATACATAGGGCAAGCAATTACCCCGACCTGCTTCCGGAGATGCCAAGATTAGAGATTGCTGTGCAATTGAAATTTTTATTTAGAGTTATGACTAAAATTAAGAGCTGTTTTACAAAACAATCAAGCAGGGAAAGATCATACAATGACGTGTGATCAGTTAATTGCAACCGCAAAGTTTTTTGGTTGGACCGCAAAAAAACCTTTAAGTAATTTTCTTCGAATAACAGCACTAATCCGGGATTTTACTAAGAGAGTTAATTAAATTTAAGCCGAAAATACGTCAGGAAAATTTTACGATGACTCGTGGTCTTCGGGTGCGCTGAATCGTATGTTTATCTTAACAACAAATATACAAGGGCTTGTTTTTAAAAATTTGGAATAGTTTAGAAAAGCATCTAAAAAACGTCTCAGAAAAAAACCCGAAAAACAGAAAGTTGCAAGGAGCAATTGTTGCATCATAAATAAGAAAATATCTTTCCTGACATGCAAAAATTTTTCTTATTTAAAAGTTACGAAAGCGCTCTGCTCGTTTCGTACCGACTGCAGGTCGCGGAAGCATTCTACAAACTATTTTCTCACCGAACGCTTTAGCGATGGCGATCGACTCCAAGAACCCGATCAAAGGAATCACCAGCAATCCGCTTCCGAAATGGGAAAGAATATCTCCGTAAAGCACAGTTCGATTTTCCCCGGGAACATCATAGGAAAAGGAAGGAACTTGAAATGGCGGGAGACCACCAGAGATGTTTTTAGTGAGGGTTAGTGTTCGGTTTGCTGGGGGAAGATCGATTTCCGTGATGCCGTATGCGATCGATGCGCACACGATCACAATCACTGCGTTACGAGCTAAAAACAGTTTTGTCTCAAGTTTTCCTGAAACGTTTGCGTTTATGTTGAATTAAACAAAATATTCTATTTTATTTGACCACTTGATGGCGGAGCGAGTTGGGACTTCGATGAGCACATCCACTCACTAGCGACACCTACCTGTAGCTACGAACCAAAGAGTTTTGCGCAGGACTTTGGCCCAAGCCTTGTCATCGCCCTTCGACTTTGACCATCTCTCCTTGGAGTATTTGAGCAAGTAGAGGATGACCATGCACGTCAACCCCAAGGTCAAGTCCCACACCCTGCGAACGTCATACTATGAGGTCAAGGTTGATTAAAGATTTGAAGCCCGACTATATAATAATGTCATAAAAAGTTGTTGTTGAAGTTCGAACATTCGAACATGGAGAACTCGAATACGCATATGAAAATTTTTGTGAACTTAAAAAGTTAAATATACATTGAGTTTGCGGCTCTGATCGAAACTCACTTGGTTTTTCCGATGTTTTTAAACAAGTGAAAGATTGTTTGAAAGAAACCACGGGGGGTGTAAACGCCAAAGATTTTCTGAAAAGCACAAACTCAAACATGAACTCCTGCTGAACCGCGAAGTCAGCAGCACACTCGGAAGCATGACCCTTAAACAGCGCCACCTTCTGCTTACCCACCTTGAGTTGTGTTGTCGCGATGACAATCGACGCTGCCGAGGTGAAGCCTGTGATCACCGGATGAGAGATGAACCGCACCACGAACCCGAGTCGAAAAATCGTCATTAGGAGTTGTATTATTCCACATAAGAGTGTCAGTAAAATAGCAAGCGTGACATTAGTCTGAAAAGCGAGGGGCTTTTGTATGTCGGGCATTTGCTTCTGATTTAAAATATGTAAATTTAACAGTAAATTTAGAAAGCTAATTAAGAATCGAAGCTACAGCGCGTTTCGCCGATAATATTTATCTTCGATCTATTCGTTGTGGCTGGAATTCAATTTTGGATTGTTGTTGATTAAGTTGTTATGTCCATCCAAACTTTCTAAAACTGGATGGACAGAACAGTAACTACCAATTCATCAAAGTTTTTTGTCGGTTTTACACAAACGCGTCTGAATTTATTTACAATTTCCGTGTTCTTCTCGCCACCAGCGCTGTGCGCTCGTTCTCACAGCGGTTTCGTTTCAACAGCTTTACTATTGCAAACTTAAATCATTATATTGAATCAATTTTGTCACAAAGCGTTTTTTTCGACGTTATAAGCACGTAGACTTATCGCGCTGAGTTGACCAACGCTCGATATTAGTCGTACTATGCGCCACCTACCGATTCTTCCGCGTCTTTATCATGCGACCATGGGTCATGGGCGTACTCCGACACAAGGATTGACATGATAGCAGTGGGTCCCATCGTGATATCTTTCGAAGTCCCCATCAGGCAGTAGATGAAGCAGCCCATGAAAGCGCTATACAGACCATACTAAAAAACAAAATAAACATTCGAGCGTAAAACACTTTTTAAATCAGCATCATCAGCAGTTTGCTCAGAGATAATAACCTAACAATTTACTTTTTCGATATGTCCGAAAAATCTGTTCAAGATGTTTGGTCGATTTCCTGATGAAATTCCGGCCATCGCTCTGTCCGCTACTAAGCGCGCACGTTCATCGTGCTAGTACTTCCTGTCAAACCACGCCCTACAAAACGGGGCGTGGTCTGAGGGAGGCACTGGGCTGATATAAATCAACCCTTGCAAAAATCGACAAATCAAAACTTTAATTTAATTTTTAATCATTCTTTTTAAAGCCCCAGGCTCGTGCCTTGCAACCATGTAGGGGCAAAAAATTGTTTAGCGAATACTTTTTCTTTGACAAAGGCTTTTTGTCTTGTGTCTGTAAAACGTGTCATTTCAAATAAAATGTTCAATTTATCTGCACTGCTGGTTATTGCTGTTAATATTTTAATAACATCAAATTATTAAAGCACTTTAGAGCAAAAACCAGTACCATAATAATTTGAACATTTTCTTTGGAATCATACGTTTTACGGACACAAAAAAGCCTTCGCCAAAAAAAATTTATTGGGTAAAGAATTTCAATTGCAGTCATTTAAACAAATGAATATTAAATTTACATGGAACAGTGCGTCCATAGGCGTATCAGCCAAAACAATTTGGGGGGCAATGAAGTTTTGCCCGAATTTCATGACGTTTGCCCAAATCATGGTTTTCTAGTACTTTACGGATAGGACAAAAAAATTGTCTCAGATTCGCGGACGAAGAACAAATATTGTCCTAAAACCATGGTGATCTCTAAAAAAAAAGTCTTTACTAGGAATCAGTCTCATGTTTTTACATTTTCGTCCTAAAATCAAGGTGTTCTCTAAAAAAATGATCTTCACCTAAATTCGGTAACTATTTTTTGCAGTTGATCATTGTCACTGGCCCAAATATTTTCTTGTCACTGCCCGAAAATTTTGAGTTCTGCTCAAATCTTGGAAATTTGGGGGGGGGGAATTGCCCTTGTCAACGAAACTTGGGGGTTTCGTAATTGGTGCGACTTAGTCTTATCTACAGCCCCTGAGTTCCAAGATGGAATTCAGAGTACTAGTTTGAAAAGTTGGGTCATTTTTAAAGCTATTTCCCAATTTATCTTAATCTATCTACCGGTAATATATTCAAAACTGTTACTCCTCACATTGGTGTTAAGATAGCACATAACTATCTGCTCAAAAACTTGTAATAATTACAATCAAGAAAATTTTTGCTTTTCGAGCTGAAGTAATAAAGGCGATAATGACGCAACAGAACACAAATGTTAAACGAAAAAAATTAAAGCTCTGCCTAAATTCTACATCTCCATTAAGCTTGGAAATAGATCAGCCAAAATAAACGCGATAAAAATGTTGGAATTAAAAATATCAGTACAAAGCAATCAATAAAAAAGTATTTTAGAAAGTTACGTAGCGGTAAACGCAAATTTTGCAGCCCCTACAGGCACTCCCTGAAGGCTGCCTCCCGGCGGTTCCTCTAGTTCGCTATGAATTTGACCTGCCGAAGATTTTCATGAAAGCAAGTTCAAAGCTTTGCAGAAGATAAAGTGGGTCGCACGAATCAATTAGCGCTGGTTATTTCTGGCTGTTTATTTTACGTAATTGAAAGTCATAATTAAAAAATCTCCTGCTTTTTAAAACTTAATAACTTGCTTCGTTAAATAAACTTCAGAGAAGTGTTTATACAATTTAGACTAGAAAAGTGCAATAAAACTTGTTTCATCAACAACTTCTTATCTCCCTCATCGCGGAAGGTTTGTCAACAAACCACGCTGGAGGCGGATCGGTGTTTTGTAAAAACAAAGTTGATTAAAAACTGTTTTGCACCATAGCGATTCTGGGCAGACCGCATTACATAACGGTTTAATCGATTACTTCCGTGAAAAAGTTAATCTTATTCAAAATCGGAATCAAATCGTCCTCATTCCTGGTAAAATTAAATAAATGAAAACTATTTCTGGACAAATGTAGCGAAACTTTTTGTCTGCTGACGCAATGATCTCGGTCTTGAAAAAAATTTCTTCATTGATGACGAGCCTGATGTCAAGCTCCATGCAACGTCATCGATGAGGACGAACTCGTCATAATCACTCGCCGCGGAACACGTGATCGCGTGGGTTACAACATTTAAAAAAAGTTTTAAAGTTACGCGGCTCCAGGCTTGTTTTTGTCGATGATTCTTGTCAGCAACATTGCAATGCAGATGGACATTTAAATTTTCTGACCTTTATTGTTAATTCTTTACAGACTGGTAATTTTTCCAAGCATTTTATAAACAGATTATTCAATAATTTGGTTGAAAACATCTGTCAACTAAGTTATTTGTGTTTAAAAAATTTTCGGAAAAGTTTCTGACCTTGGGCTGATTTATTTTTATTCAAACAAATTGATCAAATTATGAAGCGGAACAGGTCATGAGTGTAATGTTAGAAGAGTGAGATACGCAATGATCGACATGATTGCAGATCAGTTCTTGTTCTCGCGATTTTCTTAATCTTTTGAAAAATATTAATACATTTTGTGTCACCTTTCCTCTGTTTTGCGGTACAAACAGAAAAATTGTAATTGCTCAATATTTCTCGATAAAAACTGTAAAAAACAAAAAAACATGAGCATTCACCGAATCGCGGTGCCTGCAAAAGCAGGGAGGGGGCAACCAGCTAATGTTTGTTCTAAGTCTAACGCTTCCTCCTTTATCCTGCCAGCCATGCTTGGCGCCATGATTATGTCATAATGACGTCATAGTGTTTAGTTTAGAGAAAACCAAGGCGTTACAAGATTAACAAAAATCACACTAATTTTTCCAGGATGCACAATGTCGCTGTTGAAACAACATCAATCTTGGTCTTTAAAATCATGTAAAGATTAAAAAATGGATGTTGCTCGGGCGTGTGGTCTCAGCGCCAATTGTGTTTAAGGGGACCTTGTACTAGAACTATTATTGAAAAATTTTTAAATCTATTTGTGGGTAACTCGCGCGATGAATCATAAAACGTTGATACCTAATAAAACTGTTCGAGCCTAGTTTAGAAAGTAGTTAAATTTTAAAATCGATTTTTAAAAAACATTTATAGTAAAAATTTTTTTTTATTTAAATAAATAATATTTCGTAAGCTTTTGAGTGAATCAAACTATTTGATGACAAACAAACACGACCTGCCTTTCAATTATGCAAGAGTATGACAGCAGAAACGAGCCAAGGACACAGCATAAATGCAAAGCATCGTGACGTTTTATTTTAAATTTCACATTCAGTGTATTTTTTAAACGGCAGTTTGGTATAACAATGTTTTTATTACCGCCAAGAACCACATGAAATAAACAAACTTACGCAAAAACTTTATTGCAATTTAAGGCCTAGCTTTTCGGCAGCGTGACCCAACTTTACCATTGTTGGGGAACGTGATTGAAACGGTAGCGGTTCAAAACCTACTCCCCTCATGCATTTGTGTCCTTGAGAAAACATTTTATGGCACTTTCCCTTGTTTAACGGCCCTGAAAAACACTTCTAGATAAAAACTAAGAAACCAAAATAAAATATTTCAACGGAAGAACAATATCTTTGCGTCTCCCATAGCAGGGCGGAGTAGTCGCTGGACAGTTGTCCTATGTATAGCGCCTCCAACGGTTTCCTGTCAGTCCGGAGATAAATAAAGATGATGAATTATGGATGAGTGAATATCAGTGATTATCCGATGCTTAATCCTTCCAACAACACAAATTGATTTTTAGCTTTGCAAGAAGATCTACTTTTTGCAAATCTTTACTCTGACTCACAATATAACATAACTAAAACGCAATATTACGTTTAGTTTAACCAAATAAAATAAGCCTCAAGAATATATGTTGACTCCGTGGATTAACCTCCGCTGGTTGGCGCCACAGTGCACAAACTTTTTAGTTGTTTGAAGCGAACAAATTATTATTGACAAAAGTTAAAAGTTTCAAGCAGTCAAACGGGTTTGAGCGTGTTAAAGCTGATTAAAAAATCTGCAATTATTTTGTTTTGTTTTCACATCTATCAAGTTAGAATTAACGTTTAAAAAAGTTATTTAATTGTCAGGAAAACGATAATTAGGATTTCTTTGTAATTAAAATATTTCCATCAAAATTTGCCAACGACACAAGTTAAATATATCCAAAACTTTTAAAATTAGTTTAAGTCAACAAACCTGGAGATCCAGTCCGGCCAGGGCCGCGTACGCCATTCCTTGGGGTATGACTGTCAGCCCCACAGTGAGGCCAGCTATGAAATCACATTTAAGTGATTTCAAACGGTATTTCGGTAGCCAGGTAATTATAGGGAGTTTTTGCTTCAAGTTTTGCATGGAAAAAGTGCTCGACCAATAATCGCAGCATCCCCTTCCTACCGTCCTCGCGGCAACCTCCGCCCCGCGCTGGAACTCATAACAGGCTGACAGCTTGGCTCTTTCTCTCGAATTAACTTCATTTGGCGAGGGGTCACTCACTCCAGTCACTACAACTTGCGGCATCTCGGGTTCGTTTATCAAAGTTGAATTTTCTTGATTTTCGGTGTTTTCGTTGCGTACGTTCGGTCGATACACTGCATCGGTATGTTGTTCGCCAGCGACGGGCTTTATATCGTAGAGCTCGCTTTTTCCTTTCATCGCTTCGAGCTACGCGTCACGTCACTTGCTTCAATTGAGACCCGAAGTTTACCACAATCTATTCAAATCTCTGAAAAACAAAAAAATCCAAACTTAATCTCGTAAAATTAATAATTGGAACTCGTGGCAACAATAAGAAGGGAACCGAACCGTGGCTCCTTTAATCTGCATCAACCACTTCCGATATGGTTCAACTTCAATGGAATTCAACTGGACAGCAATAATTTCTTCAGGTTTCGTTTTTAGAGGTGCGGTTTGGAAGCAAAAATTTGCGCCAATTTTTTTGAATAAATTTCTTTCAAGATAATTAACGAAAATAAAAACAAAATTTTAATTGCGTAGAACCGAATGTTCGTTTATTTCAAGGAACCGTTCAGCAGCTTATTGCAGCGATTCAGCGTCTTTCTAAGGAAAAAAAACGAAAGAGTAACTTGGGTGGTTCAATGTTTGTAAAATATTTAATAAATTGTGAGCAAGTACTTATTCATTCTAAGAAAATGTATTCGCAGAATCAAGACTTAACCGTCACAACAGCAAATGTTTTTGTGAAAAAATTAAAATTAGATTTCCTCTGTTTTTTGTGTTTTTTGTTAGATAAAAAATTTTTACGCCTTTTTACATATGATCCCAACTTATTAATGTTCGTTGTCCGGGAAGGAGAGTTCGAAGAACTCAGTTAAATTAAAATGCGGAATTAGGAGCCGCTGTTTATCTCGCTTTTCCCATCCTTTTTTCAAATTCCCAAGGAATTATGCAAAGCTATATCGACTCTGTTATCGACCTTCCTCCTTTCTGAGCAAGTCGTTTTTATTGTCGACGATCAAGGCACCGAAAGTTTGTCTAGAAACTGATTTTCTTTGAGTTTGATTGATGGGTCATCCAAAAGGTCATAAAGTATGATTCTGGGGTATATTAATTCTGTGACCGCCGCTAAACGTCCGGTCCTCGAGCTGGTCTTTCTGGATCATAACAAAAGCGCTTCCACTTGTAGTCATAAAACATCAGAAAAAAAGAACGATAAAACTTTTTACTTGTTTCTATTCAAGTCAGGTGCCAACAAATCAACTCAGCCGGTAGTTTGGTGTATGATTGAGCCCCACAGCATCCGACTTTTTCGATCATTAACTTCTAGCTGGTTCTTGTTGCCATCTGAGGCTTGCAACACGAGAAAAAAAACGAGTGACAGATCGTGGTCTTCGCAACTGTTAACTTTGACTAAACCTGGGACGGTGCTGCATTCAACAAACTCATGTTCGAAAATTGTACAGACATCTGTCGCAAAACGCGACGACAAAGCGAGTTCTTCAACAACAAAAAAACAAAACAGAAAAGTTTTATTTAGAAAAGTCATTAATACTTAAAGAATTAGATTTCTTCGTTATTTTTACACCAGTCCAGAAAAACTAAAAGTCTTGTTTATTTTATTATTTCATGTAATTTTATTTTTTCTCTATATTTATCCTCCTGACTCGCAGGAAAGCGACGGAGGCGCTAATACATAGGGTAAGCAATTACCCTGACCAGCTTCCGGAGATGCCAAAATATTGCTGTCCGCTTAAAATTTTTAGTTTGGTTTTTTAGTTTTCTAGAGGTATGATCGAAATTTAGAACTGCTTGCTAAAACCACCAAACAGAAGAAAGGTTCGTAAAGTGTCTCTCCCTAGTACGCACCAGAATGGTGCGAGTAAGTTTTGAACCTCAAGCGTGTCGATCACAATCACGGCGCTCTAACTACACGACCGCGCCACCAACGCTCTCTTAATTAAACCAATTATGAACATTATCAAAGCATTGGCTATAAGATAAACAAGTTTCTAAAAATTTTTTTGGGATAAAAACTAACTTATTTAACATTATACTAAAATTTGTATCAAAATTATTTCTTTAAATAGCAAAAAACAAATAAATAAACAGTTGAGATGCTCTCACCAACAATAAGTGAGGTCTAGTATTCAGCAACTTTAAGAAAAAAAAAACGAGTTTGACATTGAATTATAACGTGAAATAAATGTCTTTGATGAACTTACAATTTAACCTAATTTTATAAAATAGATTGAGTGATTATTTTGCTAAAGGAGAAATCTAGAAAAAAAGGTGTAAAACACCGTTGTACCAAATAATTTTATAAAAATACCTACAGAAGCAATGTATTTAAATATTTTCAACACAACAAGAAAAATGTTTGCTCTAAATAACCATAAAACATAATTTTGTAAGAACAACCAAAAACCAAAATGACTAAAATGTTAAAATGAATAATTGGAAGGATGCCAGTTTCATTGTTTAATGGTCACTTTTTAAAAAAATCAAAGAAATGAAATAGAAGCTTATTCTGGCAGTTAACTTGATTCAAGCAACCAAAGCAACACCGGTTGTTTGGTCTGACGCTGACTCATGCGGGCCACGCTAGTCATATACTAAAAAGCAAAGCTAGGATAAAAGAGAAGTGAAAATAGAAAAAAAGAATTTGTAACCAAATTATTGCACAAAAATTAATCAAACAAGCGACTATCGAAAACCCATGCGCTGAAATTTGTTGTTATTTTAATAAAAATTTATGCAGTTTTTATTGAATTGGCGTAAGCAGTGCATTTTCTGATTCTTGGGAATATCCACGTTGGGGATTTCTTTTGTTAATGCTCTTGATTTCAAGAAAAAAAGACTTCCTTTTTCCACAAAACAAGTAAGGGTGCGCTCTAGGTTTGGGGAAATATAAGAGCTAGAAAGTTAGTTTTTCTGAGATTACTTGACATGAAAAAAGACAAGGCTTTAAAATTTTCTAATAAATAAAATAGAATAAAAACGGACACAATAATATAAACTTACGCTGACAAGCCAACCACACTGATCAAAATATATACCTTAGAGCCGACTGTCATCTACCATTTCAACCAGCCTTAATTTCCTGTAACGCTTCCGCTATTTTAAACTAACTAAGGTAAGCTCGCGCTAAGCTTTCTGAATTATTTCAACATTGAAGACCACAAAAACAATGGGAGCTGGTCTTTTATAGCGAAGCAGGCAAGAAAACAACACTACGCGGTCTTTTAACTATCCATTAGCGCCGCTCAAGAGACAAACGTGCATTGTCTCACGCACGTGCTTTGTGTTAATACCATTACCTGAGCCGCTATGATGACACACAAATCCAAGTATCAAGCGATTGAGTGGAGCACTGAGCTTGATTAATGCAATAACAAGATAAATTAGCAAAACACTTCCTCTTTTCTATCAATTCGTCGACGTTTGTTTGCAATTGTTCTGCCCGCTTTGACATGACAACCCTCCATCATTCTGTCAGTCAGTTAAATTAACGTCTCTCTGTGTTGGCAAGTAAGTTTTAGACAGATGTAACGTGAATAAGCAAGATATTGCGCCTATTTATGCTGAAAATCTATTAAAAACAGTAAAGTTGATGGATTGCATTACTCGCTTGGTAATTTATGAGGCGGGTTTTTCGCTTGCTTTGCATCCTGCTGACCCATTCTGAAGCCATCCTGCCAGCTTGGCCCAAAATGATTTTTCCGGTAGCAATTTTAATGTGTCGTAGTTCCAAGGCCAGCTTCAATGCAAGAAACGAGACAAAGCCACAAATTTTTAATGCTTTTTTATAGGTTAGCTCTGCGCTTTTGTAGGATAGGTTTTAAATGTTCACCAATTTTGCGGAAAGAAAGCTGATTTAAAACTAAATTTTGTGTTTAGTAATAATTTATAATTATAAATAAATAAAAACTTAACAAAAAAATTGCCGCATCATACAGCAGCAGCGCAATTTCAGACGGTAGAGGGGCACATCAAACAATATACGAGTCCACTTTCGATTCAATCGATAGACAGCGGCAATCTGAAGTGTTCCCGTTGGCAGCTAAAGTAAACAAGAAAGCGTTCCACTTCATTCCATTATTTAGACCGGTTTTATATCATTTATAAAAATTTATTTGCAGAAAAAGTTGTTCTCATCAAACCTACACCAGCTAGGGGACAAATTAAAGTGAAATGGACAACATTGTTATACATTGGATAAAGCGCCAGTGAAGTTACACTGCCGTCCGCTTTTCTTTATTCCAAATCTCAAAGATTCCAATTTTTAAGTAAGTTTAACCACTTTCCACGAGAGACCAAAGTTACAAATCAACAAAATGTTTTATGTCAATGAAAAAAGCGGGACGCTCCAATGCCAGTAAAGGAGATTTAAAGAAGAAAGAAACAATAAATAAATAACCAACGTCAATTAATAAAAATCCTGTGGAAGAACGTTAATTGTCAAAGTTTTGTTTTTATTCATTCATTCATTCATTCATTTTTTATTCCAATCAAGTCAACACGTTTGCGAATTGTCATTGACTCAGTTGTTGCGAATAAGACCACACTGACGTAATGATTACGTCACTACATGCAGAGCGTCTTGATTTTGATGTCTTTAAAAGTACAGTAGCTAATATGATGCAGAGAAAAAAAAATAAACTAAAAAAAAATTTAAATTTGAATTGTCAAGTTTAATTTCGTGTTTAAAGAAGGCAATGTGGTGGCTACCTTCTGACGACCCGGAAAAAACGAAACAGCTTTTGAGTTTTTTAAAACAATCTTGGTTTTAAATAAATTCATTGTAAGCTTATATATTAAATATTAACTATTATACAGTATATAACTTAAAGCGATCTATTTTTGAGAGAAGAAAAAAAGTAATGATAATAATATTAACAATTAAATAACCGTTTCTGCTGCTTTAAATTAATGCTTTAAATAATTTTCAAAGCAAAAAATAAACTTTATTGCTTAAATTAGTATTGTATCAATTTGACTTACACAAGGGTTTTGAAAAAACAAGGAAGGTGCTTCAAAACTAATGTTCTGAATATTTGGGTATTAATTTGAAGCAACGGTTTTGAACTGTCTTAGTTGTGTTATGGAAATATTTTGTTGATTTTATTTTGGTCTCATAGCATACAAGTTATTATTATAATTATTCAATGATGTTGAAGTACGACCCACAAACCTCTCCAAAGGCTGCAGAGTGGCTTGGAAGTGCCCACTAATTTTTTCGACTTTTACAATTCATATAATTTGTAAAATAACCAGGATTGTTTCTAGTGTTAGTGCATTGGTTTTGGGAAAACAATAATCCAATGCAAACGATCGGGACAATTAAAACAATAATGATCAAATCTGTGAAGAGTTCACGAACGTGCTGACACTGCAGCTCAGCTTCCGCAGCAAACCCTCCCTCGCACTGTTGCTTCTGCGCCACATGGTGGTGACCCAAATATTCCAACCCCGACTAGTGCTTAGCTATAACTTCAGCGTTTACTTTGACTTGCACGTCAATTCACCAATCAACAAAAAGTTTTTGTTTTTGCTTATCACGGCTATCAGCAATCTTGGCCGGGCAGCTCAAACCGGCGATTAGCCCCTCACCATTGCCCCTTACCATTGCCCCTCACCATTGCCCACCATTGCCATGCTGAAGAACGTTCCTGTTTATGAAAAAAGTCTCAAAAAACATCTCGAAATTATAGTTGCAACACTTTATTATTAGTTGAAATTTTTATTTGTGCTTTTAGATTTTATTTAGACATATGACGGAAATTTAGAGCTACTTTTCTTTTCCAAGGGCACAACAGAATGAAATGAGTCGGTTTCCAACTTCATCGAGACGGTTAAACGATAAAAAACTTGTTTCCCATTAGATCCTGGTTCTGATAAAAACACTGAAATAACAAAAATGAGATTCTTAGTTTTTTGCTTATTTTTAAATGTTTATTTTAAAGATATTTCAGCAAGTAACAATAATTTTATTCTCTCCAGTAACATGTTACTCTTATCAAACTGTATTTAAGACTTGTCTTTTTGCTGAATGAAAAAGGCACAGTTGTAAAGCAATAATAAACAAAGCCATGTATCTTTTAGTTAAAGCAATAATAAAGTACAAAATAAACCTCTTACCACCACCTAGCGGTGTTAACATCCATTTCTAGCTATAGGCAGTTGAGTTGATCGTTGCGCCCAATTAATAAAGCACAAGACTTACTTTGTTGATTAAAGCCAATGATTTTCAACCTTTTGTTTTTGATTGACTAGTAAAAAAGTCATTTTAATAGTCGTGGGCCGATAATACAAATAATGTAAAAAAAATTATAATACAAATAATAATCGTTTTCAATCTCATTTTAAAAGTTTTTGTGACTTTTTTTTGATATTTTCATTCATTGATTATTAATTAGCAATAATGAATATATTCGTAGATTGGTAAAAATCAATTAAATTTTGTTTTTTTAATAATAAATAGATTCATTGTATTAAAATAAAATTAAGCAAGCTTCTTTGTTTATAAATTTGGCTTTTCTTGATACCAGGTATATTATTAAAATCTTTATTCATGCTCTTCTGGTAAAATCTGAGTTAAATTGCTGTTAATTCTTTATTAAAAAGTAAAAACAATAACGAAAACTCAACGTTTCGGTGTACTATGTTTCAGTAAACCTTCATCAGGAGATAAAGCAAAACACAAATGTCATCCAAAATAAAACCATAGTGGCGTGAAAAAAGGAAAAAATATTTAAAATACATTATTGATTTAAAACGACATCTAACGGATTCAGAATTTTAAATTATAATAAGCATTTGGATAGAACAATTGGTTTTATCATTAAAAGCATCATTATTAAAATGAATAAAAAAGGACTCCAAAAATCTTCTTTTTATATAATCTGCTTCTTTTGCCAAAATTTTTGAATTATTCCAATTCATATGATGCTTTTCCGAATATACATGTTTTACTAGAGCAGATTTGTTGTTTATATCATTATTTTCTAATCGTGCTAAATTTTTTGAATTCACATCCCGCATGTGTTCTTTGCATCTTGTAAGAAATGCCCTACCAGTTTCACCAATATAAATGCCAACACAATCTAAACATGGAATTTCATAAATTACTCCTGGCTGTTGCTTTGGTTCAATTGAATCTTTTAAGTTGGGTAAAATTTGCTTGATTGTTTGAAAAGGTTTTGTATATACTCTAATATTTTGTTTTTTAATTATACGACTTAAAATTTCAGTTAAATCTTGAAAATAAGGTAGGGTTACTGTTCCTTTGTAGTTTTTGCTTATTTCATGTTTCTCAATTTTATTAAATCTGAATCGATTAAATGTTTTCTTTATAAGCCAATTTGGGTAGTTGTTGTCTTCCAAAGTACGTCGTAGCATTTCTTTTTCTTCATTAAAATCTTTTGAATCTGTAATTAGTTTAGCTAATCTGTTTAATAAACTAATAATAATACCTTGTTTTTGTTGCTGTGAATGACAAGATTCATAATTTAAATAACGATTAGTGTGAGTTTCTTTTCTATATATTTTGGTTGCCAATGTTCCACTTTTTTTCTTCATGACCAGTATATCTAGGAATGGTAATTTGTCTTCTTTTTCATATTCGATGGTAAATTTGATACTTGCTTCAATGCTATTTATATGAGCGAAAAAACGTTTTACGATATCTGATTTTAATATTACAAATGTATCATCTACAAATCTTGACCATAATTTTGGAGGGGAAAAAAAAGGATTGCGAAGCACAGAGGTCATCTGTTTTATAATCATGGTTGTATTAGAGAAGATATTTTACCCAATAATTTACAATTTAAATCTCCTATTAATACAGCTGCTGGAAGAAAGTTAGCAAGAAAATTTGGCTTTAATTTTTTAAAACTACGTATTAATGAGTCTCATCATTGGATTAGAACCTATAGAAAAAGAAATGAAGCTATCTTACGACATTTCGTAAAAATTATGTCAGATTCAATGTTAACTACGATTAAATTAAGAATGGAATCGATGGAACAAAACATTTACTTTAAATTATTACAATATTATAGACTAAAGTTAAAGAAACAAGTTAAGGAAATTGATTCATCAACAAAAACGAAGAAAGATAAATGGGTCATTAACCTTTTAAAACACACGCTGACAGAAGATGAGAACAAAGTTTTGGCGCGTGGTTTAAATTTTGCAGTGTCATCAAACGTCATACCAAAACAACAGATTCTTGCTGAGATAGAAAAAGGAATACAAAAACTACCAGAGCATTCAGCCAACCTTATCCGCAATCAAATTGTTAGTGTTTTAAATAATAAAAGAAAAATAAAAAAGAATTTAACCAACAACGAAAAGAAGGCGTTACTTAATTTATCGAAAAATAATGAAATTTCTATCTGCAAAGCTGACAAAGGTAATTGTACTGTGATTCTCGATCGAATTGATTATTATGAAAAATTGTTACTATTATTGAAAGATGAAACAACGTACAAAGCAATAAAACAAGATCAAACGAAGTCCATAGAAAGACGTTTAAACGCATTTATTTTTGACTTATTAAAACGTAATTGTATTACTAATCAACAATATTATTTTTTACGTAGTAGTGATTCATGTGCACCACGTTTATATGGTTTACCAAAAGTTCATAAAAAAGATTTTCCCATGAGACCAATTATTTCTTTTATTAATTCACCATTATATAACTTATCCAAATATTTATCTAAATTATTATCACCGCTAGTTGGCAAGACTAAATTTACCGTTAAAAATTCTTACCAGTTTGTTGATTTATTAAAAGATGTTAATGTTGAAAGTAATGAGTGTATGGTTTCTTTCGATGTAGTGTCATTGTTTACCAAAATTCCTGTTAATCTTGCAAAAGATGTTACTATTGAACAATTAAGAAACGATGTTACACTTAATGAACGTACTGAAATGACAATTAATGACATTGAAATTGCTTTGAACTTCTGTTTGTACAATACTTATTTTAAATTTCAAGGAAAATTTTATCAACAAATATTTGGTGTTCCAATGGGCTCCCCTATTTCTGTTACTATTGCAAATTTGGTTATGGAGCACATTGAGATAAAAGCAATAAATTCCTTTTTTTCCCCTCCAAAATTATGGTCAAGATTTGTAGATGATACATTTGTAATATTAAAATCAGATATCGTAAAACGTTTTTTCGCTCATATAAATAGCATTGAAGCAAGTATCAAATTTACCATCGAATATGAAAAAGAAGACAAATTACCATTCCTAGATATACTGGTCATGAAGAAAAAAAGTGGAACATTGGCAACCAAAATATATAGAAAAGAAACTCACACTAATCGTTATTTAAATTATGAATCTTGTCATTCACAGCAACAAAAACAAGGTATTATTATTAGTTTATTAAACAGATTAGCTAAACTAATTACAGATTCAAAAGATTTTAATGAAGAAAAAGAAATGCTACGACGTACTTTGGAAGACAACAACTACCCAAATTGGCTTATAAAGAAAACATTTAATCGATTCAGATTTAATAAAATTGAGAAACATGAAATAAGCAAAAACTACAAAGGAACAGTAACCCTACCTTATTTTCAAGATTTAACTGAAATTTTAAGTCGTATAATTAAAAAACAAAATATTAGAGTATATACAAAACCTTTTCAAACAATCAAGCAAATTTTACCCAACTTAAAAGATTCAATTGAACCAAAGCAACAGCCAGGAGTAATTTATGAAATTCCATGTTTAGATTGTGTTGGCATTTATATTGGTGAAACTGGTAGGGCATTTCTTACAAGATGCAAAGAACACATGCGGGATGTGAATTCAAAAAATTTAGCACGATTAGAAAATAATGATATAAACAACAAATCTGCTCTAGTAAAACATGTATATTCGGAAAAGCATCATATGAATTGGAATAATTCAAAAATTTTGGCAAAAGAAGCAGATTATATAAAAAGAAGATTTTTGGAGTCCTTTTTTATTCATTTTAATAATGATGCTTTTAATGATAAAACCAATTGTTCTATCCAAATGCTTATTATAATTTAAAATTCTGAATCCGTTAGATGTCGTTTTAAATCAATAATGTATTTTAAATATTTTTTCCTTTTTTCACGCCACTATGGTTTTATTTTGGATGACATTTGTGTTTTGCTTTATCTCCTGATGAAGGTTTACTGAAACATAGTACACCGAAACGTTGAGTTTTCGTTATTGTTTTTACTTTTTAATAAAGAATTAACAGCAATTTAACTCAGATTTTACCAGAAGAGCATGAATAAAGATTTTAACTTCTTTGTTTATGCTGACTCGGGCGAGATGATGACGTCAGCGGGATGGTTGCTGTAGATCGTATGTTCTAGAAGCATCGAAATGTGCATTGAGATAGTGGGAATCGGTGAAGGTGTGTTTGTGTTTGTGTTTGTTTCCTTTTTTGATTTGAGTAGCGTGGAGTATGAGATCGTTTTTTATTGGAAGGGCACTGGTTTTGTGATGTAGGTGTCAGGTGTTTGTGTCTCGTGTGTAAAATTGTGGCAACGCGTTGAATTGCGTTCCAAAAGTTTATTTTTATTTGATTTGCATGTTTATATTTCAAAATGCGACAGTGGTAACTGTAAATGTAAAATGATTTGATTCTTTTTTTGATCCATTTGTTGGAAGTAAGTACTTTGGAAATGTCAAAAATCTGTTTTCTTTAGCGGTAATGACGTTTATGTGTTGTTGAAATCTTAGATTTGGGTCTTGATTGATCCCAAAAAGTTTTAGGCATTTTGATGAGGATAGTCTTAGATTTTTTAGTTTATCTGACAAAATTGCGTTACATTCAGCAGTGTTGGGCAAACCAAGGCTCGCCAAGCATTCAACGTAAACAGTGTAAAAAAGCAAAATATAAACATTTTTGAACAACATCTCCAAGAATGGTGAAACGAATCAAAGAAAACTATGTAAAGACCTATTTTTTGGTTTTCATATAAATTTGAGGCACGGATTCACGTTGTAAAAATTCGTGTGGTCTGCGATCAAAATCATCTTCTGAATCCGGATCCCGAGTTAATAAGCTCGCCCAACCTTGCTGTATGCGCTTGGGTATACTGTGTGCTCGGTTGAATAGCACTGCTCTGGAAAATTGGGTAATAATAGTGATTTGATATTATCGGATAATCACGACAAAGCATAGTTGATGTTACAATTTTTTTGTTTTCCTCGATAAGCTACGAATTGTTCAAAACTAATTGCATAGGAATTAAAATGTTTATTTAAATAAAACAGATGACAACAAAGCAAGACACATTTTTACGCAGCCATCTGGCAAACATATTATAATGACCAACACATGATAGGCCTACTGACCAAAACAAACCCAGGCTGGTAATTAGTAAGTAAATAATAGCTTACTTTGCGGCAACGAAGACGGGAGATTAAAAATAATTCAAAAATGAAAATAATAAAAAAAGCAATTAGAGCAAAGAATAGTGCTTCTTTTCAATGAAGCAACATTGAAACCACATAATACCAGACTCCCCCAGTCCAGCTACAACTATTCAAATTTTGCGATAATAAAAATTGTGGGTCTGGGCTACATCCGTAATCAACCAGAGTATTAAGAACTTTATCCTTGGCACAGCAGAAAAAAAATTATTGAAAATGTCTAAAAATACTAAAATATATAATCGGGAAATATTTATGAATCAAATATTCCAAATTCATTATTCCTTTTTGTTGTGATACAGCACGGTAGCCTAATTCATTGTATTTTAAATGTGAAATTTAATAAGCCTTTCACCAGTCTACAAAAATATCCCGTGTTGTTACTAGCCTAATAGGCCCCAGTTATTAAAAATAAAAAAACGACAAAATGAATTCAAATAAACTTTAAAAAACAAGGTCATTTATGTACTTGTATTTATTTTTTATTCAGCTAGTCATGGCGTGATGAAAGGATTCGGTCGAATCAGACATAGTTTAGGAACGACCTCTGAGCAGCCATTGGAATCACGGAAAAAAAGAGAGAGCTTGTAGCCTTGTGTGTGTGCGTCCTACATTGAAAGCAACGTCTTCGACACACTCACTCATTTTAAGCGACACAGATGCGTGTGAGTCAAATCATTTTTGATCTTACTGCAAAATAGAAATCAGTAAACAAATTTCATGAATGATTTTAAACATAAGCAACAAAAAATTTAAATGAAGAAATTAAAAATTTAAACAATTAGTTAAAGCAAAAAACAGAAAGACAGTAAATATAAAAAAAGTTTTGAATTTTTACAAAGGTCTTACCAATTGGCCAAAAGGTTTTTTCAATAATTGTAAAAGTGAAAGTTAACTGACTTTAGTTTGTTTCTTTTTTAGTTTTTCTAAAATGTGCTACGCGATATTTTTTTCTTGCTGTCAATTACAACAAATATCAATTAAAATTTGATTGCAAAATTTTTGCTATCATTACTGTGAAAATTGCTGGAGTCAATGGTACAATCACTTAACAACTTATTGGAAACGCATTCAGCACTGCCTCTGGTTGTAACACCAAGATGCAACGCCAAGAAGAAGCAACTTCGTCAAAGTCAATACTTCAAAATCAGTACAAAAAAATTAGCCACTGTGGTCGAAAGTATTGTTAATCTCTTACAGAAACGAATTCAATTTAATATAACTTATTGGAAACAAATATATCTTAATTATTTTATTTTTTGGTTGCATAACCAAAGATTGCGTGGGCAACATTATGTTATTCAGTACGGCAGACGATATTTAATTGTTTTGCTTGGCGTTTCGCAAATTAAAAAAAAAATTTTTTTAATGTCTTCTTCCAAAAAGTTTTTTTTTAATATGCGAGCAAATGAGAAATATATTCATTGCTGCTTGCACTTCTAGTAAACTAACAAGAAATCTCCCACCGTTTATCTTATAAGTGCTGAATAAAGCGTCTTTCAAGTTGATCACTTTACACTGTCTTGAATGACATCAATGAATCTCTTAGATCGCATACAAGCTTAGATTGAGATCTGAGGGTACGAATTAGAGCACAAGCAATTTAAATTTTTAAAAATAAGATAGATTTGGACCAGGGTGACCAATATTTTCAACCACAGGCCACATTAGGGCTTTTGGAATGATCCGCGGAACGCAAATAAACTGACATTGGTAAATTTTAATACTTCGAGTCATTACAAAATATTGTTTGCCCTTAAAATGTAATAATCTCTTAAAGAAATGTCTCCACTTTGAATCTGTCTCGAATTTTTTGATTTTCCTCCCTAAAAATGGTCCGCATGTGACCCGCGGGCCGTAATTTGCCAACCCCTGATTTATCCTCTTTGCTTTTTTCAAACACCTCGAGAGTCGTATAAATTCCTTTTGCGGGCAAACTTTGCTCCCTCCTGATTTAGACTAATCTTCAATCATTCTTTCAACCAATTGACAAAGAAACACAAAAGTATGTTTTACCACAATTATTGCCAAAAGTACTTACCATAGATTTTTTGCATTTATATAAGTCCACTATAAAAAGTAGGAAAATCCATTTCCAAACTTAATCCAATTAGTAGGAAATTTACTAAGTCCCAAGGTAAAATAAAGATTGACACATTTTTTGAGTACCGTTGCACAATAAGTATTCTGATTTACATCCCAATAGCAAATATATATTTATCAAAATTAAATGACTCACGGACAAAAATAAAATCGCAGATTTGCTCGTATTTCTTATAAAAGTTTTTCATACAACTGATTTAATTAAATTAAAAAAACTCGGAACGTAAAAAACCTAAGGTTTATGGCTAAAGAAATAAACTTACTCCTTACATTCACCTTGATTCAGTTGCTATAATTAACTTTAGGTCGAAACCTAAAAGCTACATTTTGTTTTGCTAGCAGGGAATTCAACAATTATGTGACTTGTGATGATCTCTAAAAAATTCTTTTGCTTTATTAAAGAATTTGTTCATACGTCTAAACAGAATTGTTTGCAAAACGTACAACACAAAATTCTATTGCACATAGGGCTATTTTATTTTTAAGTTTTAGATAACTGTTTTATGATGAATTAACAATTAATAATATAATATTTTCAAAAGGTAAAAACTGATCATTCAACTTAAGTCTTAATATAAGAGATTTGAAAATTCGTACCATAAAGTTTTCTAAAATCTCTTTAAAGCTAGGTGCAGTACTTGATGTTTATTTTGACATATTAATATATTCCATATTTATCACATACATTTCAATTGCGATATCAAGATATAGTTGTCTTACCTTTTGAAAATAACTGGAAGAATCTGGAAATTTGTCACTGACAAGCTGACACGCTTAGTAGCAGTACGTTTTTGAACTAAACTGCATTGCTTTGCAGCTGTTTATATTTAACAAGCATGTGGATTAATTAGAAAAAGTTTGTCTTCGATGACGTTGCTTTTAATTTACGACGCACACACGCAATGCAACAAGCTTTCTGTCTCTGCGATTTTTATGCGATTCCATGATGTATATTATTGGCCCACAGCTAAGTTAAGATGTTTTTTATACGAGTTAGAAGGCATTAAAAAGTTGAAAACCACTGGTTTGAATCAACAAAGTAAGCTTTCCGCTATAATTTCAGCGCCAGACTAACTTAAAAACTGCAAACTTTAAATAATGGCAAGGCCACTAGATGGCGGGAAAAGTAAGTATTGATTTGGCATTATAATGGATGTTGTGAAGAGAATTTTTAATCAAATCAGGCGTTCTTTATAAAATTACTTAAAATGATTTCCTAAAAAATTAGAATAATTTATTTTCGTTTGTGTGAAAATCCACTATAATCAGCAACATGATTTGTCAATTTCTGTCCTTTGTTTGCGGGTTAATTGTGTTCCCCGGATGCGCATTACAAAAAAAAGAAAAAAACAGTTGATATGAATGAATATAAAAAACCTTTAACTACCACTGCTTCACCGAACTTTTTATTTTATCAAGCTCGCGCGTAGTTGCGGATTAACATCTCCGATCGGCTGAACTCCTGCGGGGTTCGTGCAGAGACGCGACCAATCGTGAAATTGAGTCATGCGGTGGTTAGGTTGTCGTTCATTTCTGAATATTTCTATTTTTGTAGCTAGACATGCTGAAAAACTCATGGTCATCAGACAAACTCATGGTCATCTGACAAACAGAGGGTCACCTGACAAACACATAGTCACTGTTTTTCAAACTTGGGTCGCAAAAGCCTTCAGAGGAGTTTCAAGAGTAACAACAAAATACGATGTACAGTGTATGGGCCAAAACAACCATTAGTTAGGTTTCAAGTTTGGTGATGTTCCTAAAAAGTATCATGAACTAAAAAAGTTGAAAGGTACCGGGTAAGATTTAAAAAATTAATTCGTTTAATTTGACTCATATTATACTTAGCAGGGTCCTCCATCTACGATAAAAACTGGGAAAATGGATAATAATTCTTGGAAGCAAGATTTTAATCTTGTTGTCTGGAAACCCCATCTTCTCGACAATAAACACATCAGGGTTCTTTAACTTAAACTAATCTATGGACCAAATGGCCTTTAAAAAAACCCAAAATGCAGCTTCAAAAACATTAAGCAAGGCCGCATGTAACCCTCGCTTGAACATTAATTATTATTTTGGTCCAATTTTCTTTTTCATCAAAAATTTTCAATTTGTGATCTTAAGTAGGATCGTGACCCGATTATAATCTTTTTAATATTTGAAATATTTTTTCTTGGCATGTTCAACTTGTAAGGTAGTGAAAAATTAACGCAAAAAATTAGGAAAAAAAAAAGAGATCTTGAACTTTAATATGTTTATTCATGTTTTAAAATTATTCTTTGCTTCAGTAGCAATATTTCTATGATTTTATAATTTTATGATCCCAATGGCACTTCCGTGCACCTATTCAGTTTGAATGACGTAATAAAAAGTACTCTTTTTACGTCACTGTTTCATTAAAAGCAGCGCTATAGGCTTGTGGAGGCTACGAAGCGTTTCTTTTAAAGCCTTAAACCAGAAGTGTGCGACCTTTAGCGCTGCCGGGCCAAACGCGCACAACAAAATTAAACCGCCTGCCAGCCCAAATGTCACCCAGGTTTATAGTAAAGGCTTTTTTTGTCTTCATGTGATTTTGTAGCAGAAAAAAACAAGCGATTGGTTTCCTTCTTGTGAAGACCCAAATATAAGGTCTTCTTATAAAATTTGGTGACATTCGGCCCAACCAGTCGTTTCTGCTCCATTTTCCGTAACTAGCAAAGACCAAAGCTTTCGCGGGCCACAGAATTTCAGTTTGCGGGCCACATTGGGCCCGCGAGCCGCAGGTTGCACACCTCTGCCTTAGACGTACCGGTCGGAATTTTCAATTTTGCACCCATGAAATTGTAATCTACATATTTTCAATCTATCAAAAATCTATAACTTTTTCTCTGCTCAAGAAATTCTTACTCAACTCTTTACGGTTCAATCATATTTAGTTTTGGTATATCTGCAAACGCAATATAAGAAACAGACTGGTTTGTTTATCATTTTAAAAAGTCGCTAAAAAAAGCTTTGCCATGACAACTAACATGCAGTGCTCCTTGATCGCTCCAAGAGCTGAGTGATAGAATTTTTATGAGCAGAGAAAAAAATTTTGGATTTTTGATTGGTTGAAAATATGTAGATTACGATTCCTTGGGTACAAAATTGAAAATTGCGTACCGGTCATATTTAAACCAGCAGCAAGTCAACAGCGCTTGCTTTTTGTTTGTCAATGTTGTTCGCCAATTAATTGCGTAAGTGCCCATCGCTTAGAAGCTGGTGAGTTGTATAGTTACCGAGGTGCTTCCACCAAGCTGCATTGGTGAGACTTTTCAGAAAATGCTCTCAGAGCTGTCTAAACTGTTTACTCTGTGATGCAACAATACTGTGAACTTTCAGGTCATCACAATTTTTAAATAAAATTTATTTATTACAAAGCTTGTGAAAAATGTTGCTGCTCGTTGCGCCAAGCTCGGAAAAAGAACGCGAGAAGAGCGCGAGATCTTGTTTTTTTATTCTACTCAGATTGGAGGATGGCTGCAAAAATGTAAAAAAAACTTTATACGTTGAGATCTAACTCAAGTGTAATACCAAAACTTAATTGTTTAAGTCTAAAATCATTGACTGCAGAATTTTATTCGTCTTATGCTATTTTGCTTAAGCTTCTATAATATCTAAACCGGTATTAATAACCATGGATTGCATAGAAATATTCAAAATTAAACTTTAAAAAAATTGTTACAATATCCATTTTTTTTTCTTTCTTGATCTGAATTGCATTTCTACTTAAGCAACTTCACTTAAAAAATTCTTCTTCTCCGTTGAAGTATGGGGCGCTGGGCCTACTTTTTACTGACCACGCCACCTCCATCGCGCTTTGACTACATCGGTCAATTAGCTTGCTCCGGGTCAACCAAGTTTGTTGCTTGAAATCATTGCTCGCGTTTGGCAGCGTCCATTTGCACAATGGCGAGAAGTTCAAGCATTGCAATGAAGCTTGCGCCCTTCGAGATGTGCAAGCGAAGCGTTGTAACAAGTGAAATAAAATTCACGGTCTTCTGTTTCTGTTGCAATCGATCAAATTAATGATTCAAAAATGAAACGCCACAATCTGCTCGTTCTCGCGCTGATCCAGACATCGCGGGATGTTTTCATATTCATCCGATCATATTTTGTATCGTATTATAATCGTGTTTTCCAAAAAACTTGGATTTTTTCAAAAGAATGAGTACAAAAATGGATTTTATGCAAAATGAAGACCAAAAAAGGTCTTCCTTTATGAAAACCGGTCATATTGTTTCATTTTCTTGGCCCCACGAATATTTTTGATAAGCAAAAATACTTGGACGCTACCACAACTTTATTCGGAAATCTAAAAGGACCAGTTGAACTAGGCAACTCAAATACCTACGCTGAAGTAAAATTGTGTTTGCTTTTATTACGCCGGCTCTAGAAGTAGTTTGCTGCGAGATAAAAATTCTTAAAACAGTTAGTTTTGGCTAAGTCTAATTGGATAACCTGATAATTACAAATATGGGTATTCAAATTAACGTATGGTATCACCTGAATTGACAAATGTTGTTAAAAATCAATCTGTGCCGTAGGAAAGCTTTTAAAAGTTAAAAAAATTGGAATATTTTTTTTTTAACTTTGAACTTCCAAGATTTTCCATCCGGTCACGCAGAATTAACTGGCTATAACATCTGTAAGAAGCTCTGCTGAGCCAAGTAGAGCAAAGCATATTTAATCATAAAAAATTGATATCGAATTGAAATGGATGAACAAAAAAGACAGAAACTTAAAATTGATCAGATGACTAGAAACAATTTCTAACTTGCGATGCGATTAAATAAAGTATAAAAAATAAGTGAGTTAACTGAAAATATTAGATAAGATAAAAAAGCTAAATCTTCTATTGACCTACTGCATCCTACACCAGCGTTCTTCAATCTTTTTTATATTACGGAAAACTTGGGAAAATTTTTGAAATTTTGCGGAACACCTATTTAATATCTTAGATAAGAATCAACGGGAAATGACTAAAGTTCACGGAGCCCTGAGAATGTTTCAAGAAACCTTTGGGTTCCACAGGGCCCCGGATGAAGAATGCTGAATTAACATGTAGAAAGCTCTAAACAGAAGGTATGAAGGGTTGTAGCTGCTGGAAGTCAAAACACAAGCAAGCGAGTGATTTTCGCAAGTGCAAGGTAAGAGTAGAAGAAAGTATTGCTACTGGTGCGGAGGGACTATGGTCATAGTTTTATGCAGTGCGAGGAAAGAAATGGAAAGTAGCGGAGTAGGCCTAGTTTACAAGAGAAGGCTTACAAAGTTGGATCATTGCGTAGTAACCCTAGTTTACAGGAGAAGGCTTACAAAGTTGGATCATTGCGTAGTAACCCTAGTTTACAGGAGAAGGCTTACAAAGTTGGATCATTGCGTAGTAACCCTAGTTTACAGGAGAAGGCTTACAAAGTTGGATCATTGCGTAGTAACCCTAGTTTACAGGAGAAGGCTTACAAAGTTGGATCATTGCGTAGTAACCCTAGTTTACAGGAGAAGGCTTGCAAAGTTGGATCATTGCGTAGTAACCCTAGTTTACAGGAGAAGGCTTACAAAGTTGGATCATTGCGTAGTAACCCTAGTTTACAGGAGAAGGTTTACAAAGTTGGATCATTGCGTAGTAACCCTAGTTTACAGGAGAAGGCTTACAAAGTTGGATCATTGCGTAGTAACCCTAGTTTACAGGAGAAGGCTTACAAAGTTGGATCATTGCGTAGTAACCCTAGTTTACAGGAGAAGGCTTACAAAGTTGGATCATTGCGTAGTAACCCTAGTTTACAGGAGAAGGCTTACAAAGTTGGATCATTGCGTAGTAACCCTAGTTTACAGGAGAAGGCTTACAAAGTTGGATCATTGCGTAGTAACCCTAGTTTACAGGAGAAGGCTTACAAAGTTGGATCATTGCGTAGTAACCCTAGTTTACAGGAGAAGGCTTACAAAGTTGGATCATTGCGTAGTAACCCTAGTTTACAGGAGAAGGCTTACAAAGTTGGATCATTGCGTAGTAACCCTAGTTTACAGGAGAAGGTTTACAAAGTTGGATCATTGCGTAGTAACCCTAGTTTACAGGAGAAGGCTTACAAAGTTGGATCATTGCGTAGTAACCCTAGTTTACAGGAGAAGGCTTACAAAGTTGGATCATTGCGTAGTAACCCTAGTTTACAGGAGAAGGTTTACAAAGTTGGATCATTGCGTAGTAACCCTAGTTTACAGGAGAAGGCTTGCAAAGTTGGATCATTGCGTAGTAACCCTAGTTTACAGGAGAAGGCTTACAAAGTTGGATCATTGCGTAGTAACCCTAGTTTACAGGAGAAGGCTTACAAAGTTGGATCATTGCGTAGTAACCCTAGTTTACAGGAGAAGGCTTACAAAGTTGGATCATTGCGTAGTAACCCTAGTTTACAGGAGAAGGCTTACAAAGTTGGATCATTGCGTAGTAACCCTAGTTTACAGGAGAAGGCTTACAAAGTTGGATCATTGCGTAGTAACCCTAGTTTACAGGAGAAGGCTTGCAAAGTTGGATCATTGCGTAGTAACCCTAGTTTACAGGAGAAGGCTTACAAAGTTGGATCATTGCGTAGTAACCCTAGTTTACAGGAGAAGGCTTACAAAGTTGGATCATTGCGTAGTAACCCTAGTTTACAGGAGAAGGCTTACAAAGTTGGATCATTGCGTAGTAACCCTAGTTTACAGGAGAAGGCTTACAAAGTTGGATCATTGCGTAGTAACCCTAGTTTACAGGAGAAGGCTTGCAAAGTTGGATCATTGCGTAGTAACCCTAGTTTACAGGAGAAGGCTTACAAAGTTGGATCATTGCGTAGTAACCCTAGTTTACAGGAGAAGGCTTACAAAGTTGGATCATTGCGTAGTAACCCTAGTTTACAGGAGAAGGCTTACAAAGTTGGATCATTGCGTAGTAACCCTAGTTTACAGGAGAAGGCTTGCAAAGTTGGATCATTGCGTAGTAACCCTAGTTTACAGGAGAAGGCTTACAAAGTTGGATCATTGCGTAGTAACCCTAGTTTACAGGAGAAGGCTTACAAAGTTGGATCATTGCGTAGTAACCCTAGTTTACAGGAGAAGGCTTACAAAGTTGGATCATTGCGTAGTAACCCTAGTTTACAGGAGAAGGTTTGCAAAGTTGGATCATTGCGTAGTAACCCTAGTTTACAGGAGAAGGCTTACAAAGTTGGATCATTGCGTAGTAACCCTAGTTTACAGGAGAAGGCTTACAAAGTTGGATCATTGCGTAGTAACCCTAGTTTACAGGAGAAGGCTTACAAAGTTGGATCATTGCGTAGTAACCCTAGTTTACAGGAGAAGGCTTACAAAGTTGGATCATTGCGTAGTAACCCTAGTTTACAGGAGAAGGCTTGCAAAGTTGGATCATTGCGTAGTAACCCTAGTTTACAGGAGAAGGCTTACAAAGTTGGATCATTGCGTAGTAACCCTAGTTTACAGGAGAAGGCTTACAAAGTTGGATCATTGCGTAGTAACCCTAGTTTACAGGAGAAGGCTTGCAAAGTTGGATCATTGCGTAGTAACCCTAGTTTACAGGAGAAGGCTTACAAAGTTGGATCATTGCGTAGTAACCCTAGTTTACAGGAGAAGGCTTGCAAAGTTGGATCATTGCGTAGTAACCCTAGTTTACAGGAGAAGGCTTACAAAGTTGGATCATTGCGTAGTAACCCTAGTTTACAGGAGAAGGCTTACAAAGTTGGATCATTGCGTAGTAACCCTAGTTTACAGGAGAAGGCTTACAAAGTTGGATCATTGCGTAGTAACCCTAGTTTACAGGAGAAGGCTTACAAAGTTGGATCATTGCGTAGTAACCCTAGTTTACAGGAGAAGGCTTACAAAGTTGGATCATTGCGTAGTAACCCTAGTTTACAGGAGAAGGCTTACAAAGTTGGATCATTGCGTAGTAACCCTAGTTTACAGGAGAAGGCTTGCACAGTCGAATGCGCGACGCCTGTCAAAAGATTGGATGCGGTGAAAGCTGATAGACCGAAAGAAAAAAATTTGAAGACATAAGCAAGGACAAGAAAAACTTCTTCTTCTTCTCCTTTCGGCCTTTCCCTTCAGTCAGGGGTGGCCACAGCGTATCATCATTCTCAAAACCTTTCTGTCTTCAACATCCGTCTCCTTTGCACCAACCTCCCCCATATCTTCTCTTACTACATCTAAAAATCAGCCATCGGAGGCACATTTCTGTGTCTCTTGATGCCGGTCCCAAGCCCGGATAAACGGGGAAGTCGCGGCAGGAAGGGGATCCGGAGTAAAACTTTTTTGCCAAAACAGACAAATGCGTAATCCTTAATTATCAATCCAAGACGGAGACGGAGACGGAGACGGATCCCATGCGGAGACAAAACTACTCTAGAAAAACACTGATCAGAAATCGAAAGATTATATGGAGTTAAAAGGTGGGAAGAAAATTCAAATCTCGAATAGTGCATGTTTAGAAGGCAGTTTAGATAATCAGATGCCTACTTCAAATGGATTAGTTGAAAATCAGTTGGTTGTAGTTTTAAGAGACACAGAATGT
The DNA here is from genome assembly GCA_963680785.1 of Diplosoma virens. Classification (NCBI taxonomy): domain Eukaryota; kingdom Metazoa; phylum Chordata; class Ascidiacea; order Aplousobranchia; family Didemnidae; genus Diplosoma; species Diplosoma virens. The sequence goes on along the minus strand of OY796886.1, from coordinate 44,273,011 downwards.
TCAGGAGTAATAGTGAAAAGAGATTTGGTAAAAAAGGAACCGTTGACAGGCAAGATCGGTTATGTCATGACGGTTGCACGCACGTTATTAAAAATACCTTTCGTTAATGTTGAAGTGAGCACGCCCTATTTTAGCGAAACTGTGAAAGCTTTATGTTTGAAAGATCTGTTGTATGAGCTAATTATTGAAATATTTTCGGAACGAGAGCATCCGACGATCCTGATGAGACTGGGCGCGTAAAAGCGGCGGCAACTACCGTAGCACAGACTAGATTGAGCACTGAAGCCAAACGAATGAAAGATGCGGAAATCGTGGATCAGTTTCTATGGTGAGCGAGAAGCTCATCTAGCTTCAACGGAGGAGGACTTGTTGTAATCTAAGTACATAAAATACAATCTAATACATAAAAAAAATTGCTGGTCAGGAATGAAAAAGAAAGCAGCACGTGAGAAGGAAAGACGTTCAGCAGAAATTTACGCTTTGAAGGCTCATAATGAGGTTTTGATTGCCGAGATTAAGTTCCTTAAGTCGCAAGTTGTGATTTTGTCTGAAAAGGGGTCACCGGACAAAGAGTTAATCAAGAATTTTATGAAGCAGCAGGAGAATCTGTAGAAACTTCTGGAACATAATTTGACAATGAAAGAAAATGTCACAAGATTCGAGCTACTTCATCTAATAAGATTCGGACGAAATAAAACCATTAAATGAAGACGAAACAGAAATGAAAGTGAACAAGAAGTTTTAAAAGTAATAGCCAATCCGAAAGCTGTATAAGAAAACGAAACACCAAGCATGGACAAGAAATCACCGTTAGAATTAGCCACGTACAGGCAAAAAGAAAGTGTAAATGACGTCATGTTGGGAACTGAGCTGAGTGACAGTCAAGGCCGAAAGTTGCAAGATTTATTAGAAAGTAATGATAAAGTTTTTTCGGATGTGTGGAGGAAGACTACGAAGATCGAGCACAAAATCAAATTGGTGGATGAGGAACCAGTCCGATCAAAACCCCAACCTTTGCCGTATGCACTAAGGCAGGAGCTAGAGAGTGAAACAACAGAGATATTGTACATGGCAATTATTCAGAAGTTGTCATCGCCGTTCGCATCATTAATGGTTATTGTCAAGAAAAAGGAAGGTTCAAATCGTATTTGCGTCTTCTTCGGGGAAGTTGAATAAATTAACAATTTAGGATCCAGAACCGATGAGGACTTCGGAGGGATCTTTTTCAGCAGCTAGGAAAGTCAAGATTTTTTTGAAAATTGACTTCAGTAATGGCTACAAGCAGATACCTGTCACGGGTACCTGTCACGGAAGAAGTTGTGTCCAAGACCACGTTTGTGACAACGGAAGGGGCATACAAATATTTCCGAATGCCCTTTGATGTAAAAAACTCTGGTGCGACACTTGTGCGTGGAATAAGGGAAGTACTTTTAGGTATGGCAGGTGTTGAGAGACGGGTTATAGATGACTTGATGGTGTTTTCCAGCAATTGGATGACGCACCTCGAAACTTTGGAAGAGCTTTTAAGGAGGTTTAGCAAGGCTAACCTCAATGCTCGGCTCTCGAAGTGTATTTTTGGGACGTCGTTGAAGTCTGTGTTCTGTGTTTGTTCTGTGAGTTGCTCGGTTACTACCAAGACTATATCCCTTTCTTTGCGGTAATTACGGTACCGTTGACGAACTTAACAAGAAAGGCGCAGCTGAACTTTGTTGGATGAGGAGTTAAGGGGAAGGTTTTTGACAGAGGGAGAAGCCCTCTTGCAGCGAGCCGTATTGAAATTGACCGATCATTTGAAAGAATCCACTCTTCGTACGGACGCATTTAACAACGCAAGCCAAAAGCTTCTTGCTTGCGTATGCTACTGGGTGGAGTTTCCCCCCACATTCTTGCATCAACACGGCCCCGATGCTAATGCGGAGACAAAACTACTCTACGCTCGAAAGCGCTAAGCGATAATTAAGGGTTTCGGAAATTTCCGCGTTTTCTTATCCGGAAAAAAATTTCTTTCGGAAACAGAATACAAGCAATTTAGTTTTTTTAGCACGTCTCGTCACAAAAACGATCGCATACTTAGATGGTCTTTATCCCTGCAAGGGTAGGACTTTGTGGGAAGGACATTGCCGGCAAGTAGAACGCTATTGCCAACTACCTTAGTCGCATAATTACATAAAATGTTTTTTATGTGATTTATGTTTCGTTGTGTTTGATTAATTTGGAATTCAGTCTGTGTTGTTAAAAATATTATTGCATAATATTTTTCTTTACGGGGGGGCATATGTCACACTTCGTTCTTGATTCGTCAAGTGCCATGTCGGCAGCGTGGTCGAATGGTGAAAACGCCGGGCTCGTGACCAACACAGTCTCATTTCAAAACCCACTAGCACCATTCTGTTGTGTCCTTGGGAAAGACACTTTACGGCACTTTCCCCTGCTTGGTGGTCTTGGCAAGCAGTTCTAAATTACAGTCATATCTCTATTAAATTACTAGCGGACAGCAATATCTTGGCATCTCCAGAAGCAGGTCGGGGTAATTGCCTACCCTATGTATTAGCGACTCCGTCGCTTTCCTGCGAGTCAGGAGGATAAATATAGAGATAAAAATAAATAAATAAATAAATAAAATAAATAAATTCTAATTTAAAATTTATAAATCTATGATTAATTTTCAGTCTTTTGCGGTAATATTTAAGCTTTTAATTATAAAGTCATCTTTTCGATTGTTACTTAATGATTGCGTAATCGGTGCGCCACCTCCATTTAATTCATTTTGTCTGCAAAATGTTTTTAAATGTAATAATAAATAGAGCCGTTTGATTGTTTTATTCAAAAAGCATTAATTGACTGAAGTTAAGCATTGTGACGTTTAGCGGCATTATTACGTAGTTTTTCTGGTATGTTCGAGGGAAGATTGGTAAATTCGATTAATGTTAAGCTAGTTCTAGTTTATATTTACATGACATGTTTTTGTACTTGATCATATGATGGTGTTTGTGACGTTATAGACTGAGTATTTTATTGCTAAAATTAGCATAATAATTAATCTAAGAATTCTTGTTGGTTCGGGTATATTCGATTTTTATCGAGAATGTGCCTCGCACGGCTAGAGGACTTTCTATTTCGATTGTTGATGAGCTTATGCGAAACAGTTGAAGCCCGGCTTGCCACGCTGTTCGGTTAATACGTACGCATGACGATTTAATTTGCTTTTCCCTAGATTTCCAGTTTCTAGTGTATAAATATTACTGCAGTACTGAACATTTCGATGAGTTTGCTGAGGAATTCAGTGCTGCATTTGTTATATGTCTCACACTTTATTACCTTTTATTAAGGCTTTAAAAGACTAAATTTAAGACAAACAGAAATACAACAGACACCATGATGATTGCTAACTAACTAAAATAACGAAAAAGAAACATGCAAGGCAAAACCTATGACGTCACCAACACTGCACAAGAAATGAAAGAAAAAGGCAACTAATAAAGTGACACGTAAAGAGGGAAAATCACCACAATCTCCCCCCGTTAAAAATAAATGTTATTACCATATCTGTCTATAGGTCGGCGAATACGTGAAGAACGACGTAAATTAGGAGTTTCGCAAGGTGCATCAGATGATATGCTTTCAGTATCGTCCGGCGCTGCTCGACCGTTGCTAGTTATGTCAGGTTGCGAAAACGAATTAGAATTATTATCACTTTGCGGTAAAATTGTGTTTTCGGTATCGTCAGAATGCGATGAAAGATTTGTATCGTTCGCAGCATCAGCAACAGGGTTTCGAGCTAGATCTCGTAGAGAAACATTAATTTCTCTTCCATCATTTAATTTTACATGGGCGTAATGCGGGTTAGCCTCAATGAGCTCAGCTTCTTCAACTAGCGGGTCATTTTTGTTGCGAACATGACATTTCACATAAACTGGCCCAGGCTTCACCCAGGAAGGCAATGATACACCGTTAAATGACTTTCGAGAGTGCGAAAACATACGTTCATGTGGTGTGCAATTGATAGCGGTACACAGCAGAGATCGGATAGAATGAAGTACATCAGTTAGAACGTATTCCCAGTGAGTCAGAGGAAGTTTTTTTGAACGCAAAGCTAATAACACAGTTTGCCAAATAGTGCGGTTACAACGCTCAACTTGTCCGTTTCCTGCGGGATTGTATCTATTTGATCTACTTGTCGGCACCCCAAAATTATGAAGCCACGATTTTAGTTCAAACGACATAAAACTAGATCCTTGATCGGTATGCACATAACCAGGAAAGCCAAATATGCTAAACAAATGAGTAAGTTTTTCAATAACGGTCGCTGATTTTATATCGGGGCACGCATACGCAAAAGGAAAACGTGAAAATTCATCAACAATAACAAGCAGATACTTATTTTTTGAAACGGATAAAAGTGGTCCTTTAAAGTCGATACTAATTCGTTCAAAAGGCTGGGTTGCCTTTATTAAGTTCATTTTGTCTTCTGGTTTCAGGAAAGAAGCTTTTACTTCGCTGCAATCTTTGCAAGCTTGTATAACATTTTTGACATCGCTTAACGAAAACGGCAAGTTTTTAACTTTGACATAGTGAGCCAATCGAGTAATTCCAGGGTGACACAATGATTTATGTAAATTGATTAACGACTTCAATGATGGAAATGATACGGATGCGGAAATAGCGCGAGAAAGCGTATCTGGAGCGACATTAAGTTTACCCGGTCGATAGATTATAGTAAAATCAAAAGCGGCAAGCTCTAATCGCCATCGTAATATTTTATCGTTTTTGATTTTTGATGTATGCCTCATATCAAGCATAAACGATACGCTACGCTGATCTGTGATCAGTGTAAAATGTTTTCCTAAAAGCAAATGCTTCCATTTTCGAAGCGCTTCGACAACAGCGTACGCCTCTTTCTCCACGGCTGAATGTCGTTGTTCCGATGTCGAAAGGGTCCTAGCGTGAAAGGCTACCGGTTTTCCATTTTGATTTAAGGTTGCAGCAATGGTAAAATCGGACGCGTCGGTTTCAATGGTAAACGGAACAGCTTCATCTATCGGCTGTAAAGTGGCGTCGGCAAGCTTGTTTTTCATTAGATGAAAGGCAGAAATGGCATCGTTTGATAGTGGGAAGGCTTCGTTTTGAACTAAAGGCCTTATAATTTCTGAAAAATTAGGAACCCACTTTGAATAGTAACTGAATAAACCAAGAATCCTTTGGAGTTCTTTTTTTGATTTTGGCACTTCTAGATCTTTCAGCGGTGCAATGCGCTCTGGATCGGGCTTGATCTCGCCATTTCCCTCTAAATGGCCTAAAAGTTGAATTTGTGAACGATTGTATGGGAACTTGTTTTCATTAAAAGTAAAATTTTCTTTTTTTGCAGCTTCCTTTAATGCACATAAATTTTCGTCATGGGAAGCTTGATCCATGCCGCCAACTGTAATATTATCCAAATATACATTTACTCCTTTTAGTTTGTAACGGTCGATAAATTCGTTCATCACGCGCTGGAAAGCAGGCACAGCATTCGTTAAGCCAAATGGCATAACTTTCCACTGGTATAATTCTAATCCGGATTGGAATGCGGTGTAAGGACGATCTTTTGGATGGATTTTAATTTGGTGGTAAGCCGATTTTAAATCTAGAGTGCTCATACGTTTCCATTTGGCAACTTCGTTAACAATTGATTCGATACTTGGTAGAGGGTAGGCGTCTAATTCTGTAAACAAATTAATTGTACGGCTGTAGTCAATGCACATCCTTCTCTTACCTTTCCCATTATCGACGACAAGTGGTTGCGCTCGCCAAGGTGAATTACTTCTTTCAATTCGATTTTCGTTCAGCAGTCTTTCTGTTTCCGCTTTTATGAGCGCTTGGTCGGATAAAGAGAATTTTCTAGTCTTTATTGCAATGGGTTTACAGTTTCGGTTAATGTTGCGAAATAAATCTGGATATGGTACGTGAGCAGTCGGCATAATTGATGAAATGTGAAGTTCTTTTTTCTTTCCACGGAATTCAAAAGTTACACTCTTATGTTGTTGTAATAAATCATCTCCTATGATTGAATCGGCGACTAGGTTTGACATAACGTAAAATTTAAAATTTTTATAGTGGTGCTCAAGAAAAGTTAAATCCATGTAAGAAACGCCGCAAATTTCAGTTTTAAGAGATACATCGGCCATATTAGCAAAGTATTTTATAGTTTTATACGGAAGTTTATTTCTCTTCATAAATTCTTTATTTAGATAGCTGTTGGTACTGCCGGTGTCTACCAAAGCTTGGCCGGATATATTATTCACAGTAATTTCAGCTAAGACATGTTGTGAGAATGTGGATCGCATAGCCGTAGTCGGAGCTAAACAAGGTTGATCTACGCAGTTCAAAGAATTTTTGCGTTTTAAACAGCATTTCGCATAATGGCCTACCTTTTGGCAAAAATCACAAATTTCGTTTTTAGCAGGACAGCGACTGCGGGGATGCCATTTAGACTCTCCACAAAAATAACACGTAAAGTTTCCAGATTGTTTTTTTGAAGCTATTACGCTAACATTGTTTTCATTCGATTTGGTTTCGTCTTTTTGGAGAGCGCACATCTGTCGGGAGGATGTATCTTGGCAGGTATACGTTTCGCAATTTAACTTTGCCAGTTCAATTGAACGAGCTTTTTCATGGGCTTCTGTAAATGTTAAAGTCCTGTTTTCAAGTAGCCGTTGCCTTTAAAAGTTTGAAGAAAGTCCGTTTATAAAAGAATCTCTTTTCATGTCATCTTTATACTCTTGAGCACTTACAGCGGTAAAGTCACAATTTTGACTAAGTTTGTTAATACGCAAAATAAACTCATCAACTGATTCACCAGCGTCTTGTTTCGCTGTTGCAAGCATGTGCCGCGCGTAGATTTCGTTCTTTGGCTTTACAAATAAATTTTGTAATGCAGTTATAGTGCTCTCTTACTTAGTTTCTTCACTTATAAGTTTGTAAATAGGAGCTGATAAATGAGCTGTCAGTACCTTTAGTTTATCTACAGTATTTTCTCCTCTAGGCAAAGCTTCGACAAAGTTAGTAAACGTTTTAAGCCAGAATTTCCATTCCTCTTCAGCTAAATGTGAATTGGGATCTATAGTAGGGGAAAGGCAGGTGAGTTGATACGGCAGGTCAGTTGATACACCTCCTCCCTAGAAGTTTCAAAAACATTTGTTAATAAAATACGGCTTCTTAGCGGTGTAAAAGAAGAAAAAATTATCTTTGGCAACGATATCGTGTTGATACAGGCGGAAAAACTGATTCAAATTTTGATTTGAAAAATTTTTCTTGGTTTGAGTGAATTTTTTAGTTTATCTTTATGAAAGTTTAAAGACTCGGTGGAATATTTTTAGCAAATGAAAATACTACAGATCTTAAGCATGGTAAATCAAGTTTTGAAAAATATATTGGCTGTTTTTTAACACTCTCTAATAAAGCCAAATTAAGTTGCTTTTTACTAATTTTTGAAGTAGGGTGAGTTGATACACTGGTAAAAGGTCAGTTGATACACGTCACAACAATTACAACCCTTAGATAAATCAGTATTTGGGCCTTTTAAAGCAAGCTATTGTAGAGCAATGAACTACTGGATGCGTAGCAATCCTGGCAAAAATGTTACAATATATGAAATTCCTGCACTGGTAAAAAAAGCTCAACTTGCTGCAATGACTCCGAAAAATATTTTGTCTGGATTTGAATGTACGGGCACCTGGCCATTTAATAGGGAAATTTTTACTGAACTAGACTTCGCACCTGCTGCAGTGACTGATCGTCTTCTCAGCACAGATACTGAGATCCAGAGTTAATCGTCGTCGTCATCGTTTGAAGCGTATCCACTCCAGGTCAGACACAAACAGGACTGGGGCCGAGGGTTTATTCTTTTACTACCCCAAACTGCTGTACTGCCTGCATCAGATGCTGGCAGTGATGTCATTGAGCCAGCATCGAGTTTCGTCATCCAAAACCGTCAGATTTCGTGCTCCATGTGGTGCCCGATGTATAGGACACGCTGTTAATACATGGTCTGCGGTTTGCTCAGAGGCGCCACACTCGCAATTCAGTGAAGGAGCGAGACCCCAGAGTAATGAATTTCAGCAACAAAGTCAAATTGTAAAACCTTATAGCTCTTCTCAAATATATTCTTCTACATCAAATTTTTCTGAGCATTCTGCTGCTCCAACACCAGAAGTAGATCAATATGTCTCGCCTAGAGAAATCCATGATATTCCAAAAGCAGCACTAAGAAAAGCGACAAACTCCAGAAAAAGGAAGACAACACGAATTCTGACTGCGACGCCCGTGAGAGATAGCATTGGTTGTACTAAAAACAGAAACAGAAAAGAAAAATATTTCTCAGACAAAGAAGGCTAAGAAAAAACTTTTTTATGAAAAAAAAGCAACAAAGTCGCTAATTGAAATCTCTTCTGAAGAAGAAAATATAGAGATTTACTATGATGATAATTCCGATTTTTCAATGGACAAAAATATTGTTGAAGGAGATTATGTTATTGTGAATGTCAGGGGTAGATCAAGAGTGGTTCAATATATTGCTAGAGTCGATGAAGTGGATGTCAATGAATATGAAGGAGTTTTTTTACAAAAACTTTCTGGATACATTACACACCATGAAACCATCACATTTATTGTAAATGAAAATGATTGTGCTTCATTTGTGTCAGATGACGTTGTGTTTAAACTGACACCCCCAAATGTAGTTGGTGGGACTTCTAGAAGAGCTAATCAGCTCCGATTTAATTAAGACTTTACAAAATGGGACTTGAACTACTGAGCCTAGTTTTGTGTGTATTTACTGTGTATTGGGTTGCTTGTTTCAGTTTTTTCTTGCAATAGCGCAATTTGTTTTTTGGTCTTGCATAATTTACAATTGTACAAACTGCCTGATATTGCAATATCTTGGATGTCTCCTTACCTTAAGTAATACGTTTGCTGTTGTCAATGCGATATACTCATATAAAACACTAAAAACACAAATCTGTAAACAATTACAAAATAATACAGCTGGCAGAGAGAAGCATTTGTTTGTCATGTAATACTATAAAACCCTTATGGTCATTTGCTGAACACATATTTGTAAGTAAGACTCAGGGACCTGTATTATAATGCTTATCTTTGTACTTGCTAAATAAATCTGTAATTATTGGAAAACATAAAATTATCTTAAACTTTCTCCACTCCATCAAAAACATAAAATTACCTTAAACTTCATGGTGTATCAAATGACCTTCTCTGTATCAACTGACCCGCTTGTGCAGGTCAGTTGATACACTTAAGTGAATAATTTTAAATGGCTGTCATTCCTTTTGTCATTGAGCTGCAAATCAGATACTCATCCAATTTATAGGCAAGTATTTACTGCTACTTTGGTGAAAATTTCAGTTACAAATCTAAAATACTTTTCGCAAAAATTCAAAATATGTAAAAAGTGTATCAACTCACCTGCCCTTCCCCTAAGCTTTTCTGGCTGCAAGTACCTCCATTCAGCATTAGCCATTTTTAGTCTTTTAAATTGTTATATGTCTCACACTTTATTACCTTTTATTAAGGCTTTAAAAGACTAAATTTAAGACAAACAGAAATACAACAGACACCATGATGATTGCTAACTAACTAAAATAACGAAAAAGAAACATGCAAGGCAAAACCTATGACGTCAACAACACTGCACAAGAAATGAAAGAAAAAGGCAACTAATAAAGTGACACGTAAAGAGGGAAAATCACCACAGCATTTATGTTCGTATCTATAGACACCAGTAATTGCAACGTGTTCAGTTCTATATCTTGAGCCATTGCTGCATGATTGTATCTGGTTCTCTATCCGGTTTTACTAATGTATTATTGTGTATGTAACTTACCTTTTTGCGTCCCACGTATGCAAAAACTGCACTTATACTTTATTGTCGTATCAGTTACCTGATGAGCTCCATAAGAGCGAAACAGGGCCTTGTCGTGACTTAAACGCTTTATCGTCCTTGATTTACAATAGACATGGCTTTCGCATCTCGTTTGTTGTGACAGCTATGGCGATAACTGGGCTTTGTCCAATCACTTTTGCTAATATATATATATATACAAAGGTCAGTGCTGTCAATTCACTTTCGACAGTGCTCAATGATATGAAGATCAGAGCAAGATTATCAAATTAAGTACAAACACTGCAAATAAAATTTATTTATTTAAATTTCGCAACAGTCTGTTTCGCCATAAAAACGGCTCATCAGGCGATTATCTGAAATTAAAAGCAAAAACAAAAATAAATACAATACCCAAAATAAATACAAATAGAATAAAACCTGGAATGAAAACGGAAAATTAGACAAATTTCTTACAACTTGAAAAACTATAAAACAGCAATACCGTATAAAAATATAAATAGGCGTAACTGTACAAACGTAAGAGGATTTTTAGTCATCGACAAGGGACGCGGTATAAATTGTGACTGATGAAAAAAGTTTAAATGATAAAAAACCGGGTTTGATGCCTAGTAAAAATTACGAGAAGTTTTTTAGTTTAAATTTGTTTTTATGGCGACACTTGCCGGTGAGCTCCGTTCTTTTGTTAAGAGTGCTAGGTGGGTCAGCCAGGAGAATGGCTAGCTTTTCATCAAAGCAGAGGTTGCACCTGGCGGCACCGGTACCGGGTTGATAGGTACTACATCTGGCCGAAATGCTCCATTCAACATGAGGATCCCTCCCATTATCTATGGTTTCCCAGAAGGCTTTCGATAGCTCGGTGGTATATCTTTTTTTCTTGCTTTTGAAAGTCTGGCGATGATTGTAAAAACGGGATTTAAATTCCGTTTCGCAGCATCCATAGTACGATTTGGGAGGATCGTTGCTATCTGTTGGTATGCTAACTTTATAAACGATAGCTTTTTTGCCACAATCACCGTTTAGAGGACATTCTGTCTTGCGTCGGCAGTTGCAAGGAGGATGCACATTGGCATATATCAGTGCACATTAGTAAATAACATTCAACCCAAAACAGTTTTGGAACAGATGAAGTACCTTAATTCTAGCATATTAAAAACCATTCCTGATAATGTGCTGTTTGCCTTGACACATATGTTTAATCTTTCTTTGATAAATGGTGATTTCATTTCGGGCTTTAAAACTGCAAAAGTGGTACCAATTCATAAAAAGGGTAATGTAACTAATGTAAGTAATTATCGTCCTATTAGTTTATTATGTTCAATGTTTAAAATACTTGAAAAATTAGTGTATAATCGAGTAATCTCATTTCTAAACAAGCAAAATTTTTTATAAATATCAATTTGGCTTTAGAAAAAATCACTCAACTCTTCATGCTATTTCTTTATTAACTGAAAATATTACTGATGCTTTTGAAAAAAAAGAACAGGTACTTGGTATATTTCTTGACTTATCCAAAGCATTTGACACATTAGATTATAAAATTTTATTGGCAAAATTGTGGCATTATAGAATTAGAGGAGTAGCAAATAAGTGGTTTGATAGTTATCTTAACAACAGAAAGCAATTGGTTGAGGTAAATGGCATTTGCTCTGATACAAAAATAATAGAATACTAGAAACCAAACTACTTAAAAATGAGAAGCACCAGACTCGAATTTTTTAAAAATGAGAATTTATAAAAAAAAAAAAAAAATAGAATTCGGTGTACCCCAAGGTTCAATATTGGGTCCTTTATTCTTCTCTATTTATGTAAATGACCTTAATAGAAGTTTAACCTCTGGTAATTGTATCATGTATGTAGATGACACTAATGTGTTCTTGAAAAATAAATGCTACCAAGAACTTTACAAAATTGCAAACTAAGAGTTGATAAATATTGATAATTGGCTTTCATCAAATTGGTTAATTTTGAATATAGATAAAACACATTATATGATATTTCGCACAGCTAAAACAAAACCTCCTTCAAATAACTTAACTCTCAAAATCAAAAATAATTTTGTTTCTCAGCAAGGTTCCAGGTTTTATTCTATTTGTATTTATTTTTGTTTTTGCTTTTAATTTCAAATAATCGCCTGATGAGCCGTTTTTATGGCGAAACAGACTGTTGCGAATTTTAAATAAATAAATTTTATTTGCAGTGTTTGTACTTAATTTGATATATATAAATATATATATGCAGTGATGGGATTCAGGGGGTTCGCACGGGTTCGCGCGAACCCGTTCTTAGAATTTCTGCACGTTTAGCGAACCCGTTCTTGGAATTTCAGCACGTTTAGCGAACCCGGTTTCAACTTTACGTAATCTATGTATTTCAATATCTCTGTGTTTAATGTAACAGTTTCAATCTGCTGCAGATGTTTGTTCAGAGTGTAAAGAACGATTCTGAGTGAAGACCTTTTTTTTTTTTTTTTTTTTAGAGAACACTTTGATTTTGGGAGAAAAATATCCAAGCCCAGATCAGACCTCTTTTTTTTCTCAGACAACATGAATTTTTGAAAATTCTTGCCTCGGGCCCCTAAATTGGAATATCCACCACTGCAAAAGAGAACCTGTTCTTAAAATTTTGAATCCCATCACTGTATATATGTATTAGTTCATAGTTGTTATTGATTTTTTCTAGCTGATCGATTTTAGATGGGTATTTCGAGTTAAAGGTAGAAAATCGCTTTGTGTTATTGTTGCCTGCATAAATTTGTTTACGTGTTTAGTTGTTTAAGGGTCAAGTGTTGACGCTTTGGAAGTTAATTCCATAGCGAGGCAGAATTGTTTGGACGAACTATAAGTTTAATCATGATGTAGTCGAGACCACAAACGTCGAGACCGAAACCAGGACCGAGATCGAGACCGGAAATTTTTGAGACCTAAGGTTCGAAACCGAGACCAGAAACAATCGAGACCGACACCGAGACCAAGACCAAGACCAAGACTTAAAATTTGACAAAAATATAGTTCATTTTAATTATTTTAGAAACAATAAAAAAAAAATCTAAGATTACATTTTAAATGAACAAGCATCTCTAACATGTTGGAAAACGCTTTGCTCTGTGTGTTTGCATCGTTAAAAAAATGGCTGAAACTTAATTTAAATATTTAATTATTTCGGCTATCTTTGCTAGCGTGTTGCAGTTGTTGGATTTGTCGGGCATGTTTGGCTTAGGTAGAATAAAATTTGCCAATTAATCACCTCAACAAGATTAAAACCAACGACGAATTATGCAAAATATTTAACGACTTGCTGACTTTTCTTTTGGTATTATCCTTGTTTATTTTCTGCGTATCTTTGAGTAGGTTATTCGAAATTATTTTTAGGACGTTGTCATTTTCTACCTCGTCTTAATAACACTTTTTTAGTTTAACTTTAAAGCAATTTACTATTGTGTTTTAAGCAATTAGATTCAATCAGTGAAGTATGCAGAAGTTTGTTATGGGGGGGGGAACGTTGAGAGCCAAAAACACAATCACTATAATCCACGATGTTTTTTACAAAAGAGGGGTCTGGCGTAACAAAAAAAGGAGAGCCACTTCTAAAAATTTACCTAAAAAAAGAATTATTTATTTATTTTTAATATTATTATCTTTATTTTTGTCCTCCTGACTTCCTGACCCACAGGAATTGTCGGAGGTGGTATACATAGAAACTGTCAAGCTATTACATTGACCTTCTTCCGGAGAAAGCAAGATATTGCTGTGCGGTTGAAATTTTTTATTTGTTTTTTATTAAGTTATATTTAGAGGTATGATCAAAATTTGGGATTGCTTGCTGAAACCTCCAAGCAGGAGAAAGTACCGTAAAGTGTTTTTCCAAGGACACAAGAGAATAATGAGAGAAGGCTTTGAACCGCGACTGTGCCGATCACGTTCCCCATCAATCACGGCCCTCCTAACCACTGAACCACGCTGCTGACGAACGTAAAATAAAAGCGAAGATCTTAAAAAATGCTAAAAAAAGTGAACACCTTTTTTGCTCTTCACCTTTTTCAAGCTCTCATTTTCTTTTAATTGAAAACCTTCACTTTATTTTAATAATTTTTAAGCTGTCTTAGTGTTATTATGAACCTTTGACCATCAATTTTCATGGAGGCCTTTTAACCCCAACCCTCCCTTTCGCGCATACGCCTATAAATTCATAGACCAGAACTTTTTAAGCGTTTGTTAAACCGGTCCCGGGCGCCGTGGCCGAGCGTTTAGAGCATCGTGATTATGATCAAAATGGCTACGGTTCAAAATCAAAAAAGCTCGAATTATTGTTTACATAAATTTTGTTAAAACAAGAATTTGTTCGCTTTATTTAAAAAAATACGTAGGATCAAAGTAATCACTTATTTAGGGGAAGGGTTCGATCCGAGTCCACAAGGAAAATAATTCTAAATAATCATTAAAAAATCAAAGTAAAGACAAAAAAGTTTTATCACTGTAATACTGTACGAATTGCGGGAAAGGCGGTAAGTACGAGTATAAGCATTGCAAGCACTGCCAGACTTGTTTGTTGCGGAAAGAAAAATTTAAATAAAGTTTGTTTTTGTAATCGGATTATCTTGTAACAGATGGCTTAGATCACAAAAAAATCTTCTATGAAAAAAATGTAAGAAAGTTGCAAAACTACTGTATATAATACAGTAGTTTGAATCTAAGCTTTTTGCCACTTTAAATTACGGCAAAGCTGGCAATAAGTGTCGTTCTTCACCAAATTGCAAAATTCATCACAATATAATGAAGTAACAAACATATCGAAAAATGTCTAGTCTTGAGACCAATTTATAAAACACAAGACCGAGATCACATCACCTCTAGACCGAGACCACCAAAAAATCAGTCTCGAGACAAAGTTGAGACCGACACGAGACCACAAAAAATCAGTCTCGAGACCTTGATCACTGAGTTTAATATTAGCCATCGGATTTGTAATTGTAGTTAAAGTTAGTCAGCAAAATTGTTGAAAAACTATTCGCAGTAATAGTTGACGCAGTAAATCGCTTTGTTTGTGAGGCTTGGAAGTCAAGCTTTAGCGAAAGTTGATCGAGTTTGCTAATTTTGTGAGTAATATATTTTTTATAGTTAGAAACTGTAGCTTCTTGCTATCTGTTGAGAAAAAGTTTAGAAAGAATTCTTGGTTCTTAGCCACAAATAACTGTATTTCGAACTTCAGTCTCGCGACAAACTATTTCTTGAGCCGGTATGAAACAAAAAAATAATAAATGAATAAACACAACTTTGCTTCAGCGCTGATATTTGGGTTACCACGTTCAAACAGTCCTTTCGAACTTCCGATCAAAATTTTGACACCAGAGATAAGGTGGCTGTGAGTAGTGTTTAACACCAGCACTCCATCCTGAGCCCACAAGTCGCCTCAGCAGTGTGACGAGCGAAAATAGTTTTTTGCACAATGGCACTAGATAGTGGCAGTACATGAGCGATCTGTTCACTTTTACTCCAAGACAAGAAGGGGTTGGACAGAACGGCAAAAGTCTATTGCTGTTGTAGACTTTTACCTCACGTTTTGCCTCTCGGGTATTTAAATGAATGGCTGCCGTCACCGTCTTAGTGTGGCTGAGGTTCAGCTTCCAAGTCTGATGATACGTTGAAGGTGTATTCATGTCTAGACTTAGAGTCCCCTTCATGTCCTTTCAGTTTCTAGAAGAGTGCAGCAGTGCTAGATTGTCTGCATAAGCAAACTTTCTGGAAATCGTGGAGGGCAGGTTGTACATATAGCTGTTAAAAAGGAGGGGAACTAAGACAACGATTCATATTAAATCAGCCACTCCAGGTGTACAATTATACAGGACAGTGATATCGTCAGCGTTTTTGAGAGGCCAAGCCAAAGTGTTTTGAAAACCCTTCCAGTTTATTGCGTGCCTCAAAAATTATTTTAGGCAATGGATGAAGTTTTCTGACTTGGAAAGCAATTTCGAAGGTATGGCTGATTTAATGGTAAAAAAGTTATTTATTAATTTTTGCTCTAGGGAGAAGCTTGTTCATCTGATGGAGAAGAAACCTAAGAGTCTCAATGAGTGAGCGGCAATTGCCGAGGAGTATCTGACCTCCAAGAACAAGAAGCTATCAAGTCGGTATTTTAATTCTAAAAAGTATGCTTTTGGTTCACGACCAGAAGTGAACAATAAGGATTCTGCGGCAACAAGAAATATAAATGCTTTAATTGTGGGAAATTAGGATACAGGGCCAGTGAGTACTTTTGTGCATGCAAGATAAGGGTAAAAGAAATCTCTGCTACCTGTACGGAGAAACCGGTCATATTTTTTTGATAATCATGTCAGATACAAAACATTGCCTTTATCGCCTTTACTGGACTGATTGTTCAGTAAAGGCAACAAGATATTGATTATGCCACCAACAAATTACAATAAGCTTTTGATACAGTGAAAAGCACCGTATCTAATAATTCAGAAGAAACAGTAGGAAATCACGATTATAAAGTTCTGGTTGGAAACAAAAAGAAAAATTATCATGCCAATATGCTGAAAAAATACTATGCTCGAGAAGACGAAGCAGAAAGAGAAAGTGAAAAAAATATTTAAAAGTAACCTGGAGTGAAGAAGTTTTATTGGAAGAAGAAATACCAAGCATGGACAAGGAATCACCGTTAGAATTGGGCACGTACAGGCAAAAAGAAAGTGTAGGTGACATGAGGTTGACAATCAAAGTAGACTGTTGCAAGCTTTGTTAAAAAGCCATGATAAAGTTTTTTTTGATGTGCCGAGGAAAAAGTTGAAAATTGAGCACAAAACTAAATTGGTGGATGAGGAGCCAGTCCGCTCAAAACCCTACCCTATGCAGTATGCACTGAGGCAGATATGCGTCACCAGTGGTTATTGTCAAGAAGAAGGATGGTTTAAATTGCATTTGCGTCGATTTCAGGAAGTTGAATATATTGACAATGTTGGATCCGGATTCAATGAAAACTTTGGATAATTTTTTCCAGCAGCTGGGAAAGTCAAGATTTTTTTTTTAAAATCGACTTTAGTAAAGACTATTGACAGATACCTGTGGCGGAAGAAGTTGTGTCCAAGACCGCGTTGTGGCACCGGACGGGGCAAACGAATCTCTCCAAATTTATGTATTGAGATGCGAATTGCTTCGAATGTCCTTTGATATAAAAAATTTCAGTGAGACATTTGTGCGTGGAATAAGGGAAGTGCTTTTAGGTATGGCAGGTGTTGAGAGACGGGTTATAGATGACTTGATGGTGTTTTCCAGCAATTGGATGACGCACCTCGAAACTTTAGAAGAGCTTTTAAGGAGGTCAAGCAAGGTTAACCTCACTGCTCGGCTCTGGAAGTGTATTTTCGGGGCCTCCTCAGTTGCATTTTGGGACATGATGTCGGATATCACCGGATCACGCCGAATGACGATCATCTGGACAAAATTGCACGTGCAAGGCGGATAGTCACGAAGAAAAAAGTACGACCGTTCTGCAGATTTCTCGGTTACTACCGAAATTATATCCCTTTCTTTGCGGTGATCACCGCACCGTTGACAAACTTGACAAGAAAAGGATATCCGAACTTTGTTGAATGGGGTGAGAACTTGAAGAAAGCTTTTAATACCTTGCGAGAAGTTCTTTAGAAGCACCCCATTGTCACAGACTTTGTTTGGAAATTCTAAAGGACCAGTTGAACTAGGTAACCCGAATACCTGCGCTGAAACAAAGCTGTGTCTAAATTTTATTTTATTCCGGCTCAAGAAGTAGTCTGCTATGAGCCTGAAGTTTTTGGTACATTTGTTTTAGTTAGAGACAGTGGTCTCTGTTTGTTTGCGGAGAAAAGTCTTCAACGAATCAACCAGAACTAAGCCAAAGCCAACTTGACTTGACTTGCCTTGACTTGCGAGCCAAAGAACGCAAGTTCGATGCTGATCGAGTCCAGCTAATTGATCTCTGATGTGACCTTAGAAAAGACACTTCACGACAAATTTCTCAATGAGGTCACGCTGCTTACTTAAAATGGTGCTTCCGCTTAGACCAGAAGGCAGCGACCAAATGAATATAGATTTATATAAAGTTCATACGACGACAACGACAAAGAACCTTTTTGTTACAAAACCGCAGCAGTTCCGTTATTTGTATTGAAAAGCATTTTTTTGTTTTAATTACGCGTCTGACGATAAAATTATATTTTACAACATCTTAATTTGATTCTTATTGAATAAGAAACTAATGATGGCCTTTATAGGTCGAAATCGATTTTTCGTGATAAATTAGTTGATTTTAATTTTTAATTTTTATTTTTTATATTAAATATTCGGCTCATTGAAATTTGACCAATTTTATTAATGAATTGATGCATCGCAATTAATTACTTTTTAATAAGACGGCCATACATTGAAGTGAAATGCCTTATCGGTATTGGTAGTAGAATTCTTGAAAGTCAAAATTTCGTTTCTGTGAGCGTTTACAATGTGAATCAATAGCTCTTGTTCTGTGCGCTTAGGTAAAAGTTATGCTAAAAAAATAAATGGTTTCGCTGAATAGAGCGCTGAGGCAAGTTGGGAAATAACAAAATAATTTGTTAGAATAATTTGTTAAAAACTGTAAAATTATAAATATTTTGAAAAAATGACCAGCATCTGAAGAAACGTTTTCCCCTGAAATGTGGCGCCCCGCAATGACCCACAAATTTGAAGTGTAGACACACGCACACACACATTCACACGTACAGATGGGGTCATAGTTCAGTAGTGAAACGTTAAGTAATGAGATGAGAATAAAACGTTTACAAATTGTATAAGCAATACATCAATGAATGCAGCAAGTTAAAAGAAAATAGTTTCATCTTTACTCTAAATACTACTGATGGATTTTGTAGGAGATGTAAATTTTTATAATCAGTTTGACAAAAAATATTTAGGCCATGAAAAAACGGAAATAAATTAAAAATTCAGAACTCACGCGGAATATAAGGTTAAACTAACAAATTAAAAGAAACAACTTAATTCTTTTACGTCGTTACAATTTATTAAACTTTTCTTTGCCATCAGTCTTCGATTAAAGGCCGCGAGTTATCGCGGTGGCATTGTCCACAAGACATCAACAAACAGAAATCGCCGGTACCGCGATTCTCTGATTCAATCTCTCTTAAAATTGTTTCGAGTGTAGTCACGTTAATCTCGCTGAAGAAGTGCTTAATTACGAGTCTGCCTTGTTCGAATGTTTGCTGCTCGCTGCGAATGAATCGGCTCGGACTGCCCGTCTGCTCCATCGCCGCGAAACGCTTGAAGAAACCGCAAATTTCTTCGTGGCTTTCGCACTCACTTCATTGACAGGTCAGCGCGAGGCAGGTGAGGGAAGCCGATCGGCCGCGCTTTATTTAGAAGTCGTGAAGTTAAAAAAAATTTTGAAATCTTGTTTTGCTCGTTGATGAACGAGGCAAGCACAGAGTGGTGGTCGCGTTGGTTGGAGGAATATTTGAGGGCTGGCCTCACAAGTTATAGAAACTTTATCTATTGTCAAGCCTATAGGTCAGCAGGGGGGTGATTTGTTGATTGCTGATGTTCTTGAAGCAGCTTGATGGACCTTGTATTACAAAAAGGTTCTGTATTGACCGTTTGAACTTGAAATTATTTATTACGTGCATCGTGCATAAGTTGAGTTTGAAATTATGGTTATGTTTTATAAGAAAGTATTTGTTTTTACAACTATGCTTTTAACCAAAACAAGCCCCCCATTTTTTACTTCGGCTGCTGTTTTTAGAAAAAAGTGATTAGATTTCAACCAACAAGATCTCAGCAAACGATTTTTCGCACAGCTGTTTTTTTTATTAAATGTCTTAAAATGCATGGCAAGCAAACAAAAACGTGGCGCCTTGAACGGCTATCGGCCTTCTTGTGCAATTAGGATAATTCGAACGATCTTTTGTACTTTTGATGAGATCCTCATTACACTGTCGATTGCGTTTGGTTTGTTAACAAACCGCTGGCCAAAATAATATTTACAAAAGCATATCTTTTGTATTTGTCAGCAAATATTTAATTTTGTTGAACCATTTTTTCCCTTATGGTTGCGAGTCATAAATTGTATTTAGCGTTGCCTTGATCACACACGTTTTGTAAATATTCTGATATCCTCGATGTTTTTCATATTTAATTTTATAGCCGCGTCGATACCGCGGCGTGCGACTGAGTTAAACAGAGATTGATGCGAATCAATAAAAAAATCACAAAACTGTGACTCCTGATTTCCTGTAAAAAGTTCTTTTACAATAAATTTTTTGCCTGTGGTCGCTTTAGTCCTACTCTCCCGCCAACGAGTTTCTAATTTTTTAACAGACTTCTTTTTGAACATTTAAAAAAAAGATTTTAAATTAGAAAAGCGCAAGACTAGACTTACCAAACCAGAAAGATATGATTTTTTATTCTTATTTATCAAAAAGCTCTTTTTTTTACCCAATACTTAGTTAGTTTTCTTAATCAGATTGTTTTATATTTATGTTGTTTGACTTGATTTGAATGACCAACTCTGAAAGCTTTGACGAGAAGAGTTTATTGTTATATGTTCATGGGTAAATAAGATTAACTAATCATTTCTTGAAGTGCCTTACAGATGTGGTCAAACGAAAGAAATCCAACTTGATCTTGACGAAGATTTGCTGACTGTGTAAAACTTAAGCAGTGGCTCTCAATTTGTCACTAATTTCGATAATATTTAAATACACAATTAATCCCACAAACGCGATAGTCATGGCTGAGTAATCAGCCAACGATCTCGTTTATTTGGGAATGAAGCTGTTTAGTTGCTTCCCTCGAAATCAAAGCTGTTGCCATGAAATATTTGTTTTGATCCAAGCGGTTTAGTTCTTTCCGCTCCACTCACTTTTGTCGATGGCATCTTTGATACAATAATTACTCTTGTTGCCAAGTCTAAAGTTAAAAATTTGTCGGGGTCAGGTTCGCGGCCGGAGGGTGAATGACCCTGACTGATTCCATTGATTCGCATTAGGCCAGTGTCATTTGTTGAAAAGTCTCTCCCGCCAACTGCGGTCGTCCGCTAGAGATGGGTCAGGAAACCAGGCGTCGAGAAAATTACGATATCTACTGTAGTTACGTGACCTTGAAGTCACCCATCTTATTTAGACCCATATTTAATCTGTCACGTGACAGATTTTATCGCTCGCTTGCGACGTATTAAATTTTTTGTTCCCAACTGGAACAGCAGAGCGCCTTTTATTTTTTTAATGAAAACTGGTGGAAATGACATTTTATAATCTTTTTATTTATGTACCTGTGACACTGTTATTGTTGGCTCACTGGTTAGTGATCACTTTTTATGACTCGATTTAAAAAAATTTTACTGACAAGAATGTCTGACTTTTGACCGGTGCGCTCCGTGACGCCGGGAATTTCAAAACAAAAGTTTGTGATTTGAAGCGAACGTTCTTGCCATTTGCTTGGCCAAATACAAAAAGTTGGAACCTGGCTGCCTTTCAACGCTTATTCCTCAGTTTCTTGGAAACCCATTCTCACTCATCTTTATTTAAATATACTACAAATGACTTCGAGCAATAACGAGATAAAGTTCGTTACCAAACAACGACCGCTAGCCCGCGTTTAATTCGAAACACTTTGTTAATTGATTCGTTGTTTCTCCGCCAGCAATCACAGGTTGCTGTTAAAAGTTTGTAAAATAATAACGAAGTTTCTGAGGGAGATGGAAACTGTCTTGCGCTCGCTGATCGCTGCATTTCTCTCTTTTTACTGATGTAATATCATTATCAAAATAAAGTGACCAAATGTAACAACTGAATTACTTGGATCGAACCTGGCCGTCACAAAGTTGGGAGCAATACATTGAAGGTGTAAAGCTGTCCCAAAACCAGAGACTACTTGCTTTATCTTTTATTTTTATTATTTGAAACAGCTTAAAGTCGGCCAATAGGGGTTTGAATATAAACTCGAACCTAATCATGTGACGTTCTTAAAACTAGCTCAATAAGGATTGTAGAGCCTGGTGAAGATGAGGCTTACAAGAAGCTGCAGGGATTTTTCTCTTCTACATGCAAACTCCTACACTCAATGTTTTGTTTCGTTTTTTGGTCTTTTTTTGCGAAAATTTATTCGGTGAAAGTTACAAAAACTGTAGCATGAGAGGAGGTTGAGTCTAAATTATTGAAAATTCAATTTTTCTAGTTTAACAGCAACAAGATTTGCAATGTTCTTAATATTTAGGATATTTAAACATTTGCTTGCTGTTGAAAAGCAAGCAAATGTTTAATTTAATCTTGGTTTGATGTTTGGACGCAGGCAACGGCGTCATCGCTTTTAAACTCAAATCTAATAAAAAAGCTGGCAATTGCATTTCATTATATTTCTCTGTTAACAGGTAAAATAAATTGAATAAAAACATAATTTTTGGTTGTACTCCAGTGGGTGAAACAAAGAGTCTAAAAAAACCACTCTGATGAATTAAGTTTAAAATCAAGACATGAACAAGGACCGGATACCTCCAAGTCATCCCACTGGATTATATTGTTGAAAAAATTTTGCAATTTTTTCAGTTTAAATAAAAAATGACCTTATTCTACGACATGATTATTTTGTAATTTAAAGAAATCCACAAATTTTTATTTGTTTAATTTTTCCGAAACAAAACAAATCAAGAAAATTTGTGGAAGTTGGAAAATATTGTGAGTATGAATGGTTCATAATTTTTTTCATTTACTTTTCAAATTGATCTCATAGTGACCATCGTCAAAGTGCCCTACCTACCAGTCGCACCAATGAATGTCTTCAACTCACTCGACTTACCATCTTTCCAACAATGATTGTCCTCATCTCACTTGATTTACTATCTTCCCACCAATAACTGTTTTCATCTCACTCGGTTTACCATCTTTCCACCAATGACTATCCATAGCTCACTCGACCCAACATCTTCTCATCAATCACTGCATCAACTCACTGGACTTACCGTCATCACGCCAATGACTGTCCTCAACTCACTCGACTTACCGTCATCACACCAATGACTGTCCTCAACTCACTGGACTTACCTATTCTAAAAATTAGAATTTTCGAAAAAAAGCAGTTGGATATATAAAATTAGTAACTCAACAAAAATTTTTTATTTAGAAAAAAAGTTCGTCATCTAAGTTTATTCAAAACGAGAAATGCAGTTTGCGAGCTTAAATTTGCCCTATGTATAGCGCCTCCGGCGCTTTCTTGCGAGTCAGGAGGATAAATATTGAGATAAAAAATAAAAGAATAAAAATAAATCCCAAATCTGGCTTAATACTAATTTAACTTAAATCAACCTGAGACTAGTCTTAATCTAATAAGACTGAATAGCAGGTACAAACTAAAATTTAGATTTAATAATTTTGAACTATTTTGTATCATAAGGATTGAAGAAGTTTACCAATATTTTTGCTATGGTAAAAGCAGGAATTACGACAAAATCTTTTGTGTTGCGTCACTAAGAAAATGTGACTAGCTTTTAATCAGATAGTGATTTTTTATTTTATCTTCTTGATTTGTTTTTGTGATTGCTCACGATATATCTCATATTGTTGTTGCAATTTCAAAGCTAACAAATTCAGGAATAAAAATACAGGGTGTTTCAAAAAATTTGACATCGTTTGACATGTAAATATTACAGAAACTACATAGTCGAATCAAATAAAATTCAAAAGGGTTAATGTTTAGCTGAACAAGATTTATTCCTGTAAATTTGAATAAGAAATTCAAAGGCATGTGAATTCCATGAAAGGTTTTACAAATGTTTAATATGCGTACCGCCTGTAACGCGAGACACGTGAAATCGGTACTCTGGCTCCTCCTAAACATGCTGCAACATGTCTTGCGTAACAATCTCAATATTACATTAAAGCAGTACATCACAGATACTAGGTTACCAATACCTACAGCTACCCCAATTTTTCTGTTCCGTCAACTTCTCTAGGCTGACACCATGCCTGAAACTAAGGCTATGTGTTGCCACCATCAAATTTAAAACAATAGGTAGCTCATTTACCCCCCAAAACAAAGAAATTTACCCCAGGTTAAGAAATGCTGTTATAGAAGGTTGCCGCTGCTCATGATTGACAAGACTTGAATTGTGTAAAATTGTTCAGCGGGCCACAGAAAATTACATCGCGGGCCACATGTGGCCCTAGCAGCGGTTTGGACCACCCTGCCTTTAGAGGACAATTTATATTTTTCTTCCAGGAAGAAAAAAAGAAACAAAAGTAAAAAAAAATAAAAACAAAAAACTGATCCGTTTCTTTGATCATTAGTTTTATATCAAGTGCTTTTTGACTTAATCGCGTTAATGACGCGCCGCTGCACTTGGACTGGCCACAACTGGTTTCTATTTTTTTTTTAAACTAACAATTAAAAAACTTTATAGAACTAAAACTAATTATAAAATGTTTTTTAACTATACAAATGTATAAAGTAGTGGTTTTTAATCTTTATCACTTACGCTCCTCTCAAAGAAAATAAATATTTGTGGCAACTAAAATAGTTTTTTTAGCACTTTTTTATTTGTAAATGAAGGCTTAAAACTAAACAAAAGTGCTGAACATCAAAATAAAACTAAACTTTTAACTGCTCGCTGAACTCCTAGAAATTAAAACGGCCCCGCGCTGTCTTGGTTGAGAATTACTTGTGAAAAGTCTTTAACAAAACAACATTTTATCGAATCAATTTTTTATTTAAAACAGCGCCAGTGGGTTGGAAATAGACTTTAAAAAAAGAAATGATCTTGAAGAATCTTTGGTTGTCGCGTGTATTTTTTAGATATTTTTAATAAAGACAAAATCGATTAATCGCATATTTAATTTGCCAGGCAATTTTATGCGATTATCCGATATATACGTTTAACCGATTTATGTGATTACCTTTTGACCACGTTGTAGATTGCCAATTTGTTTCTACGCGATTAAGACATTGTACAAACACCAGCTAGAAAATACGCAATTTTAATGTTTGTTGGTCTTTCTTGTGCCACGACCTTAACTATGACACGCTCAGGGGCGCAACTAGGGGGGATGTTTGGACAGCATGCCATCCCCCTTTGCAATAACTATCAAAAAACCAACAACAATAGACCGTCTTAAGAAACGGCCATTTGTTGTTGGCAGTCTTTTGAACTGCTCTGCTCCCTTTAGCTGTCACAAAAAAAGGCCTTCGCTTCAACCATTTCATTTCTGTATTGTTTTTGCGTTTCTTTAATCATTGCAGTCGGCGTTTTTGATGTTTGCGAAATTTTTCAAAATTTCTTTGATTTTGCTGCACGATTTTTTAACAGTGTGGTCAAACTCTCGCACTCACGTCATGATAACTGTAGCAGTGAGAATCGGATATCTTGAATTTTTTTGTTCGCTTGAATGTTACGTAATAAATTTATCTCTAAGAATTGTACAAT
Organism: Diplosoma virens; assembly: GCA_963680785.1. Taxonomy (NCBI): domain Eukaryota; kingdom Metazoa; phylum Chordata; class Ascidiacea; order Aplousobranchia; family Didemnidae; genus Diplosoma; species Diplosoma virens. The sequence goes on along the minus strand of OY796886.1, from coordinate 44,247,681 downwards.
GAAGATTTGGCTGCTCAATCCTTTTTATTGCCTTTTTGTTTTGTCATAAACGTTCCGTCTCGTACGTTAAAATCTCTTGGGAGTTTGTTTCGCGCACATGTGCTTCTAAAGTTTTCTTTTAAGGAGATAAAGGTTTAGTTGTTCGACAGTATAAAGTTTGCAATTTACATTTGTTATGATTTTAACTTTTTTCAATGTTTAAATAACGCTAAAATTGATTTTAATTCTTTCTTTTATTTTATAAACTACATTCTTAATCATTCTTTGCTTTGGTTAATATGATTGATTAAATCAGCATTTCGCTGCAATCGCACTTCTTTTGTTTTGTATTTTGCCGCAATTGCGGTTCTTTTGTTTCGTATTTCACAGCAAGTAGCAGCCACCGTGACAGATTCAGTTACTGCTGTTTACTTTCTTGATCCCGCCGTAGATTGCATTATTGTTTCGCAAATGTTTTCCTCCCGGGAAATAATGCGATTAAGTGAATGAAGATAGCAACTGTGACGAAAATCTTATGCGATAATCCGATTTATTCTTTTAAACGGTATGCGATTAACCGATGTTTTTACTTTATGAGATATGGGATTTGGTTCGAGATTTCAGATTTTCTATGCAATAAAACGATATATGTGTTTAAGCGGTATGCGATTAACCGATTTTGTCTGTATCGCAAATCAATGGTTGCTTATTTAAAACTTTTTGACGTTACATTTTTTGTTTCCCCATCCTACTATACTTTTTTAATGCGGCATTGTTCTGAACCAGGTACAGCCCAATCGATGGAATATTATTTGCAGAATCAACCATTCCGAATATATTTTTCCAATAAAAAAGAAAAACAAAAATTTCAACAAGTTCCTTTGGTTATCCGGTGAGTTTAAATTTAGATCGCGTCCGCAAAATTTCAGGTTTGTTTTACAATTGTTGTTTTTACAAAGTAAAAAACAAAATTTTTAAAAATATTTACTGTCATCTAAAGTAGAAAAAGAATGAAGCTCACTTCGTATTATTTAATGAAATTAATTTAACTTGCAAGCAAACCGATTAATGAATATCAATTGATCTATTCATTCATCAATCAATCAAAAGCATTTAATTAACGAATTTACGCTGCCGCTGGTAACGCCAAGCTGATAACGTCTGAATTTGGGCTTTTTTGCAACCTTTTTGTGGCCTACCATAAATCTTCACTTACTTTTTTAAAAAGAAAGACAATTAAAATAAAGTAAAAACATCTTTTTAGTATTTAGTGTTTTAGAGATATACGTGGCTTCCATTAAATAAGCTGTTGTGCCCGTGCTGCCATCATTCAAAAAGTTTATTAAGTATAAAAACTTTTTATATAAAAGCAAAGACTAATTTTAAAATGTGACTAAAATTGTAAAGCATTGAAATATCAAGAATCAATATTGTATTTACGACCGCCCATAACAAAGAAGAACCAAAATTTAGGCCAACTTGATTGAAAACTTTTTCATGAACCATGCAACTGAATCGTTTATTGGGTCAAGTTTGCGTAAGTAATCATAGTGATAAACTATTCAAATCAGCTGTAGAGAATAAAACTTTTTGCAAAGTTTTTAGAAAATAAAATCAATAAACAATTTACTTAAAATCATAAAAATATATATTCTTTAAATGAGAAAAATAAAAATTGAGATCGAAAAATTGGGTGCTAATTTGGGGTGCGATCTGACTTTGATTAGACGGGGAATAATGAAATAATAAAAATTAAAATGTTTGTTTTTGCAACTTTGACTGAAGGCTGTTAAATGCGTTGCCTAAAAAGGATTTAATTTCATTTTCTAATGAGTATCCAAAAAATAAAATTGGTTCGAACCAGGTTACATTGTGAAAATTACCTGTCAAAAGAAAGCTTAAAGCCTAATTTCCAAAATTACATAGGTTAAATTTAAAGTGAACAAAATGCGCTCTTATTTCCTGGAAAAAGGTTTTGGGCAAGTAAGCAATTCCGAATATGTTTGAAAAACTAAAAAACAACCACAGTTCAGTTAACACCATTTTTATTCTAAATATTTTTATTTTTTTTTGTTTGAGTCGGGGTCCTCATATCTCAATATGAGTTGGGGTTATCAAATCTCAATATGAATTGGGGTTATCATATGTCAATATGAGTTGGGGTCCTTATATCTCAATATGAATTGGGGTTATCATATCTCAATATGAATTGGGGTCCTTATATCTCAATATGAGTTGGGATCATCATATTTCAATATGAATTGGGATTATCATATCTCAATATGTATTGGGTTTATAATATTTCAGTATGAGTTGGGGTCATCATATTTTAATTTCTTGAAGCACAAATTCGGAATTGCAGTGCAATGTCAATAAAGTTGATATTAAGCAGGGAATTTATACTTAAATTGAACCAAACAGGACAAAGCGGTGATAACATTGGCGTGAGCATAATAACAAGAATCACCGTTGTCATGGTGACCACGATTAACATAGTCCTGGTTCAACACTCATCTTGGTCATTTTGTTACGTTTTTGTAAAAGCAATTTACGTCATTTCCTGTTCTTGTAAATTTAAAAGTAAGTCCAAATTACGTCATATGACTGTATAAAAGCTAAAAAATAGATAGAAATTCCAGACGGACATATTCAGCAATATCTGGGCATTTCTTTGCTTAACTGTTCCAGCGGGTAGATAGGGCAAATAAGTTTGCATTAAAATTATGAAAATGATAATAATAAACAAACAAAAAGCAATTTAAGTTTATTAAGAAGTTTTAGGATATTTCATATTAAAAATATTTAAATCAATATTTTTAAAATGTTAGATATAATTTCTAGCGCCCACCAGTGGGGTATACGTCAGATTCAGAACAACCACAATATGGTGCGTTTACTAGCACAAAAAAGGTTGTTACAGAATTATAACGTTCAATCAGATTCATATTAGAGCATAGTCGTGCGCAAAGAGCGGGTTTCGGGAGGTCATCCCCCCTTGAAACACCGTGATTGGAGATATGCACTTGTATGTAATAACATATCAGCGACAAGTAGGCAACATTAGTATGGTACAAGTTTTTATCATAACCGCCCTTTCGTTTTTTTAAACTTTATCAGTGATTTAAATATAGAGATTGGTTTCTATATCGCCCGAATCGCGTCAAAGTTAGGTAATGTAGAAGTAAGCCTTTCAAGTCCTGTGATAAAATTTCCAAAGTCGAAAAATATTTAAACAGAAAGTCAGGTTTTTATGTTTCGGTTTTGCTGTCGATTGCTTTACCACAACCTGCGTGAGATAATATAATAACACGTAACTTAATTAATCAGATTGCGATTATAAATAAACTTTTTTGTATAGTCAAAAATTCATATAGATTTAAAAAGTAAAAAGTATAAGCCTAACGAAAACTAAATAAGCAAATTTAATGGAAATGATTATTTATTTTAACAAAAAATATTTCGTTGTAGCTAGATCAGAGTGCTTCTTGAAATTTACGTCGTTTTTTTTCTTTTCACGACTCAGGTACAACCATCGCCCATTTAAAGTATATAACAAAATTTATTTTAAGAAAAATTTCTTTTTGTCATTAAGTGAAAGACCTTTATGTTATTTGTCATAAAGTGAAGTACCATTGCCTTACCTGGAAGCTACTGAGACCTCTGTAAAATAAGGGTATGCTTAGAATAATTATGTCTCAAAAACTTATCGGGAATCGAAGTTTCACTTTTTTTACCAGTGGCAGTAAGCTAAGCAAATTCTGCCGTCCGAGAAATGGCGTTCCTTGAAAATCGGTTTTGGGTTCCCTTCTTTTTAATATTTATTCGTACGATCTACCTTTTACAATCTCCAGAAAATCTGCGTATGCAGAAGAATTGGCATTGTTGCACTTTTCTAAAACTCGGAAGGACTTGGTAGCTGAGACAAGATTACAGTTTTCGTGTATCTCCATGCAGACTTGGAGGTTGAAGCTCAGTCACGCAAAGACGATAACAGCAGCCTTTTGTTTAAATAACCGAGAGGCCAAAAGTGATCTAAAGGTTTATAACATCAATAAACTTTTACTATTCTGTCTTGTCCAGTCCTATCTTGGGGAAATTTGAATACATCGCTCACATTCAGTCACACCTTTTGGCATTGCTCAAAAAAAAAAAAACTATTTACAGGCGTTTCACTGCTGAGGCGACTTGCGGTCTTAAGATGAGTTGCTGATGCCAAAATATTATGTTCAGCTGCCCTGTCTCTGGCCTACTCGAGATCCAGGTTCTGCGCGCTAGTAATTTCGCACTGCTCACACACCCGTCTAACAATGTCTTAAATGACGCTTTGCTCATTTTTACTGAATACTTGCATCCCACTCCAACGGACCACAACCCCATACTTTTAGGCACTCAGCCAGCTGAGCTAACCGTGGCATACTGGATCGTGACCATATACAGCTAAATAGTTTTTAAAGAGGGTCCTCAAACGGCCGTTAAGTAAAACTAGAGTCTACGCGCCCGTTTGTTGCAGTTGCACGTAATCTATTACACAAGCTCACCGAACTTGGTATCCACGCTGACCAGTGGATAAATTATAGATGGAACACGGAATACTGTGAGAGTACGTCCAACCTCCGCCCATGACTAAAACCAGATCTAATGAAATGGGCTTGCCCCAAACAGATTGGGTTAAATTCAATTGCCTGCAGACTGGTGTTGGGTAATTTCATTCGTTTATCAACAAATGGGGTCTCGGTCCTTCACTGAATAGCGAGTGCGGCGCCACTTTCAAACGGCAGACCACGTCTTAAGAGCGTGCCCCATAGCTTATATCGGGCACCACACGGAGCACGAGGTCTGACAGGTTTAGATGATGAAACCGGCTGAACACCATTACAGCCAGCATCTGATTCGGGAAGTACAGCAGCCTGGGATGGTAAAAGGATGAACTCTCGGCCCCGATCCTGTTTGTGACTGACCCAGAGTGGATATGCCTTTCCGCACTACAACAATGCCAACCATTTTTCAGTTTTTGCTTTTTTTCCTAGAAGTTTCTTTTCTTACGAGCCTTGTGGGACATAAAATAAATAGGACTTTATGCATGTGAAGACAAAAAAATGGTCTTTACTTTTGCGAAACAACTTTTATGACAAGTCAAGGTGCAGTTATAAAGGACATGCCAATTTTTGTTGTCAGTGAATAACTTTGAAATATTTAACTTTTTATACAAATTCATCCCTCAACTATTATTTTCTCTACAAGTTACAAATTCCTTCTTAGATAGCCAAATGGCTCACTTTCAAAAACACTGATCCAGATATTGTTGATTTTAGTTGCAATACAATGTGTTCGTTGAGGCAGTTGGAGTTGAATATGTCTAAACAAAACTATATGTTATTAAAGTATAATTTATTAAAAGCCCAACAGTTTGTTTCACCCAAATGTGATCATCTGGGTATTTTAATATGTTGCTATAAAGTGAGTTAATTATCTCCATACTTTAGTAGTAGCCTTACTACTTTTCTAGGGTGGCCATATTTTCAAAGTGATCAATCGGGACGTTTGTTAAAAGTAGAGTTGCCATATCTGAATAGGCGAAATTCCGGACAGACATAAGCGGTTCAGCTAAAAAATTTTTTGGTGGGGAAACAAAATAAATTTGTCTTAGATTCTCGTATTTTCCTCTTTTCGTCCCAAAATCATGCTGTTCACTAAAAAAAAAGTTTTTCACTTGAAAGCCATCTCAGATTTCTCTATTTTCGTCCCAAAACCGTTGTGTTCTCTAAAAAAAGGTCTTCACTTAAAATTGGAAATACATGACGGGACATTAAAACATAACGAGACAATAAAAAAAGGGGACGTATTGATTGACCGGACGGAACGCTGGGACAAGGTCTAAAAATCGGTACTGTCCCGGCTAAAACGGGACGTATGGCCACCCTATACTTTTTGTAAACATTATTAAAATTGAGTTTGTTTTAAGCTGTGAACTAATTTAATTACATTAATGAGCTTAGCTCAAATAAACTTTTATTAATATTTAATAATTGCGTTTGGAGGAAAAAATTCATGGCACTACCAAGTGCTTTAAAAGGCATAATAAGCCTACTTTATTTTTAAACGTAATTTTGGCCCATTACCTGGACCACTTATAGTAATCGTACTTTCCGCTCGCAAAAACCCTCCATGAAAATTTCTGCGTACGTCACTGTATGAGAAATTAAGCATAAACTGTCGTTTTATCATTCCAACGAAATATGGATCGAGTGCAAGAGCTTGAACGGCAATAAAGTTATTTTTTTATGATTACGATTCTCTTATTTCACTGCGAATTGAACAATCACGGGACGACGCCCCATGTTTATTTTTAGCGATGCACAGAACACTTTCGACAGCGTGGCCAAATGGTTAAGAGCGTCGTAATTGTTAGTACGCGTGATCAGGGACGCCGGAGTTTTTTTGCCAGGGGGGCAAAGTTTAAATAAGGGCACTTTTTTTTATTGAAAAGGCACTGCCAACAAAAGCAAATTTTGGTAGTCATGCTGCAATTTGAAATTTTGGTTAACATGATAGAATTTCAGTTTGCACAGGACAGACCGGTATCTCGGAAAAGTTTTATTTTGCTAATTTGTTATTTTGGTTTGATCAATTTTTTGGCCAATGTTAACTCTTTTTAATAAACCTAGAGTTCAAAATCTTAATCATAAGTTTGCTGCATCTTGCAAAAGCCTTTAAGTTGACTCTGCCATGACCACTCACTGCGATAGCCGCAGTAATAACCAATTTGTCGGTAGTAATAACCAAATGTAATAAACAATTGTCGGCAGCGTGGTCGAGTGGTTAAAGCACCGGACTGATGATCAACATGGTCTCGGTTCAAAACCTACTTGCGCCATTCTGTTGTGTCCTTGGGAAAGACACTTTACGGCACTTTCTCCTGATTGATGGTCTTGGCAAGCAGTTCTAAATTACAGTAATATCTCTACTAAATTACTAGCGGATAGCAATATCTTGGCATCTCCGGAAGCAGGTCGGGGTAATTGCTTACCCTATGTATAGCGCCTCCGTCGCTTTCCTGCGAGTCAGGAGGATAAATATAGAGATAAAAATAAAAAAAATAAATAAAAATAAATTTTACACAAGTTTTTCACAATTAAGCTAGACATTAAAAAAATACAACTTTATTAACTGGTTACTAAACCAAAACTTATCCAACATAGGCTACCCACAACTAAAATTTTGTCAAAAGCACACAAGCTAGTTTCGAAAACAGCATTCAACAATTACGACGCCCATGCATGGCAGCCTAAAACAGTTAGATACAGATCGAATGCATTTTGCTTGGGACTATCACAAAATGTTCTTCACATGCTGATCAGTAAATAGTTTTTCGTTACTTACAACAGAATGCTGGCTAAAACATTTACGTTATCAAGAATACCAAAAGTTAAAATAGATAGAACAATAAAAAACTTAAACAGCTATTAAAAATTGGCTAAAAGTAAAAACGTAATTACATGAGCATGAATGGTCCTTTAGATTGAGATTTGATGTCAATTAATTATTACAGTGGTCGGCAACCTTTTTTTATGAGGGCCCAAATTCTATCTATAAAAATTATTGAAGACCCAGCAGTACACTTGAAACATACAGTGGCAGTGGCGTTCGCTGAAAGTTTCCGAGATTTCGTCTCCGACTTCGCCATTTCCTCCCAAAATAATGGTAATCTCTAAAAAAAAGTCTTCACTTCCATTTCGTCTCGAATTTCTCTATTTTTTCCCAAAATCATGGTGATCTCTAAAAAAAAAGATCTTCACTTCCATTTCGTCTCAAATTTCTCTCTTTTTTTCCCAAAATCACGGTGATCTCTAAAAAAAAGGTCTTCACTTCCATTTCGTCTCGAATTTCTCCATTTTTTTCACTACACTACGCATTTAAAACTACCATGCACGTACGGCTAGCATGCGGCTCACAAAGACTTTGTAAAGCCAAATAGCCCGCGGGTCACGAAAAATTGCTAAAGGGCCCACATTTGAGAAGCGGCCCACAGGTTGCCGACCACTGCTCTAACGTTACAAAAATGTTTCAAAGCATTTAATCTGGAAAAGTACGCGCCCCGGCAACAAACTCCTTACGGACCGGCACTGGGCCGCGGCCCGGTGGTTGCCGACCACTGAATTATTAGACGCTGCACAATTAATGTAACTGTAACCGAAAATAATTTATTAGTGTTTCACTTGCTGGCAAAGTCATCTGTAACGGCTTGTAAATTGATATAGTCCAAGAAGTTCATTGAATATTTGCAAACATTCAAATATTGAGACTGTTATCTCTCATATTGCTCTAAGCCATATTTTAATTCTTGTCATGACACTGAACACCTTTCTGCAAAAGCCGAAATGAGAGCTACGCCGCAGTAAATTTAAAGCAATTTATGTAGCCTATTTCCAAAAAGCATTTCTTGCTTGTCGGCTTTTTGCTTAAAACTTTGCAAACTGTTGATATCTTTGTTACTTTTTTCAGAGGCGTGGTACTTTCTTTGTTAAATAACTTAATATGAGCATGTAGGTCTGCAAGTTCTTCCGTAAACACATCAAAACGAACATGACTCTTAAAATGTTACGTTATAATCACAATCAAGGCACACATATGTACCACGGTCCTTCAAAAGGGCTAAGATTGTCACACGTTTAGTCTTGGTGTTTTTATTTTTAAAGTTTAATGTCGGCCATAAGTCAGTATTGAGCAGCCAAGTCGGACACCAATCGTTGCATGTTACAATTAGATTAACGCCACAATTTCTTTGCTTCTAAATCAAAATTTTTGTTATTATTTCTAGAAACTTTTACTCTTTGTGAGCACTTAGAAATTTTCTAATGCTTTATTCTTTTTTTTAAGACGCTTGGTATAATTGTTGTTAGGGATACCTAAACTACCATCCAGGTAGTTTAGGTATCCCTAACAACAATTATACCAAGATATCCCTGATTGTTGTATATGGCTATTTGCCATCAATTTATGAATCAAAAATTGATTTTCGGCTAAGATATAATTCAGTTTACTGATTCAATTTGAATAAGATGTTTACCAGAGGTTTAGGTCCTTACGATATCAATAACTCTATATTGCATATGAGTCACGGTTGTCTTTCTAATTTTACAAACATTGTTGGATTTAATGGTGATCAAGATTATATAGGTTAATTGTGAAGCATAACTAAAAAAATTTATTTGAAATACTAATTTTAAAGAGCACAATCTGCCCCCCTACCCCCGCAAGGGCTCCGGAAGCGAGGGGGCAATTTCCCCTCCTGCCCCCCCGCTTCCGGCGCCCCTGCGCGTGATCGATACTGTAGCGGCTCAAAACCTACTTACGTCATTACTCAAAACCTTGGGAACGATACCTTCCCCTCTTTGGCAACCTTAGCAAACGGCTCTAAATTTCAATCATATTTCTAAATAAAACTAAAAAACAAATAAAAAATTTTATTAATTAATTATTATTCATTCATTCAATATTTTTATTCTCGATTACTATTCAACAATAAAACGTACAAAAAAAAACGTAAATATTAAATAAAGATCAAGAAAGAGAAAAACCAACACAACCTCAGACGTTAAAATATGCAGAAATAATTAAAGATTGGAGAAACAATGCGGTAGGAAGCGTGGCCGCAACACCTCGATCAGGTAAAATATAGAAAATTGGAGAAAAAGGAAGAAAAAAAGAATACATAAAGTATAACGAGACAAATAATGAAACAAATTAGAGATTCTAATCAGCACATGACTAGTCTGCTAAATGATGACGGGTGGCACAGCTAGTCGAAGGTGGGAATTGTAAAAGAAAAACTATCCATAAAAGAAACCTTGCCGGCCCGGAAACCTTTTCTACAATGCATTTGGCAACTGTACGAAAAGAATACGCAAAAATTAAAGAGTTTATGGCCCAAATAATGGGCGATCAAACAATTTACAATTATTATACCTTATATAAGGGACTATTTACTACTCGAAATTGATGAAGTTGAAAAAGAAAATATATACGTGCATATAACGAAAAATTCCACCCTCAAATCAAAAACAAAAAACACATTTTACAAATAAATTCATAAACATAAAAATAAAAAAATAAACTTTTTACAAGATCAGCAAAAGAGCGAAATAAACAAAATTATTAGGATTAAGAACTGCATTAAAATTTACATCACAATTTTAAAAATAAAGAATTAACTGTTAGTTGGAAACTGTAGGGTGTAGACCCTGGTCAAAAAAGAAATTGTCATTAAACAGAGCAAAAATAGAAAATGAGGACGAGTGGACTCCAACAGATTTAATGGCTGTTTTAAAGTATGCAGACAAACAAAAGTTGATGAAGAGTTTTTGTATTCTGGAACAGTCTTGATATCTTTTTATTATGTACAAGCGAGCTTCTAGTCCTAAAGATTTCGCACCCATTTTCTATTGCTCTTTTCAGAAACTTATGACCAAAAATACATAGAGAGGATCATGTTCATAAACCTAACTTGGAAAATAAAAATTATTCTCATCACTTAAATGTATTTTTAAATATTAAGAGAAAAAGATTGAACACTTTGTTTCTTATTTTTAAAGCGAAAAGGAATACAATTCCAATAAGCTGGAGCTAAACTATCGTTTGAAATAGATTGTTGACTCTTGATATCGTTCGCACGTAGCTTGCCGCCAAATTGACACCTCGATATATTTGTTTGATCACTACATTCCGTTGACATGCTTGACTTGATGTTGAAATGCTGATGCTGGTTGTTTTCTTGTCAAATTAACCGAAATTATATATTTTGTGTCATATTAACTGTCGCAGTTATTCGTCTAGTAGGAAGTAATAGGTTTTACAGAAGCGAGCGTCTGGCCGAGGAATCCGCTTTTCATTTTATTTATGGAAATTAATTTTAAGAAAAAAATAGCATCTGGCTCCACCAGGTGATAAAAACCATTCTCAAAATTATCTAAAATTTATTTCAACAAAGGTGAGCACACATGGTCGGGGCGACAGAAAGTTTGGCGAAATCAAAAAACACCCAACACGAAGGGGTCATAAATAAAACCAACGAATAATAAAAACAAAAATTTCTAAGTTTTATAAACTGATGAATAAAATCGCCGACTATTAGAGACCTTCTTCTTGGCTGGTCGTGGCACAGTGGACCATGGCTATATGTTGTGTGGTCTATTAAGCGGATTTCCGGACGCCTGCCTAGTGCCATTCAGGTAGAAACACCCGTTTATAGCGTACCAGCTGTGCGGAAACTACTGAACAACCTCACCGAGCTTGGCATCCGCGTTGCCCAAGGAACGAATCAAAAATAGAACGCGGACTACTTTGAGTATAGCCGTATCTTCGGGGGGGCAGGGGTATAGCCGTATCTACGTACAATATTTTGCAATTTTTTTCCGTCCTGGATAAATAATTACTTTTTTTAAAAAATCAATGTTTTTTGTGGTCGTATGTAACAGTTTTGATGGCGATAGTTTGACTGGTTTTGAAGCTTGTAGGCCCGACAGTTTTGAATCACAGCAGTCTGGCGGCTTCGGATGACGAAACCCGATGCTGGCTCAACACCGTCACTACAGCGTCTGATCCCGGCAGCACTGCAGCCGAGAATGGATAAACTCTAGTTCCAGTCCTGTCTGTGTTTGAGCTGGAGTAGATATGACTTTCCAAACAATTATAATAATGTAAATTATTCCAAGTCTTTTGTCTATCCCGTTGATGGGCGCTTGCAAGTAGATTTTGAAGACATCATTGCTTCCAACATTCCTGCGCCGGATAAAAAATGTTTCACAGATAAAAAATTTTTTTATCATTGAAGCAAACCTTTTCGAAATTCGAATCGCACGATCGCTGCGGAACATCACTCGCTACTTCTTTCTCCGCTGCTGAAAAACATAATAACCAACAAAACTTTTAAAAAATTTCCGCTTTATTCGTTTGTTGATTTCAGTTTTGTAGATAAAGCTCTTACTGAATGTTGCCGATTGGGAGTTCCTTGTGTTTCTCCCACATAACAAAGTTTTTTGAATATCAAAATGTCAAAAAAATCGACCATGCTCACGTCATTTCAGTCTTTCTTAGAACGCGACCAAAAACTTAGCGCCCCCCTCTCACCTGCTTCATCCCCGGGTGTCGAGTTGTCGCTCGAGAGTGAAGTTACTCTGCAGAGACACTTGTCAGGATCATTTCGTAACAAGCGGCTACCAAAATCGCTGTCTGGTTCAAAGCTAGCAAGATTGCACCAGTTCTTTGTTCGTGCGCCATAAACGAGCGGTCAGCAACTTTCTGTTCATTTTTTTCTAAACCTTCGCGCGTGTGTAATGCCGTCGTTTCTGTCTAAAATCACCGGTTGCACGTGGGAAGTATATTTTTCACTGTGATGCCATAATTCGCTCGGTCTTTTCAAGCTGTTGATTTTATAAGATTGTTGTGATTTACTTTGGGGTTAGTTCGATTTCGAAACCCAGAAAAAATAAGAAAAAAGCTCTCTTTATACGACGGGCTTCAAACGCGGCATTAAGTGTGCGCTCTCACTAGAAGATCGTGATTTTGCCCGCTGCCTCTAACAAGCGCCGCAAGCACATCGGGCTAAAGCTTTTTAGCAGTGTTCCTGTTACATTGAGAAAAGTTGTTAAGTGACGGTATCCTTGTTAGCCTCAGAGAAATGAATTCTACGGCGAGTTGCGGGTAGGTTTAATTATTAGGTCACGGTAGAAGTAAGCCAGCGCTGGTGGCCGGAGGTATTAACTGGTGATTTAGCGATCAAGAACTTGCTGCTGAGTTGGATTTAATTGCCACAAGGCAGCAGCAACCGTCAGCTTGATTTAGTTAATTGAAGGTTAAGACGAATTAATTAAAAATAATTTTTTTATTCTTGAATAGCTCGGTGGCACAAACGAATTTATTTGTAAGTAGGTTTGTATCTACAAGGAAAATTTAGGAAAAGTACATTTTTACCAACCTGAATAAACATTAAAAAATTTTGCTTTGTGTTTTCGAACTCTACGTAGGCCTAAACGTGTTTTCTTCATCAAACTTTTTATCGGTTCTTATACGTATAAATATCAAAGAAATAATAAATATTTACGGTCTATCTGAGGTGAATGTGAATTTTATGGTGTTTAACACATAATTCACGAGCTTATTACACATAAAGTTAGCTTCCAACCAATATATTACTTTTTCGATGCTTGCTCGAGTGCGAGTATGGAATTGTCATTTTTGAAAGAAATAGTTCTGACATAACCAAATGCTTTGTATAAGTACTGTACTTCTTAAAAATTGTTTTTTGTGATTTATATTTTTTAAATTCTGTTCAATCCTCGCTTATCTTGGAGTAAAACTGGACAGGTCACTTCGATTCGGTCACCATCTTGTGGCATTGCAAAAAAAACTGTCTTCGCGCGTCACACTACTGAGACAACTTGTAGGCTTGGAAGGGTGCTGGTGCCAAAACACTGCGCACAGATTTCTTATTTTTTACTCGAAAACTGAGTACTGCACGGTATTCTGGTATCGCAGCGCACACATTCGCCCAACAGAATGACGCCTTTTGCATTGTCACTGGTCCCCTGCGTCCAGTCATGAGATTCAAAATTTTAACAAAAGACTCTCTTTTGTATGAAATTTATCATAACAAGTTCCATCATTATGCATTATCATAAATTAAGAACGCGCTCGCTGAACGTCGTGACATTCAAACAATGGTTTGCGCGAACCGGTACGAAGTCTTTTAACTCCATCACTGCCTGCGTCCCACTCCAACTCACCACATATCCATACTTTCAAGCATCCAGCCAGCTGAGCTTCGCCAAACAGAAACAACTTGCCTAACCGTGGAACTATAAATCCTGACCATATTTTGCATTGTCTTTTAAGTAAGTCTTTAGATGCTCGCCGAGACAGACTAAAATCTTGAGATTGAATTGTGCCAGGAAAGGCAAAAATTATTAAACTACCTCGCCAAACTGGGCATCCGCACTGCTCAGTGGAGGAATTATAGATGGAACACGGAGTGTTGTGAGATTACATCCAGGCTTTGTGCTCTCATTGCCATGATCAGTCCCTGGCTATTGAAAGGAGCTTGAACAGCTTGGGTTAAGCTCATCTTCTGCGGACTGGTGTTGGGCGACCCTATTTGTCGATGTACAAATGGAGTCTAGTTTTTTAACCGAATTGTAAGTGCGGCGCCTCTGAACAACCGCAGACCATGTTCTAACAGCGTTTCTTGTAAATCGGGCACCACACGGAGCACGAAGTCTGACAGCTTTAGATGACGAAACCGGCTGAACACCATTACAGCCAGCATCTGATCCAAGAAGTACAGCAGCCTGGGATGGTAAAAGGATAAACCCTCGGCTCCGGTCCTGTTTGTGACTGACCAGGAGTGAATGCTTTTCCAAACGACGAAGATATTTTTAACGACTGAGGAATAGCATAATCGTTTTAAGAAGACAAATTTATGGAAGGATGACGGTTGGGGGCTAGGAAGCAAACAATACCGGTCTACGTAGGCCCCGTTACTTCTATCTTATTAGAAAGCCTCTGACAAATATGTTTTCCAATTCCAATCAGCCAAATAGAAATATCAGATTAATTTTTGCGCGAATAATTATTTAAAAATACTTTGAAATTTAGACAACATTAACAATCAGTCCGGTTTTTATGCAGGTATTTGCTGGTTCTCTGCTTTCTTTCACTTGTCGCCGCCGAAATCGAAGCAAGCAGCGAAGCAGGTGAATCGAGGATTTTCCTGTTCTAGTGTTTGCCTAGTAAACTTTTAAATATGTTGTAAAAATTAGTTTTCACAGAAAAGCATACGACTAAGATATTTGTTATTTAAATCAGTAGCTTTGTACCTTATGACTCGATATCTATGCTGTGTGTAAACAAATAGAATTTGAGCCTTTCATCTCTTCCAAAACGTCGAGGTGACCCATTTTTGCTTCATAATCTTAGTTTCAGAGATCGATATTTTGTCTCTTGTTCAAAATCGCGCCCAGCGCGCATTGACCAAGGATCTTGTCGACGTAGACAGAAGCGTAGCGATGCTCCGAGACCCAGGGCCGATGTTTAAGGTGAGTTGAGGTCCATCGCTGTAGCTGCTTCCGTGAAACACATTTCAGACCTCGGTACATCGCAGACTAAAAGATCTTTGATTAACTTAATTGTCTGCCGATGTTTTAATTTAACTGCGCTATATTTTTTATTGTTTAATTTCGCTTATCTTTTCCTTCCTGTTGAATTGAAAGTCTTTCTTTCATTTAAAGTTGGTAAAGCAAGATAACCCGATTATACTGTTTGTGTCATTTTCTTTAATTTAAAAAGTTGGGAAGCAGTGCTTGTGAAATAGCTTAAACAACGTCACGACTTAAAGCAGAGTTTTAAAACTATCCGACGAGTAAGCAACGACTGACAAGTTGGTTTTCACTTAACTAACGTAAGACAGAGAATAAAAATTCTTGAATTTGGTTTGCGGGAAGCTGCCTGTTTTTGCTGTTAAAAGCGTTCTTTACGTAGACATTTTTTTAGTGTCCATAAAGTCTCTTTACAATTTAAAAAAATTATTACAAAGTGAAATGATGAGATATCGCAATGAGGGTTGTTTTATGTTAATCAGCATTTTATAAATTTTTTATTCACACTAAAATTTATTGTTTCAGATAAAATTTTTTAATTAAAATTTCTTATATTTAATGATTGAGTTATATGAACTAAACCCCCATAAAATGACTACTCCTCAAGAAAAAGCGCAATGTGTATCCTGGTTCATTGAGACAAAATCAGATGTTCAGACCCAGCGAAACTACAGAAGTAAGTATGGAAGAGACCCATCATCACGTCTTTCAATTCATTTATGCACAAGAAATTTATGGAGACAGGGACAGTGTTCGATACAAGGAGGAGTGGGCGACCAAGAACATCTGAAGAAAATATCGAGCGTGTAGGGTAAGTCTTTCAACGTTCTCCTATGAAGTCCATTCGTACTGCTGCCAGGCAATTGGAACTACCACGTTCAACAGTGCACAAAGTCCTACACAAGAATTTAAGATTGTATGCTTACAAAGTGCAAATGTTACAAACACTTCAGCCAAACGACATGCCAAGACGAAAAGAATTTGCAGTGAATATGCTGCAACGAATTTCTGAGGATGAAGTATTCCTCAAGCGAGTTTGTTTTAGTGATGAGGCAACTTTTCATGTCTCAGGAAAGTTAAACAAACACAATGTAAGAATTTGGGGATCGGAAAACCCCCATGCGAGTGGAGAACTTCAGCGAGATAGTCCAAAAGTGAATGTTTGGTGTGGAATCATGTGCCTTCGTGCAACTAATGGTGCCCATATGGAAGTGTATTAAATAGAGTAATGATATTTTTAATTAAATGTTTAGAAGTGTACTAAATGTGTCAATAAAAACTTTCTAAAATACTGATTAACATAAAAAAAACCCTTATTGCGATATCTCATCATTTCACTTTGTAATAATTTTTTTAAATTGTAAAGAGACTTTATGGACACCCTGTATATTCTTGTAAGCGCATTACGATTAGGTCATAATAAGATCATAAGAAAAATTCCGGCTGCCCACACCCTTTTACCAAATCCAAAAGAAGTCCAAAAGAAGTAAACTTCTTATTTCGTAATAAAACTGCTATTTACTGGCGATAAATGAGTTTAATTTCAAAATGCTCTTTATTCATGCATCAATGTTTTTACTCAAGTTTTCAAAGTTAATTCAGAAAACTCTTAAATTTATTGCAATTTTTAGTTGTTTTTTTTATCTCTAAAACTAAGTTGTAGTTATTATAACACAACATTGTTCTGCTTGTGAGCTCCATGATTTTGTTTGGACCTGCTCCACACCAGATCGCACAAAAGCTAAAATTTTAAAAGTACAAACTTCTTGGATGACGTATTCTTCTACAACTGCAGTCCTCTAAATGTCTGACAAAATACTTAGTTGGGAAAATGATTTTATTGTTCAAAAAGTAAAAAGCATTTCACTATTACAGCAATACTATGTTGTGTTATTATTTCAAAAATATTTAAATGTCGATATTTGCTATGTTAAAAGAAAAACAAAGGAATGGCAGTCCTTTTTGATGAAAAATAATATTAAGATAGTTTGATAATTTAATGTTATATTAAGTATCAACACTCTGCTTCAAAAGCAAGGTTGCTTAACAAGGCCTTTACCCTTCAGTTATTTGACATCGACGTGTATCGCGACGGGCGGACGCGAGAAGTTCACAAAGTCACATTCGTTGTCGCCATTCGCCCCTCGAGAAAGCGAACTCGGAGTTTATTCACCGTCAAAGATGAAGCCAAGAAAACAAAGCTTGCTATTAAGGTAATTCCCCTCTACATGTGCTTTGCTTTCAGGTCCTGAACTGCGTGGTTGGGCAGCGGTTCAATCCTGCTTCCAGCTTTAGTTTGTCTGAAAGCACATTGGTCTGTTTCTGGATTCTCTATGCGGAGAAAGTAGTGTGATCTGAAACACTCTTCTTTGTTCCGTATGGTTTCATTGGGAATATCAAAATAGCAAATTCAGTTTGTGATTTAGCCCAATTGCTAATTTAAAGAAATTTTTTGAGCTTACCTGTTTGTAGAAGGCTTTGTGATTTCTAATTGTAACTGTTTCTTTCTGTGACGTAACACTGTATCTAATAAATTGTGGCAAACTTCGTTGGGTTCAAGGTTGCCGTATTGGTATTTTTATAGCCTAATCTGAAAAATTTGGCCTTTTTTTTATGGTGTTTGGCTTCCAAATTAACGTTAGCTTTTCGCCCTTTTTTATCTAACAAAATTTCATTGTTAAAAGTTAGAATTTTTGTTTAATTATTGTTTAAGTATATTGTTTAAATATTTAGTTTGTATGCAAAATTGTGTTAGAATTTTTATTGTGGACTAAATTTTCAATTTGGGACGTAAATAGAGATTTTGGACACTAATACAAAGTGATGACTTTTTTTAATCTTCACCTTGAATTTGGAACGGCGTTTGGCTATTTTGACAGTCTGCTTGACCTTTTTTGAAAAATTGGTCTGGCAACTCTGGTTGGGCTTAACCTTCGTTTTACAATTCATTCATTCGTAATCGTTGTTTTCTGACAGGATGAT
The DNA here is from genome assembly GCA_963680785.1 of Diplosoma virens. Classification (NCBI taxonomy): domain Eukaryota; kingdom Metazoa; phylum Chordata; class Ascidiacea; order Aplousobranchia; family Didemnidae; genus Diplosoma; species Diplosoma virens. The sequence goes on along the minus strand of OY796886.1, from coordinate 44,229,571 downwards.
TTGTTATTGTGTACTTTAGATTGAAGGATTTCTATAATAATTAATTTTTAGTTTGACGTTCATTTGCATTTTGCAAGGAATGGTCGTTACTTTGGCTGAAGTTCAGATGTAGTTGACGTAATCTAATTAATCATTTGAGGTCTATCGTTGTTTTAAAAAGGATGAAATAAATATGTTTGGTGGGTTCTACCCTTCAGGCTATTTAAAATAAAGTTGGTTTCATCTGATGGTGATGTGTTTAGCTTCCAACCAAGTGAATGTGATAAGCGTTGAATAGAAGTTTTTGCAGAAATTTTTTTGTCACCGAGTGCTCGTGGAGACATTGTGTAAATTCTTGTCCAACGTTCATTGCCGAATGTTCATCGACGCTCGAGTTTATGGCGAATAATTCGATCTGATTAAATTGAAACAATTGAATTTGAAAATCAATTTTAATATGTTTGCAACGTCACACTTATAGTTGTATGAAGCGGGGCCAGGGGAGCAATTTCCCCACTCAAGTCTCAAAAATTTGCGCAAACCAGAATTTTTCGTTACAAGAAATTACAAGAAATTATTAGGACAAAACAAATTTTTTTGGTCACCGATAACCAAATAAATGCGCAGGACAAAGTTTTCTAAAAAAACATGATTAAGATTTGAGATAAAGACCTTTTTTTAATCATCACTAGTTTTTTAGGACAAAAATGGAAAAATTAGCCACAATTCTAAAGTGTTGACCCATTTTTTAGCTTTTGCCAATATTTTGGGATGAAAATGTGTGACATTTTGTCTCAACTTTTTAAATCTGCAAGATCATGATTCGGGCAAACGTCAATAAAATTTGGGCAAAACTGTATTGCCCCAAGATTTTTTTTGCTGGCATGGCTTTGGTCAAACATCTATGAAAATATATTAGTCTAAATTATATTTGTTTACTTTGTGTTTAAAAAATTAATGATTTAATTTACTTTTCTAAAAATCTATTTGTTAATAGCTTTAAATTCATTTTTGATTTTATTATAATTATTTTTAAAGAATTTAACACTTTTGTTTGCTTGTAAGCAAATGCATCATTGCCTCAGTTCAGTAGTTGAACAAAAAAAGAATAAAATTTAGTTGTTTTTGGGCATCAATATAATTTGATGATAGAAATTGTCCAGTAATGCCCAATTTTGACACATGGACACCCATACACGGCAAAGTCTGTACCCACCAATTTCAATTTCAAGACGGAGGTGTAGACGTCCTTTCAGGAAGTGCTTGTTCAATAACTGGTTTTTATTGATCTAAGGCAGTGCTTTCCAAACTGTGTGTCGCGACAAATTTGTGGGTCGCTTGTAGTACGATGGTGTGTCGCCAACTAAACTTGAACAATGTTTGCCAATAGGTATTTACAGTTCGATAAATTATATTATAGAAATTTTCGACCAACAATATAACTTTTGCAAGCAACAATTTTATAAAAAAATTTTCCTTGTTATTTTTAAGGTTTTTGTAAGCAACCTTATTAATATTGTAAATTGAGGTTTGCTGTTAAAAGCTTTTTGTCCGTAATTTCAAAGTCTTACGTAAGTGTTAATTTTGAATGTATTGTGACAATCTTCAACTTGCAATATTCTTTCACTGCGTTTGCAATGTGTCACAGTGGTTAAAAATCAACTTGTTTCATCTTGTCATGGGGAGTTTAGGTTGAAGTTGGTTTTAACTTCCACCGTGCGGTGCATGGGTCTGCGATCGGCGTCTCTGGCTGCGAAATCTTTGTTTAAAATGATTTCTGGCCCCAGATCATGGATTGAGTTTTGTTTCAGGTCTTGCGGGGCAGGGTCACGCTGCAGGCTGGGGGCGATATACAGTCGTTTCCGATAGAAAGCGCAGCTCAAACTTCGACCATGAATCAACGGCGGCTTCTCACTTTTGCACTGGAATTGAGAGACGGAAGCGCCGCTCTATTTTCTAAATGTGGCCATCGAGTCATCAGACGGAATGCATCCTCTCTCCGCTTAATGGATGTGTTTAATAATGGGTCCCACCTCACAGCAGGCCATCTTCGTCCTTTAAACGTTTCCCAAGTCGGTGAACCTATCAATGGAAGCGGTTTTTAAATGTCAATTCTAATGCCGATTTTTGTACAGGGTGTTATTTGTCAACTGGTCATTTTTTTGAATAAGAATCTTTCCGGAAACTACTGTAAAAACCTGTCAAACCACTGCAAAGCTTTCCTTAACAACGTAAGTTTAAACCGTGCGTTTAAAAAAATTGATTAATGAATTAAGTTTCATCAATTTACAATTTAATTTGACTCATCAAAAAAAAAATCTTTTCTAGCCGAAGTGTAGTTTTTACCAAATTCAGAATTTTTACTTGGTTACAAATTACATGAAAAGGAATTTCATTCACATATATTTACATAACTGCGTTGGAGGACGTTAGTTTTACTTTTTTCATGCCAGTTTTTTCTGTCCGGCTTCTGTGCTGCTCGGTGGACAAACTCCAAATGAAAAACGGAGGATTTAGAGTAGATATCAGACTCTATGTTCCTTACAAAAAGCTAAAAAGTCATTTTGTTGGCGACACATCAGAAACTCTCAATATCACGCTCGGAGACCTCTTATATAGCTGCATAGTGAAAATAAATCAGATTACTTGGTGCAAAAACAAAAATTTTGATTGTTATAAAACTTTTTGAAGCAGCGTGTGACGAGCCGGAAAACTTGCGTGAACGTCACAATGGCTGCAATTCGATTCGGGCTTTAAAATTATAGAAACAAACGCTTTACGGCGCTTTTTTTATTCACTTTATTTTCCAGGCAAAACGAGTCGTGGCCTTGAACTTATTTTGTCTTCGCTTAACTTTCAAATAAATAACTAAAATAAATTTCAAACTAAAATAATCCTTTGAGGTGCCATTGCCAGATGTGCTATGAAAGGCAAAAAATAAAAAATAATAAATAATTAACTAATATCAATAATTAATTCTAAAGCACAATGAAAATGAAAATATATAATAATCGTTACGCACAACAAAAATAAAAATTGCTACAGTTACGACCCAAAAAGCCTAAGATGGCCGCCTGCTTCTTCAATAAAATTAACATCTAATTGAAAACAACTATTCCTGGAAGTAGAGGGTCCCCCTTAGCAAATCAAAATTTACAGAAATTTAACTTTTAGTTTTGTCAATTCCAGTGCTTTTTAAACTTTTTTTCATTACGGCACACTAATAAATTCTGAATTTGCCTGCGGCACACTTACTTTGTGAAGGCTTTGATCTCGTATTTCTCTTATTTTTCCCAAAATCATGATGATCTCTAAAAAAAAAAGGTCTTCAATTTGATTTTATCTCATATTTTGCTATTTTTCTCTCAAAATCATAGTGAAACTATATGCGGTATTTTCAAGGGGGCCCCCTAAAATCGAGGGAGGCCCGAAGCAACTGCCTCATTCGCTTCACCCAATATCAGCCACTGCGCAATGCTGAGTCGCAGCTGTTGCCTTACGACTTTTCTAGTGCGAGATGTTAAAAAGGTTGAAAAGCACTGTTTTAGACTGTTTTATAGCAACCTCACGGCACACTTATATTCTTTTTTTTGCTTATTAATACCAAGCCGCTGGATAAAGTTGTTTTTACGTCCATAAAACAAACAACTTTATGCAAATGGCCTCTTTCCTTCTAGATTTTTACTCAAGCAGCCTGTATTTAAGATTTTTAGCAATACTAAAACTACATGAACACATAAACCATCTGTAAACCAAGATTCTATGGCTTTCTGTCAAAACACAAAAAATTTCGCGGCACACTTTAATCCCTTTCACGGCGCACCAATGTACCGCGGCACACAGTTTGAGAAAACCTGGTCTAATCTATACTTTTGACTCTTCCTAAATCTGTTGATTGTTCTTAAGAATTAGAAAACTATTGGCAATCATGTTTTCAGAGTAATCATACAAATCAATTGCTAATACAATTTCATCAATTTGTTTTAAACAAAAGGCTGTCTTTACATATTTAAATTAGATTGAGCATAATGATAATATACAATTTTTTTGGTTAAAAAAATGGCGTTATTCTGTCAACCAAACCTCATTTCAGAATCGCAATATTTCGCGAGTAGATGGGCCCATGAAGTTTCGGCTAACTTTTTGTTTATACAATTCCCAAAACCTTTTTTTTAATACAGTCAGCAGACCTACTGTCGAATAAAAATTCGACCTCCTATCATGCTGTCAAACGAAGAAACACTACTCTAGAAACAAACTTCACAACTGTGACGTCTGCATTAGCCAACTCGCAATTCAAAGACGAAATAACTAATGGAACAAATCCATCTACATTGCAATCCAATGGCAAAATAACTAGTGGAATATATTCATCTACATTGCAATCCAATGACAAAATAACTAGTGGAATAAATTCATCTACATTGCAATCCAATGACAAAATAACTAGTAGAACAAATTTATCAACATTGCAATTTAATGACGAAACTACTAGTGGAACAAATCCATCAACATTGCAATACAATGACGAAATAACTGGCGGAACTAATACATCTGCAATGCAATTCAATGGAATAACAACTGGTGTAGCTGATCCGTCTTCCTTTAAATTTAATGAAGCAGCAGCTGTGCTTATTACAAAGTGAGGCTTTTATTGTAGTACCGGTATAAAAGTTATGAACAAACTTTAACCTAAATAAACCATGGATTTGACTTCAAATAATACTTATTAATGGTTGAGTAACAATGATTAGCTACAAAAAGACGACTTTAAACATTGTTGCCTCTTCAGTTATAATACTCGTATAGTCAAGGTTTGAGTTCACGAATTATAAGATGGTATCTCTTGCAAACTTATTAACTGCAATAACAAAGTAAGGACTAAACATTACATTTGGAAAATGTGAAAACGTTTTTTTAAATTTGCAGCGGCTATTGCAAAACGTCGTCTTGTAGTTAGTATTATATTGTGGCCTGAAATCAATGGATAACAGCGATAACGTGATCCCCATAAGAAAATTTTATGCTAAATTTTTAATATAATTTTAAAGTACGACCAATAGCTCAATAATGTCAGGTCCGGAAAGTGGGGAAAACAGATAACAGAATTGAAGGAGGAAAATTTTACGGTCTGCCACCGAGAAAAGAACATCACAAATTGTTGGATAAAGGGACGAAAAGGCGACAAAGGAGCCCGGGTTTGTGCGCGTTCGAGCAGGTCGCGATTCCCCTCAATGACCTGCTTGTTTGTTTTTAGGGCCCGCGTGGATCTTTAGGAAAGAAAGGAAAAATTGGAAAACCTGGACCTCAGGTGAGTAATACTGTTGCTTGTTCTAAAAGAATTGGTAACGCGGAGCAAAATTTAGGGACCAGACGGAAACCCAGGAAAGCCTGGACTACCCGGAAAGTCAGGTCCCAAGGTTTGTTTTATCTTAAATTTACATTAAAAGTTTTTATAGCTTCAGTACAACTGCTTTCTTTGTTGTCGAGTTTGCGCAATGTACGGATTCTTAAATGTAATTTTTAATTGTTTTAATACTTGCAGGGCGTTCCGGGCCATTCTGGGCGCATAGGGGCATACGGACTCAAAGGAGAAAAAGTAAGTAAAAAGCAATTTATCTTTCTTCAAGCAGTTACCAGCATTTTTTGCCAGGGTGCAATTGGATTGAGTGGAGAAAAAGGAAATATCGGCAAAAAAGGATTAAAGGTAAGCATTGAGATTGTTTTGCTCAGGCTGTGGTGGCCGAGCTTGTAAGAAACAATTTTATAGTAAACTCGACTACATTTTCGCTTCTGTCCCAATGCACGGCAACCATTAACGGTTACTATGATAAAAGTAAGAGCATTTACAAAGCGATCGCACTATTTGATTGAATCACACACCGTTGAAGAGAAGTGCGCCTTACAAAATTGATCATTACTTACAGCTATTTTTAAAATTTTTATTCAATTACAGAAAAACCAAGGCAATTTTGCAACTATTTTCAATTTTAAAGCAGAACAAAAAAAAAAAATTTGAAACGAAAACAATATTTTAAATGCTCTCAGCTTCGTCAGCCATTGAAAATTGTAGTCTTTTTATGGAAACCTTGGCCTAAATTTTGGGTGGCATGAAGCCTATGCGACCTTAAACAAAGTTAGAAAAATAAGAAGTTAGGAAACTGTCAAATCGTGTCCGCTATTTTGGTTCAGAAAACGCAAACCTTTAAAATACAAGAAAGCAATTATAATAAGGCAAATATAGTGATTATACAAATAAATATTATATTCATCGTTTTTTTATAAATACTTGTGGATAAAATACAAAATTTAAAAAGAAATTTAGTTAAACTTATTTTAACTGGGGTATTCTGAGCAATTTAAATTATGCAAAAAAATGTTGAATTATACAAGTTTTGACGCTTTTATTTGAAAACTAGAAAAATCATGGAAACAAATTTTTTTATGGTTTATTACAACATTTTTTCTCAGCGTCGGATACAGTGGAGTTGTGGGACCTTTTTGCTTGGCCTATTGCTCTAAAGTGGTCTACTTTTTTACTTTTTTATAGGTCTTTTACGATACTTGACATATAGTCCACTTTTTGCTAGGTGAACAAAACATTTGAATTAAAGCTTTTTTACATTGATTATTTCTGAATTGAGCCTGCTATCAATTTTAGAACGGCGTAGAGTTATATAATTCACATAGATTAACTACTTAAATAAGCCTTTTTAAAATTAGGACTATAATTTTTTGCATTAAATTTAAAAAAATTCAAGTGGCCTTAATTGACACGAAATATCAGCTTTGTAGAAAAACCCAAAAAATGGGATGTGAATTAAAGATACAAGGCCTTTTGTAAAGAAAAAGCAAAAATGACTGAAATTATATTTAATAAAAATTTTCAATTGCTGAAAATATGGGGCTTAGACTTTAATCAAGCCGTCCCGGATGGTGGGCAATCAGACTGCAACGAATGCAGTTGCAATTAAACTTATAGCTTTTCACCCTATTGGTAAACTCTACCATTTTGCAAAAGCTTACTTTTTACTAATTCTTATCTGCCACAATCAGAGATGGCAGAAGTTTTTTTTGGATTGGGAAAAAAATTAAAAAAAGCACTATTTTGATTGAAAAGACACTCTCAAAATAAATTTTAGAATACAAAAATTTTTGATGAAAATACTAGGAAACTGGGTGAAGATCTAAAAAAAGTCTTTAATTGTGAAGCGCGGCCACAGAGCTTTGTTTAACCTACTTAGCCCGCAAATATCTTGTTAAGCCAAATGTCCCATGATTTAAAAAGGTTGAATGCCGCGTAGTGAATGAAAACCATTTTTTATTAGTCTTCACTTTATACCAAAGAAGATTTTCAGTTTCAAACTGAAATAAAATTTTTTGGTCTTTATCACGTTTTCTCGTAAATATTTTCTTCAATACGCTAAAATTTGCATTTGTTAAAAGCGCATTTTAAATTGACCCAACCTTTTTACTTTCCGCGACCCTTCTCACAATCTTGTTGAATATATTATTAATCGCTTCATTCACTCTAGCCTTTACGTTCACGCGAAGCAATTATCGCTTCCAGGTTGCAAAGTTGAATCCATTACATATTTGATTAGGTAAAGCGTTGTAAATGCTCGAACAAGTTCAATCGAAGGAATCATGCTTTAAATTAAAAAAAAGCAATCGAGCTTTAATCAATGGGCTTGAGAAATTACTTTGTAAATTCTGAAGCTCATCATTTTGTTTCTTATAATTACCTAAACTTATTTCTAATATATCATACAAACCTTGCCAGGTTATAAAAATATAACAAAATATCAAAATTTTCAAACTATATATGTTTTTTCCCCTTTAAAATTTAAAGGTTTGCCGATAAGTATCTGAACCAAATGGCGCTCATGCAGCGGTTTTTATTGGACGAATCAGTTTTTCCTATTTCTACTAACTTTGACCTCAAATACAAAGCGGACGCTCACTTTTAAATTGTTAAAAAATCAAAATAGAAATGCCTGTTAACTTCTGACTTTATACTCAAAAAGTTGTTTTTAATTTTCTCTTCAAAAAAATTAAAAAATAATTACGAAATTAAAAAAATTAATTTGAAATTAATTCAAGAAACTTTTCTTTAAAATTTTATGAAATTATCGAGTGCTGCAAAACATTAAGGTAAAAAACATTAAGCTTCCAGCAAAAACACGAAAAAACGTCAAGTTTGCGCGAAGCAAACTGTTTGTTTCTCAACATAAATTGATGAAAATTGCGGTAAGAAATTTTTTGAATATAAATGTAGACCTATATGCATGTGCATTGTGCAAATAGTGTTGTGTTCTGTCCGCGGCTAAATCGGCAACTAATTACATATTAAACTACAAAGCTTTGATTCACCATAAAAAATAAACTCAGCGCTGTTGAAGCGCAGCCTGAAGGCTGGCGCGGCGCTGTGGTTATTGGGCAACGTTGGACAATCTCAGCGTGTAAAGACAAGGTTGCGGCCTGGTCTCTTATCAAATGATAACAATTCGTATTTTTTAGGGAAGTTCGGGAGAAGAAGGAGCTTCTGGGTTTAAAGGATACATTGTAAGTTATCTTAAAATCGTTTAACCTTTACTTTAATTTGCCAGTTAAAAATTTTTAAAATGCTTGATACAAAACCGCACCACGGTCGGGTGAAAAATATTGTGAATATTCTTTCGTCAGAACGAATTGTTATTTAGAACAAAACTGCTAGCTTTTTTTTTTTTGGAGCATTTTTTGTTGTATACTAGTTTTTTTATCCGATTTTGTCGCCTTTTATGCATGGCTGTTAATGCTGAGCTTATTAGTGCTGGCAGTCGTTTTAGTAAAAATATTTTTACCAAAATTAAAAATCAAAAGTTTTATATGTCAAATATAAAACTTAAATTTGTATGTAAGTTTTGAAAAAATCTTTGTAAGGGCACTTGAGCCCAGGTATGTTTGCAGTAACCTAATAAAAAAACAACTTTTTCTAATAATAATTGTTTTGAAGAAGCAAAAATAAAGCAAATCTGTTTAAACAACAATGACAACAACAATCCAAATTTAATCCGGTTAAATTTCTCCAGTGAACGGAGGTGGCCGGATACATCTTACTACTTCCGCAACTCTTTCTACACCTTCTCTCCACCTTCACCAATCTTCCGCATCTTCTTTTCTTAAACCAATCCTTCTCATATTTCCTTAAACTTGTTTCCTCCATTTTATCTTTGGTCGGCCCTGTTTATGTTTTCCATCCACTTCATGTACCATTGCCTTCATCAAAACATCTTCCTTGTGTGATTTTAAAACACGACCATACCACCTCACACCATTCGCCCTTGCCAGCTTATCTGCTGCTTCCTTCAATCTCAACATGTCCATCAGCTCCTCTGTATTCTTCTTGTCCACCAACTTTACATCACACGTCGCCCTCATTATGGATCTTTCTGCTCTTCTCAAAATAGCTACTTCATTTTCTATCAAACACCACGTTTTGCTTCCATATAACATAGCTGATCTCACATAGCTTTTATATAACTTTCCTTTCATCCGCAAAGAGAATCTTTTTTCAAACAGTATCTCTCTACACTTTCTAAATTTCTTCCATCCCACTCTTATTCTTGCGGTTGTTTGGTTGAACTTATTTTGAATTTGCTCGGAATTAAAGATGCATTGTTGCAAACACAAATGAAATAAATGGGTGCGACTCTCATGCGATCTTTCTTCCATATAATACTCTAACGTGTGATCTCTCTTGTAATTAGTAAAAATATTTTTTAATTTTTTTTGTAATAACGAAATCGTTAAATAACAGATGTTATAAAAGTTGTAGAACCAATCACTTTGAAGTAATTATCGGCTATCCTGAGAATACTATCCTGAGAATATTGAGATTATACGTTGGAGTAGCACAAATAAATGAAAGTTTGAATTAAACAAAGAATATTACAGTTTTGTCGCCATTTTGTAGCAGTCTATGTTCGATTTATAAGCAATTTTATGATGGAATCTATTGAATTAAAGCTTATTAAAGAATTGTCACCGACAGCATTAAATCCAAAAATAAGTTGATCACTTTAAACAGATAATAAACCGCGGTTCTCGGCCTTTCATGATTTGTGGCCCTTTCTCAGAGACTCTCAACACCCACTCATCAATACAAACGACCAGCTTGGTTTTTAACGTATTTCGATCTGCTAAGTCATTCACCCCTTTAATAGTAAGAAAAAAACAAGCCAAAAAAAGCAATGTCTACGAATCAATGCAATCAAAGTAACAGAATAAAGCAAATAATAATCAGTTTATATCAAATTAATCTGGTAAAATTCGAAGCTAGCTCCACGATTCCACTGAGGAGTTTTTAATAGTCGGCTTCATCTTGGACTCAGCAAAGAAATATTGGTCCGTACAGCGAAGTATCCGAATAATCGGAATTTAAGAACTAAAACCTGTAACTGATAACAGGAAACCGGTAATCATTTATTAAAAGTGGGTAATAACCTGATACTGTGCGGGAGTGGTTCGCAAGTCGTGCCCCGCGACGCTGGACGGCTATAATTGTCCAAAATCTATATAGACTTTACTTTTGATTAATTGCTGAAAAATAAATTGTATTCCGTAAATTTCTCAAAATTTTGGATTTCAATAAATAACGAATACCAAGATGCGACACCATAGCTTACTTATGCGAAAAAGAATTTTTTGCCATGCTGTGGTTATTATCGATCGAGAATGAACAGTGATGTCCTTACAAAAAGGGGGCCACTTTATCACGTTTTTTGACGGGGGGCCCGTTGCGGGCGCTCCGTTCACTCCGCACTAAAGCCATCACTGAGAATAAACCTTGAAAAAATTTTACTAATTTCCCCAGATTTGACGAACTTTACAAACACAAGGTACCCCATACATCGCATTGTCAATACAGGCAAACCTCGGTTTACGAATACAAGTCGTTCTGGAAAGCTGTTCGAAAACCGAATCATATTTTCCCATTATAAATAATGTGAAAAAGATTAATTCGTTCCACGCACCAAAAGAATAACTTATTTACCTGTTTACACTCGTATACCCATCATAAAATAAAACTATTTCTTCCATAAGTAAATAAAACGAAACATAACAAGTAATTTACACAACTTTACATAGCATAAAAATTTACATAACATTACATATTTAATAATACATAGCATAAAAATTTACACAACTTTACATAGCATAAAAAATTTACATATATTACATATTTAATAATACATGTATTTTGACCAATATCACTTCTCGCTTTCATTGGATCCATGACATAGGGCTAACGAAGAGAAAATAATGTTTTGTACAATAAAATTGTAAATGCACAGCGTAACAACAAATGTTATAAACGTAACAATAAAGCACAAATAATAAAGCACAAGTAAACAATAAAGCAATGTAACAATGAATGTACCGTAACTTGTATGCTGGTAAACAAAAAAAAGTTGTTTGAAAACCGAATTTTTGTTCGAATACCGGGTCATTTTTAACTCAAAATTTCTGTTCGAAAACCGAGTTGTTCAAATTCCGAGACGTTCGTAAACGGAGGTTTGACTGTATATGCAACATTGATATTTTCCGTTTGATTAAATTTTTGTTGTTGCTGCGTTGCAAGTTCAACAATCTCCTCCAAAAATCTTACAACGAAAAAAGTTTGAGAACCACTGCTGTACAGTAATACAGTTTCACCCAAATCACTTGTTACAAGACTGTGCGTAGACCATAAGCATTCCCACATTTATTGCTTTTAGTTTTGAAATAAAAACCCAAGGGTTTGCATTTATTTCTTGAAAGGTTTTTTATTTATTTGAGACATTTGTTCTAAATTGTGATGTCAGAGTCGCGCAGCACGATTTGCGGGTTGAAGAGACAAAATGGATTTAAAAAATCCATTTCTGACCAATTTATGTCGGTAAAAAAAAGTTTGCATAAACAAGGTCTGACTGTGGCTAAGTATCTACTGCAGTAAACTAAACCAAATTTAAAGCTTGACTTTAGCAATATTTTGCTAAAGCCTTAACTCTTGATCCGCTAGTGGGGGCAAGGGATCCCGGTTGAGAAACCCTTTTGTCAACGCCTTCAACGCATTCCTCACTAAAGAGTGTTTGTCTTTGATTTAGCCCAGGGGTCGGCAACCTTTTGCATGTCGCTAACCAAAAAGCAATTTTATAACGTTATTGCGGGCCGCACTTTTTCGAGTTACCTTTCCAGTTCTAGTCATACCAACTGAGGTAGACATCAAAGAGCTAAAAGAAATTAAAAAAAGGATAAATTTTTACGAAAAGAGCTAAATTATTAATAAAAAAAAAAGGTTTTGGTTAAATTTTCAAATTTCAGAGATTTCTGTGATTGCTTCATAAAGTTTTATTCAAGATTGTTGTGCTCTTTCCCTCAGCCGTCGCTCTCCCTGTTATCGTAAAATATAACAAGACTGCGACGACCGAGGATAACAAGACAAAAAATTACAAGATTACACATTAATAAATCTTTATCAGAATAATTTTAAACTGGCTGAAAATAAAGCTAAATTTTTCGCTTTGGGACTAAAAGATGCACCAGGGCTGAATATAAAATTTAGCTGGCTAAAAATCATAAAGAGGGCTAGATTGGCAACCCTGAACACAGGAGGTGCAAAAATGCAAAAAAAAACTTCCGTGTACGACCATAATTTGCAGTGACGTAATAACAGCTGATAGCTTTTATTTTTTATTTTTTGGTTCCCAATTGTTATTTGTAGACGTAGAATCAACTGTAAAAGAAAAAGAAGACGTAAATAGAGCAACGTCATACAAATTTAAAATAAAAAGCTTTTTTTGGTCTTCATTAATTTTTTTAGATCTAAAAAAAGCAAAGCTACTAAAATTTAAAGTAAAGATCTTTTATTATTCTATACCAGATTTTGTATCTAAAAATGAAGTGTTTTTGCATCCTTGTTGTAACTAGATGTATCACAATTTTACTGCCTTATGCATTATTTAAAATGGTTAAGTAATGCAAACAATCTATGCTGTGGGCCGTATCCTATAAATATCCAACTAACATGTCACGGGCCGGATCTGGCCCGCGGGGTGTAGGTTGGCGACCCCTGCTTTAGCAAAGGCCAGCGCTAGATTAGTTGGCTAGAAAAAACAAATACATAGCTTTACCGAAACCGATTTTTGGTAGATTATTTTTACAAATTAATTGACAAAATGAGGACCAAAAAGCATAAATTTCTTTTAACAAGTTTGACTGCGGATATTTCCAAGACTTGTTTTATATAAACTTTGGTAAGTTAAAAACTTTTATTCACTCAACAAACAGGTTTTCTTAAAATTACTTTTATATTTTCTTGCTATTTAAAAAGAAAATAGTTAGGCATATCTCATTTTTTAGATTTGCTAAAAATTTTTGACTTTTTTAACAAACCCTCTGAGGCAAAATATATGCATTTTTGCATGACAAATGCTTTTAACTGATGTGCTAAGTATAAATACAATCTTGCGCAACACTTGTTTACCGCACTCTACAAATGCATAAAATTAAGAAAAACTAATTTCAGAATAAAAAGTAAAGCCATTTCGAAAAATATTCAGGACGTTTCGGAATTGTAACTCATTCCATCATGATGGAGTACAGTATAAAAACACTCATTGTTTTAGATTTAGGGTATAAAAAAAGAATTCATGACGCTTTTTGCAGATCAGTAATAATTGGTTGAGTACATTCAATCAACCAAAGCGACTGGAACTTGCATGGTAAAAAAGCAAGCACTGTATCAGTGTTTATCAAACTGTGTGCCACGGCACACTACTATGCCGTCAGAGATTTTTAAGTGTGCCGCGAAACTTTTTAAAATACTTTAATTCATGCTCCGCAACAGCAACGTAAAAACGATCTATAACAGAGGAAAAAGTATGTTAATTTATGGGCTGCGACCAAAAAGCTTAAAAATTTTAAATGTAATTCTTATTATGTAAAGTTTTGGTTATTAGTTGTCTTCCATGCTCGTTTCGGTACACCGGACATTTCAAACTCGTGGCCCGCAAAGTCTTTCAACGAATTTTTTGATCAGATGCTCAATACGAAATCAGATTAATCATAAATTCAGAACCAAATTTAAATAATGAAAGTGACAAGGTTTATGAGCAAGAACTTGGTCTTTTAACAGAAATTAACCACCCAATTAAGTAAAGACCTTTTCTTTGGTCCTCACCTTGATTTCAATGTAAAATTTAAAAAAATAACCGGGATGCAATTTTCAATTTTGTACCCAAGGAATCGTAATCTACATATTTTCAACCAATCAAAAATCCAAAATTTTTTTCTCTCTCATAAAAATTCTATCACTCAGCTCTTGGAGCGTTTAAGGAGCACTGCATGTTATCATGGCAAAACTTGTTTTTTAGCAACTTTTTAAGATGATAAGCAAACCAATCTGTTTCATATACAGCATTTGAAAATGTACCGAAAAATAAATATGATTGACTTGAAAATGTGCCGAAAGATAAATATAATTGAACTATAAAGAGGTGAATGAGAATTTTTTGAGCAGAGAAAAAAATTTGGATTTTTGATAGATTGAAAATATATAGATCACGATTCCTTGGGTACAAGATTAAAAATTGCAGCCGGGATCATGCCAAACAATTTAAGTGAAGACTTTTTTTATTGGCCTTCAATTTCTTTTGTAACCAGATTGCGCCCAGCGGTAAAATTTCAGGCTAAAATTTCATGCGGCCCTTATAGCCGCGCGAGTTTGACATGCCTGTCGTACACGATATGCGGAACCTTAATACTGTATATGAAAACAAACAACACAAAATCTAGCGAAGCATAATAAAAGAAAGTTTTCATTTTATTAATAGAAAGTCACATAAAAATTTGAGGCTTTTATGTAATACACCATAATGCATCAGGTAAAGGAAAACGTGAAAAACTCGGTGCTGACCAAAAAAGATCTGCACTCTGGTCCAAGTATGTCGCGAAGTTTGGAAAGGTAGCAAAGTGTGCCGCGGGCGTAAAAAGTTTGAGAACCACTGCACTGTGTAGTCAAAGCAAACAGTCTTGTTCAAATCTGCTACTTCTTCAAAAATGTAATTCTTACCGTAATCCGTCTCTGATTGAAGTTAATTTGAAATAGAGTTGGTTTAAAGTTGGCCAAAAGATTTGTTATCAAACAATAAAATACAGTCTTGATTAAAATGCGCCGTTGTCTAAATTGCGCACGCATTCGCACAAATTAGCTCAATTTTTGGCAAAATTCGATACCTGACTTAAAAATAAATGTGATTAAATTTAGGCCGCTACAATGCATAACAAACATATCTACAGTATGTAACAACAATTTAAGTATATTTTGTTTCTCTACCGGTAGAAATGCCAAAAAAGCTTTGGTTACCTCATTATGAAATTTATTATTTTCCTCAAAATGTACGCCAAGTGCGCAGGCGCCTCCACAGGCCCAGCCCTTTTGACCGTTACATTACCAAAAAAATTAACGAAAATAATTTTTACGTTTCAAATTTTTGTACATCTTAAAGATTTTTTATAGCAAAATATATTTGAAAAACTTTGTGATATACAGGGTGGTCCAAAAGTAGGTGGACAGTAACTAGAATAGGTATCAGATTTATGTATCAGATGGAAAACCGTTTGAGCACCTGCGTTGATAAAATCTAAGGGCTTTTGTATTATTGTTCACAATAAAATTTAATTGACAATGTAATAATTGTGTTAGTAAATATAATTGTATGTATATGCAATTTCAAAATAAATGTCATCATTTACAGTCTACGAACTTTTGGATCATCCTGTATATGTTGCATACTGTATGCCACATATTGGTAACATTCCTTCAAGTAGATCAATTTGACTGTTGCATAATAAACATTAAAACTGATTTAATAAATTTATTTTTTATTTTTTTATCTGGCTATACTTTCATTAAAACCTTAGAAAAAGCAATAAATTAATTATTAAGAAACTACTGGCTTTTTTTTCTGCAAAAACGTTGGGCCATTAATGGGTAAACGCCACCCAACATTTTGCATGGATGTGATAAAAATAATCTATGCTTCTTCAGAAATAAAATATCCAGAGTTTTTTACAGGGTGTGCCAGGAGATCCGGGTGATAATGGACTTCATGGGAATCCAGGAAAACAAGTGAGTTATATATTCACTATTTATTAAAATTTTTTATCTGTGACTTTGATTGTGTTTACTTTGATATTTTCATACAATAGAAATTTTAATAAAACGATATTTTACGTGAGAAATTGCTCTTTCATCAGAAACAGAATATAAGTCGAACAAACACACTTACAAAAATTAGAGGTCTAACCATTGTGGTATTTATTACAAAAAGGTGTCAGGTTTTTTAGTTTTTACTTCGATTTAAAGAGTGAATCTAGCTTATAACTTCAACTTTTATTCTAACCATAGTTTTATTCTAACAACTGCAGTTAATTCCCTTTTTTTATTGAGGAAAAAAATTAGGGCTGTACAATTTGCGCTATTTAAAATAAATTTTCTGTTTTTCTGAGTTTTTCATCTGGTTTTGTTGTCGATGCAAGATTCATTGTAGTGTTAATAAAAAAAACTCAAATTGTCGGTTACACCCAAAGGATTTATTCGTAATTTGGCACAACACTTCTATTGAACCTGTCTAATAATTTATTTTAATATGTTTTTTCACCACAATACATCCACATCCGCCTGTTTCAATCCTGTTTCAATCCTGTTTTTCTATTTCAATTTCAAATGGGAAAGTGATCTAACACTTGTGTCCTCACGTACTCGTACAATTTCAAATGGGAAAATCATTTAACACTTGTGTCCTCACGTACTCGCTCTTATAAACCGTCTATATTTCTACTCTCATTACATTAAGGTGCATCATATTAAGTAAACCCCTGCAAATGACAGTTAAATGAGATTTATTTCGGAGTATGAATTCATAAGAGGCTTTTTAGTCGTGACTTTAATAACCACTTAAAAGCACCCCTGGTGTCTGCACCAAACTTTTGTCAAAAACAATAATGACACTAATTAATGACTTTTTTAAATAAAAAATAAGTTCAACCAAAGCGCTTATTTTATGTTTTTAAAGTGTTTTCATTTGAATGGTTGTTTTATGAAACACAACAAGAAACAACTTTATAAATTAAACTGTCACAAATAATATTAACCCTTTCTATCTTGACAAGTGCTTTTTTTGTTATTTTAATCAAATTTTTGTAAAATGCAGTTGTTCTCATTTTGATTATATTTAAAATAACTTTTTTTATATTCTATATTTTCTAATAAAATGTTTTTTTCCGTAAATTTTTAGTTTTTTACATATTCGCTGCCAGCTATAATTGTATTAAATTTATTATTAGTGCTATTTTTTTTGCAATCTCCAAAAAATAATAATAATAAATAAGTGCATATGATTACAATTTGGAATAAACAGTCTATTCGTATCATTCATTTAAGCTACAAGCATACTCGTATTCGGCACAGCGAATAAGAAAAACAAGTGTACTCGTAGTTGGCAGCGAATGTACTTGAATTACATTCAAGTAAAACAAAAAAAATTTAAATAGTTTAGGAATCTTAATGTTAAACAGATGAACGATGATTTAATATAATTAACATTTTCTCTGCATAGTAGGAAAGTACTCTTCTTTTGATTTGAGTTTTGAAAACCTTTTAATTACTTTTAGAAGAACTTATTCAAATGATAAAAAAGATCTTTAAGATTTAATCAGAAATTTTTAAAGATACGAGGGTCAGTCAATAAGTAATGAGACTTTTTTAATAACTCAAGTTTGCAATGACTGGTAATCAAAAAATGCTTTTTTATTTTTCAACATAGTCTCCCTCCTTTGCAACACACTTGTTCCATCTTGATATTAGATTGTCTATTCCTTTGGCATAGAATTCCGTGGACTGGGTCTTTAGCCAGTTGCTCACAGCAGCCTTCACTTCTTCATCAGTCTGGAAGTGAATTCCCCTCATACTCTCTTTGAGTGGGCCGAAGAGGTGAAAATCAGATGGTGCAAGGTCTGGGCTGTAGGGTGGGTGTGTTAGAAGTTTCCAGCCTAAATCTTCAATTTTGGCTAGGGTTCTTGCTGCTGTGTGGGGCCTTGCATTATCCTGAAGGAGAATCACACCTCTTGATTGAAGTCCTCTCCGTTTGTTCTTAATGTCTTTTTTCACTTGAGTTAGCAGCTCACAGTAGTTCTCTGAGTTCACAGTATTGCCCCTTTCCAAGAAACTGATAGTGATCGGCCCATTTCTGTCCCAGAACACAGTGAGCATGACTTTCCTTAAACTTTTCTGAGATTTGAATTTTTTCTTCACTGGGGAAGAAACATGCTTCCACTCCATTGATCGTCGTTTCGATTCAGGTTCATAATGAAAGACCCAGGTCTCATCAGTTGTCACTATTCTCGATAGAAATACATCTCCCTCCTTTCTGTATCTGCGTAGTGATGCTCTGGAAGCCATCAGGCGCTGCATTTTGTGATCATCCGTTAACATCTTTGGAACCCAGCGACAGCTGACTTTTGAAAAACGCAGCTTCTCACGCACAATTGCGTACACTGTGCCATGGGAGATGTCCAAGTTTGTAGCAATTTCATCTAAAGTGACCCTTCTATCAGATTTGATCAGGTCTTCAACTGCCTGTACTGCTTCTGGGGTAGAGACATCCACAGGTCTTCCACTTCTCAGATCATCAGTAATGCTTTCGCGTCCATCTTTGAATGCTTGCACCCATTTGTAGAAGTTTGCTCTAGACATACAGGAAGGACCATATTGTCTTTGCATTCTAGACAGAATCTCACATGATTTTACACTCTCTGCCAACAGAAATCTGATGACTCCTCTTTGTTCCAAGCATGAGCTGTTTCCTAGCCTAGTAGTCATTTCAATTTATCGTCACACCTACAGTAATCTGAAAATAAACAAGTTTTGTTGTAAATAAGATGACAACTCCATTCATAATCATCACATAAAATTTCAGTTGCATAACTCCAAGAACACCAAAGTAATTGAGAAAGTCTCATTACTTATTGACTGACCCTCGTACAATTAAATTGCAATTATTTTATTGTTTAAAATTTTTTTACCAAACACAAAATTCTTTATTTCTCTTTTCTGAGCCAGTCTTAGTTGCAAAACATTGCATTTTTAATCAGATAGAAATAAGATAAAGTTTTACTTTTTCAGGGTCTTCCTGGCTGGGGAGGAAAGACCGGGAGGCGGGGGAGGAAAGCAAGTTTTTTTATAAAAATTATAAAAGAATTCAAAAGTAATGGTTATCTTTTTAAGGGGGATATCGGATTATTAGGAAATCCTGGAAATCTTGGACATAAAGGGCCAAAGGTAAAATACAAGTATGTGGCAAGAATCTGGGAGATAAATTTTGCCAAATGTTGTCGTAATACTATTGTTGTAGCTTGTCCAATTACTGATTCGTTTTAACTCAACATAAAGAACATCGAAAATAATTTCATCTTTTTGAGATAAACTGTTTTAAGTCACAGATTCTTGTGTTTAAATTGTTTATTCAATACACCAGTGGCCCCCAACCTTTTTGTTACCGCTGGTCTGCCTCCGTCAGGCAGTTTTTCCGCGGTCTGAGCGGCGTAGACACGTTAATACGTAGATCGGTTTATAATTTAGGGTGAAGACCAAAAAAAAAGTCTTTACTTTGGATGTGTCTCGATGTTAAAAATGAGAAGCAATGTCCGCGATGTTAAAAATGAGAATCACTGATCTACTACCTTAACCAATGATAGTCGTTGGCTTTGTAGACGGCAGTGTTCTCGCCTGTGGTAAACTTGCCTTCAAAATTAACAAAAAGTCAACTAATTGAGACTAAAACCAAGAATAATAAAAATATTTTTGCCCTTTATTGCACATATACTGTATTTTAGAAATATAATATTTGAGTGGCCGTTTAAAAGTAAATTTAAAATCATTTTTGGGTTAGGGTTAGGATTACATTAATTATAAATGTTTTTATTATTAATTAATAAAATGTTGCAGTTATTATGTTTTTAAAAAGGGGGTAACTAAAATCAACAAGGTTCTTTTTAAGAGGTTACGATATTAAAAGTATTAACAATCGCTGACTTAATTTACTCACTTCAAATCGAAGTTACGAGTCATTTTCGCACTGGAACCTGGGTGCGATAATCAGGGTTAACATTAACCACAATTTATTGTTGAATACTGAGCTTGAAATAATGAATCCAAACAGCTTGAAATAATGAATACTGAGCTTTTTCTGATGACAGTTAAATCAACTTTATTTCTAACCTTATATTTCAGGGGGAACCCGGTGACCTGGGAGGGAAAGGAATGACCGGCTTCCCGGTGAGATCATTGTTTGCTGTGCGCTCTGGTAATTGTTATGACGCGGCATAAATCACTTTGACCAGTCAACGACTTGTAATCCTACACTTGAAATGCTATAATGGCGTCCTGATTATGGAATATGCCGGAGAAAATCACATCATCAATCCCAGTTAATCGTCAACGATTTATATTTAAATCGGGGAGGTACCGGCAAACAATTTTGTTTTCGAAAACGATTTGAAATTTATCCGAACATTGGGAGCTGCGCTGCCCCTTAAGTGCCTGCGTCTAAAGAGTTTGCCGCATTGTCCAGTTGTGACTCACCTCGCTTTATCACTGATTTGGAAGCAGGTTCTTGTGTAGCGCCACCTCACGGCAGGGTTGTATTGTCGCGTTGCTTGAACGAAGGGGGCACCGTATATTCGCTTGCTACACTGTTCGAACACTTCTTAAACCGTTCGAAATATTTTTTAAACTAAATGAAATTTTACCCTAAACGACTTAATTGGATTTTAACCCATTAATGCTCAGCGAAGGGTTGTAGTGCGTATGACGAGTGTTTAGCGTATGATAAATCATACACTGGGCATTAATAAGTTTAAAACGCACTATTTCAAAACAATTACAAAGCTGGAAAAACTAAAATTTTAGGACCACCATGTTTATTTTCATGACAGTTATAAAATACTTAGTTTAGCGCACGATGAATCATGCGCTTGCATTAATGGATTAATGCGGAGAATGCTCGAAACATCACTCAGGTCAATGGTGACATTTGTATGCATTTTCATTTACTTTTTCGTTCGCTTTACATTTAAAGCAGATTTCATGTCTGCTTCACATAAATCAAATAACACTTCTATCTCTGACCAAAATAAAATAAAGATTAATATCTCCTCAACCATTTATACGCGTTATTTTGTCCATCATATAAACATGCGAATTCTTTCTAGCGTTCATGTCAAACAGTTTTCAATGGCAATAAAAAACATTGATACAACGTAGTTGCAATTGTCTTTTATTTAAAAGCAGACGTTATAAGTAATAACTCTAATTGTCAGAACAATAAAAAAAAAGATTTAAAAAACAAAACTTACTACTTTAAAAACCCGTTTCTACTCCGAGCGTTGGCAGGTTTATTCTTTGTTGGCGTTACCCTAACGCGTCAACTTACGCGATGAATGGTCGCATGTCAGTATCGCATTGCGTGGAAGTGAGACCGCACGTTAGAGCAGCACCTCTTTGTTTAATGATATTTTTTTACTTCTTTCAACGTTTAAGCGTAAAAAAAATTAAGCAAACAAAGAATAATCTCACCAATGCTCGTAGTCCACTACGAGCGTTTAGAGACTTTAGAAAGTGTTACGTCACAAAAAAAATTCAATACATTAATTATAAAGCATAATTTTTTTTCTTTTATTATGACGTAACAGTTATTTAAAGTAGTGAGTTTTTTAAAACCTTTTTAATTTTTTTGTCGATGGGTAAAGTCATGGTGAAATTTTAGCTTTCAAATAAAATATACAGTAATTACAAGTGCATTGGCTCTAAGTTTTTATTAATTAATATCTATCACTTTCAGCTATTTTTCTCCTAATTTTAAAATCATTTTATTAATTTTTAATTATAAAGCCTTAATTTATTATAGTGAAGTGATAAGTGTTAAGAATACACCCATAGCTTCTACTTCTTGTTGTTCTGTCGTTGAATGGCGCTTTACTGTAATCCGCGATTTTAGCAAGCAGTTCTAAATTTCATCAAAATCACAAAATAAATAAAAAAAATTAACTGATTAAAAATATTACAAATGCGCTTGAAAAAACACAAAAAGAAAACGCTAAACAGTGCATGGAGAATTAAAAAAGCTTGTTGTTTTGAATTATGTAATTCGGATGTGAAATAATTAAATATTGTTTTTTATAACTTTTTTTGAAAAAAATTAACATTATTTGGAAAGTTAAGATCTCAAAAAAAGAAAAATTTACATTTTCTAAAAGAAAAGATGAGCTTATTCAGAATTCAACGCTGATTAAATATTATCATCAAAGTAGGCCCAGATGGTAGGTGCTTTCACGCAGCCTGGGCCGTGAGTAAGTCTGTTCATTAATTTTAAAATGACAGACTGAAACCGAACCTACCAAAACGGAAGGGTATCCACCCATTCCGATGTTCAGTGTGGGTCTGCTAATCGGCAAACGTCCTTTTCAGGACGGGGCAATGCCAGGATAAAACTGCCCTTTTCAGGGCACATTGCCAACAAGTTCCGAAGACCCACTATTCTTCAGCTGAACATCGAAGGCCTCACTGCAAGCAAGATGAACGTTCTTCATCACCTCGCTATGCAGTCTGAGGCACTCGTCATCCTACTGCAGGAGACCCACTGCACTGATGCAGAGAAGTTGGTACTTCCAAACTACCAACTAGCTGGGTCTTCTTTAAGCAGGAAGCATGGCCTTGCCACGTTTGTCCACGAGCGACTGAGATACACGCTTTTGGACCAATCTCCACCGACATCGGAGATCGAGTGGCTGTGTGTGGACGTTGATGGCTATAAAATAGTCAACGTCTACAAACCACCGCCAACGCGATTGCGAACCCTGGATCTCCCAGTGTTTCCTCACCCCTGTCTGTACGCTGGCGATTTTAACTGTCGTCATGCTGACTGGGGTTATGATGACAACAGTCCGGACGGTGAGTGCTTGGCTGGCTGGGCAAGTATTAATTATCTTGCCCTGCTATATAATGCCAAGGACGCTGCCAGTTTTTATTCCGGCCGCTGGAACACTGGCACCAATCCAGATCTAGCTTTCGCTAGCGTAGGTCCAAACAGTCGCTTACCGGATAGACGTGTCCTTGACAAGTTCCCCAGGTCACAACATTGACCTTCGCTTATTACATCACCAAGGTTTGTTATGGCAGTGCCAAGCATGCCTGTTAAGCGATGGAACTTCCGCAAGGCCAAATGGAGTCACTACATTGCTTTGACGAATAAATTCGCAAAGACTTTGTTGCCGCCTGATTCACTTGATGTGGTAGCGGCTTACCAGGACTTCTGTAACACCATTAAGAAAGCAGCCACGCGGGTATCGAAATAACTATATTCCGTGTTGGGATGCAGAGTGTGAATCCCTCTATAAAACCTTTCTGCAGTCTCCTCAGGGAGACGACTCAAGTTTGGCTGCTACAGCTCTGCTTGCCAAGCTTGACAGAAAGCGGAGGGGTCGATGGTCCGAAGCAGTTCGGAGCATTGACTTCTCACACTCTAGTCGAAAAGCGTGGAGTATTATGAACAACCTTACTGGTAGGTCACGACACTCTCCTCGTCACTGTCCCGTTTCAGCCAATGCTATTGCATCTCAGTTGGTTAGAAATGGGAAATACGAGGCTGTTGATCGCAAGTCATCTCGACTTGTCTTTCAAGAAGTGTCTGACCTTTGGAGGGCCACAACACCAGACGCACAGTAAATATCTCTGACAATTTTTCACAGAGAGAATTTGCTGCTGCCCTTCAACACTTAAAACCAAGTAAAGCTCCGGGACCTGATTCCATCTTCCCCGAGCTTATACTCCATGCCGGAGCTGCTTTGAAGTCCTGGTTACGTGACTTCCTTTCTTCCTGTTTGTGCCGACTCAAAATTCCCAAGATCTGGAGAAGAGCGCTTGTGGTCGCGATCCCAAAACCAGGAAAGCCCGTGGGGGACCCAAAGAGTTATCGACCAATATCTCTGCTCTGTGTCCCCTACAAGATCCTCGAGAGGCTTATCTACGCCCGCGTTGAACCATTAATCGATCCACTGCTCCCTAAAGAGCAGGCTGGGTTCCGACGCGGGAAGTCAACCGTAGATCAAGTTGTTCTACTAACCCAGAACATCAAGGATTTTTTCGAGGCTAAAAAGAAGGCCGGTGCCGTATTTATCGATCTGACAGCTGCTTATGACACTGTCTGGCACCGTGGCCTTACCTGCAAGCTGCTGAGACTACTTCCGGATAAGCACATGGTCAAAATGATCATGGAGCTTGTCCGAAATCGAAGTTTCACCCTTACCACCGGTGACAGTAAGCAAAGCAGGCTACGCCGTCTTAAAAACGGCGTTCCTCAGGGATCGGTCTTGGCTCCCCTCCTATTTAACATCTATACGTACGATCTTCCTTCCATGATTTCCAGAAAGTTTGCTTATGCTGATGATTTAGCATTGTTGCACTCTTCTGGAAACTGGAAGGACTTGGAGGGGACCTTAAGCCAAGACATGTCCACACTGTCAGCGTATCTCCAGACTTGGAGGTTGAAGCTCAGTCACACTAAGACGGTGACGACAGCCTTTCACTTGAATAACCGAGAGGCCAAACGTGAGCTAAAGGTCTACAACAATGGTAGACTTTTACCGTTCTGTCCAGCCCCTACTTATCTTGGGGTAAAACTGGACAGATCGCTCACGTTTCGTCACCATTTAGTGGCATTGCGCAAAAAACTATCCTCGCGCGTCACACTGCTGAGGCAACTCGTGGGCTCGGGATGGGGTGCTGGTGCTAAAACACTACGCATAGCCACCTTGTCTCTAGTCTACTCAACAGCTGAGTACTGTGTGCCAGTCTGGTGTCGCAGTGCTCACACTCGCCTCATTGACAGTGTCTTGAATGACGCCTTGCGCATAGTTACTGGATGCCTGCGTCCCACTCCAACGGACCACCTATTTGTACTCTCAGGCATCCAGCCAGCTGAGCTTCGCCGACTGGGAGCGACACTCTCCTTGGCTCACCGTGGATCTCTGGACCCCGATCATATCTTGCATGGTCTTTTAAGTGGGTCCTCAGATACTTGCCAAGTGAGACTAAGATCCAGACGCCCGTTTGTGCCAGGTGCGCGGAATCTCTTGGACAACTTTGCCAGACTTGGCATGCGCGCCTCTAAATGGACAAATCACAAATGGAACGCGGAGTACTGTGAAAATGCTTCCAGGCTCCGTGCTTTTGTGCCCGAGGCCAGTGCCAGGCCTGTTGGGATGGGCTTACCCCGAGCAGCTTGGGTTAAGCTCAACCGCCTGCGAACTGGTGTTGGGCGATTCCATTTGTCCATGCACAAATGGGGTCTCGCTCCTTCACCGAATTGCGAGTGTGGCGCCTCTGAGCAAACCGCAGACCATGTACTAACAGCGTGCCCTACACATCGGGCACCACATGGAGCACGTGGTCTGACGGTTTTGGATGACAAAACTCGATGCTGGCTTAATGACATCACTGCCAGCATCTGATCCAGGCAGTGTAGCAGTCTGGGGTAGTAAAAGGATAAACCCTCGGCCCCAGTCCTGTTTGTGTCTGGCCTGGAGTGGATACCCTTCAAACGACGACGGCGACGACGACGACGACGACGACGACGACGATCATCAAAGTAGAATGCTAAGGTTTCTTTTAAATGAAGGTTTTTGTGCTACCATCAAGTAGAACTTATGTGATAAATCTTTGGAAAATTTGTGCAAAACGAAGAAACGCCTGATGCAACAGCTGGAATCCCACTTAAGCTGATTTATTTTTTTAAAGTTTTAAGTTTATCTTTTATAATTTCTACAGGGTCCTATTGGAAAGCGAGGGCCAGTTGGGGCCCCCGGGACCGATGGACCACCGGTGAGTAATATTTTGCTGTGTTACATTGTAGATTGGCAACATCTTCCTATCAAAATTTTTAGTTTTGATCTCACACTTGAAGTAGTTTTGAAAAATTTTTTTAACTACTGAGTAGAATCATATAAAAAATGTCTCACTTAGAAGTCTTTATTAATATAAAATAAGAACCTAATTGTTATAAATATTAATTTTAATTTTGATTAATTATAATTACGAAAAACTATGAGCACTTCTAATATTAAATCTGTGTTTTGATTGCTTCAAAAATGAAATAACATGAATGAAATAACACTTTGCTGAAAAGCAAGTAATATCAAAGTTATGTAACCCAGAGTTAAAATCAATTTTTCAAGGGTGCTCAACAACATTGCCATAGTGAGATAAATGTTGAACTAAAATCACTATTCTCTATTCTATTTGAATCACACTTCTATTTGAATAATTTAACGGGTTAAAAATCTGTCGAATCCAATAAAACTTTTTTTTGTGGAATTTTTATTATAAAAATTATACATATTCATATTGCAAGAGTAAATCGATCTTCCTTGTAGAATGCTCAGAAAAAGATCAGAGCAATTTAATACAAAATTTATTCAATCACTGTTTAAAAACCACAACAGTCTGTTTTATAATGTAGAATTGTCAGGTGGTTACTAGAAAATTAAAGAATACAGTTATTTGTGGTAAAAAATAATACGTTGTTGAATTAATCAAGTAAATAATACGATCCCTATGACGTCATACAAGAAAAAAATATATAACTCAAAATATAGTAAACGCAAGCATAGAGGTTTGCATTCAATTGAAAGTGTGGGAAGGCAAGTTGGGTGTGTGGTAAAAGATATAAAAGAAAAAAATAATCGACAAAGCAATAAAAAGGCAACGAAAAAAATCGTAAAGGTGAAAAAGTAAAGTGAGTGAATAAAACAGTGCCCACGATAGTGAGAAATATAAGCCGATTAAATAACGGACAAGATAGTACACACTCAAAAAAAAGAGAGGCGATTTAAGCATACAAAAGTAATAAGTAATTTATTTAATTTAAATTTGTATTTGTGTGACGACAGGCTTCTGTAAGTTCCTATGGTTTGTTGAGTGTTGTTGGTTGGTTTGCTAGTAGTATTTCTAACTTTTCGGTTAAGCATAGGTTGCAGCATTTTTGTCCTGGTTTGTAGGGGGTAACTTGATTCATTGTTTTCCAGTTAATTGTGGGATTGAGACCTGATTCTTTGGCATTCCTGAATGTTCTGGAAAGTTTCTTTTTTTTATATTTTTAAATGATTGCATGTGATTATAATATCGGGATTTAAATTCTGTTTCACTGCAAACTATGCAGCTTTCTGTTGTAGGAGTATTTCCATTAAATATACTCGTATTTTCATTAAATATGTCCGTATGATAAATGATAGATTGCTTTCGGTTATTAATTTAATATATCATGATAAATAATAATATTAACTTTTTATTTTTAATTTAGTAATATTATTAATTTAAATATAATTTAAGCTAACCGAATTGTCTCAAAATGCTGGTACAGTGCTCGATAACCAGGTTAGAGCAATTTATTTATTTAAATTAAAATCACTACAACAAAAAAGTTGAAACCACGACAGTCTGTTTCATCCTAGAGAATCGTCAGGTAGTTACTAGAAAATTAAAAATGCAATTAGTTTTAGTGAAAAATAATACGTAATTAAATTAGTCAAGCAAATAATACAATTCCTGTGACGTCTTAAAAGAAAAAATATAAGAAATGCAAGTATGGAGGCTTGCATTCATTTAAAAATGAGGGAAGGCGAGTTGGGTGTGTTGAAATAGGTATAAAAGGAGAAAACTCTATAAAGCAATAAAAGTAAAAGGGAGAACACTGTCAGCTTTATAAGGTAGAAAGGTAAAGTGAGTGAAAGACAGTGCGAACGATAGTGAGAGGTACAAGCGGATTAAGACGGACAAGAAATTACACAAAAGAGAGGGGCGATTCAAGTGCACAAAATTAGGTAGGTCATTTATTTAATTTAAAGTGAATTTGTTTTAGTGGCGGCATATATAATTTGTTAGTTTGCAATTAAAAATCTTATTCAAATAAAAATAATAAATAATAAATAAAAATATATTAAGTAAAAATAAAATAAAAATCCCATTTGAATAAGATTTCTAACTGCCCTCTGACGGACCCGGATAGGCAAAACAGTCTGCGGTGGTAAATAAAATAATGTGAAAGTATGGTCTAAAATTCAATGAAACTTAAGTAATAAAAATAGTCAACTTCAGTGCACAATGTTCTGTTTCTCTCATTTTATTTGAAAAGTTGACACGGCTTTCCCAATTCTATTTCTTACTTAGTTTTGTACGCTTAGATCGCCTCTCTTTTTTTGAGTGTGTACTATCTTGTCCGTTATTTAATCGGCTTATATTTCTCACTATCGTGAGCACTGTTTAATTTACTCACTTTACTTTTTTACCTTTACGATTTTTTTCGTTGCCTTTTTATTGCTTTGTCGATTATTTTTTCCTTTTATATCTTTTACAACACACCTAACTTGCCTTCCCTTACCTTTAAATGAATGCAAACCTCTACACAGTACTTGCATTTACTTTATTTTGAGTTATGTCTTTTTTTTGTATGACGTCATAGGAATTGTATTATTTACTTGATTAATTCAACAACGTATTATTTTTTATTACAAATAACTGTATTCTTTAATTTTCTAGTAACCACTTGACGATTCTATAGGATGAAACAGACTGTTGTGGTTTTTAAACAGTGATTGAATGAATTTTACTTCCGAGATAAAGCAATATTACTATCACGAAAAAACGAGCAAATTCACACAGCACATAGCCTGCTAAAATGCAGCTGAATTTGTCGCATTTCAGCAGCGATTTCTAGCCCGCCATCATAGAATCGCAGAGAAAGAAAGCTTGTTACGTTCTCATACATAACACCTGAGGAATGTAGAGAAAACCTCAAGCACATTCACCCTACCATTATTTCACAATATCTCAGTTGCAGAAAAATAACAAAATTACTAACACCACATCCTATGACATTCATTCATCAGAACAAACATTACCACATCATATGTGCACAAACTGGCACAGCTCAGAGCCAACAAATCACACTCCTGCAAAGTTACCTACATATAGTAAACCTTTATACTTATATGCCACAATGCCCACTGTGCTTAAAATACACCATATCAAGCACATATAGTATTGCAACAAAGTATTTACACAACACCGCATGGCGTTTGTTACAAAATCCATGCAAGCAGTGGAGGTGATATAAAAGTCGCAGCCTAGATTGGCTTTATAAAAGGATTAAAAATCACTCTTACAAGATCAGTCTAGAGCAGTGTTTCTCAAACCATGGGTCGCGAAGGCTTGTAAATTACCACACGTAAAAGAAAAAGATCTGCGTGCACAAGATTTGAGAAGTGAAGAACCTTCTTGAGGTGTCATTACGAATTTAAGAGGAAAATGAAAAAATCGGAATCAGATTCAAGGTGAAGACCTTTTTTTTTAGAGGTCACTACATTTTCACTACGCTCAGTCAAATTTATTTGGGTCGCAGTCATCTTTGCAAATCGTTGTTTTTAGCGATTTTGGGTCGCAGAAAAAAAGGCTTGGGAAACACTGGCCTAGAGGTTTGGTAACAAAACAACAACAACATTTACTCTTATAACTCATTTATCTAACAATTACGCAGGGTTTGCTGGGAACTTTGGGACCAGCCGGACTGCCAGGAGCCGAGGTAGGTTTCATTACAACTTAAACAAAACAAATACTTACTTGCTCTTTCTTAAAGGGAAACCAGGGTGATCCAGGACCTCGAGGAAAATTGGGTTCCAGAGGAAGACAGGTGAGAGATGTTAATTCGGTATGAATTTTTGGCGTTTGTTTGTTTTGTTTATTCTCTATATTTTGTTTTAGGGAGCTCCAGGAACCATCGGATTCCCAGGCACTCCAGGAAAAAAGGTAAAGATGTTTCTAACTAGCCGCGGTATGAAATGAAATTTGTCGTGTCTGATAGTGTAAAAGCGACCTGCTGATGAATTCATTCATTCATCATTTCTATTTATCCTCCTGACTTGCAGGAAATCGTCGGAGATATTTTACTTAGAGCAACCTTCCAGTAATTACTTCACGTGCTTTCAAAGATGCCAAGTTGTTATTGTTTGGTTAAAATTTTTTTCAATTTTTTTGTAGATAAGGATTGAAATTCAGAACTGCTTGCTGAGATCGCTAAGTAAAGGGAAATTGCCATAAAGTATCTTTCTCAAGGACACAACAGATTAAAGAGAGAAGATTAGAATTGCAACAGGGTCGATCGCGTTCGTCATCAACACGACACGCTTATTCGGCCACGCTGCCGATAAACCTAGAAACTTACTTGCAGCGAGTTGTAACAATGCTAAACGAAAAAAGTAAACTTGCGCTGTGTTCTGATTAGTCAGGCTTGTCCGTCTTTACTAGTTGATTGCGCTTGTTATACTTGCGCTAATATTCTCGCTTTTTCATGCGCTGGATTGTAGGATTAAACTTAAACTTGGTTCAAACTGAAAGCGGACGCGGGAAAAGCAAGTGGAAACCGGAATTTTTTAAAGCGTAGCGGAAAATCCGCTTTCCGCTTGTTTTTTCGCGTCCACTTTCAGCTTGAACCAAGCTAAAAAGTTGCAATATTTCAACTACAATCTTTTTCGCGAAACACAAAGAGTTTTTTTGCTTTTCATTTTTAGTTTAAATAGTCTTTCCGCTTATTTTTTTGCGTTTTCCGTCGCACGCTTTACTTTTTCCGTTTCCGCTTTCAGTCTGAGCCAACTTTTGTTCTTTTTCTGATCGGTGAAGCCAATTTTTTGTGGCTCACTTAGCGAAACAAACTACAAGTATGCCTTCAAGACTTGGCGCTCTGTTACGTGTAGCAAGCTGGAGGGCCTTTATATTGTAATACAAGTTATCTTTAAATCCGTCAAAGTTATATTGTTTCACGCTATCGCAAGCTTCAGGAACGATTTTTTTTACATGTAAATACTTCAGTTGAATTATCGCAAAATCATTACCCGAACATCAATTTAAATACTCAGCGGGGCGCATTGTGGATTGAGTTTCACTTAGTTAGAATTGATGTCGCAAAAACTTGTTAGCGCAAGAAGATTAATGTTTGAAAAATGTTGCCAGCTGAAATATATAAATTATTTGCTGATAATTAAGCTTTCCAGTATCTTATTTCAGTTAAAGGGGGTCGAAAACATTTTATGAAAAAAAATTGAAGCTTATCCTGAATTCACTTTGATTGTTGCAACATTCTAAGAAATGGTACATTTTCGGAGTTTTCTTGTGCAGGGTTTCTCAAACTATTTTTGCTCACGAAACACTTCGTCAAAAAAAAATTCGAATCACAAATTTGCCAAGAATATCAATGGACTTTTTTGCACGTCAAAAAACTAAATTTGCTTAAGCAAGTCATAACAAAACGTAATGTCACACTTCATTCATAATTCTAATCATAACGATGTAGTTTATCCCCGTTAAAAGCAATTCGTAGTTTTATTATAAGAGAATAAATGCGGCTCTTTGAGCGCTGTTTGCGATATACGTCCAATTTGTTCTATTGCTCGATACATGTATCTTTTTCTCTTTTTTCTCTTTGTATTGACGTAATATGTTTTTGACTAACATCATTGTACTAGGAGGTTCGCGTATATGCCACTTGATTCGCGTAACGATCTCTCCAGGGGTTTCTGGCTGAATCTCGAAGTTACGAGAAAGTTTACGTCACGTGATTTTGTTTTGTATATAAAGCCGCTGCGTAGCGAGAAATGATTATTATTATCGTTGTGAGGTAATTTAAAGCGACTCGAGTGGCGGTTCGAGCGAAGGTGATTTTGTTTGGCCACAGGAGGTGGACCGTTAGATTTTATGTCGGTGGTCAATTGTTGAATTTATTTTGTGCCAGTGGTTGGCAGTTTTGTTCTACAGTGGTAGAATTATTTGTGTTGATAGAGTCAAGTTATAGTGTTGATTTCGCTTTGTAGTTTGGCAAAGCGTGAATTAGAAGTTTGGTCGGACGTGATTTTTGTAATACATTTGTTGTTATTAGAGACAGTGGTCTCTGTTTGTTGTGAAGAAGAGTCTTCAACGAAATCAATCCGAGCTTTTGTTAAATCAACTGTATAAACCGTCAGGCTCATAGCAAGACTACTTCTTGAGCCGGAATAAAATAAAATTTAGACACAGCTTTGTTTCAGCGCAGGTATTCGGTTTACCTAGCTCAACTGGTCCTTTGGGATTCCCGAACAAAGTTTGTGACACGTAATATAAGAATGTCTTCTTCTTCTTCTTTCGGCCTTTCCCTTCAATCAAGGATAGCCACAGCGTATTATCTGCCTCCAAACCTCCCTGTCTTCAACATCCGTCTCCTTCACACCAACTTCCCGCATATCTTCTTTCACTAGATTTAAAAATCTTCTTTTTGGTCTCCCTCTTTTCTTCTTTCCCGGTAACTCCATTTCCATCATCTTTCTTTCTACGTACTCTTGGTCTCTCCTCATGACATGTCCATACCACCTCAGCCTGCCCTCCCTTATCTTCATTTCTAACCGTTCTACCTTAACTGTACTCCTGATGTACTCGTTTATAATCTTGTCTTTTCTCGTCACTCCCATAGCAAACCTCAACATTTTCATCTCGGCGACTTCCATTTCTTTCACTTGTTTTTTTGTGACCGCCACCGTCTCAAGTCCATACACCATTGCTGGTCTTACCACTGAACTGTACACTTTTCCTTTTACTTTAGCTGGTAAATTCCTGTCACAAATTACCCTCGGTACTTTTCTCCATCCATCCGATCCTGCCTGCACTCTCCTCTTTACCTCCCTCTCACAACTACCAATTTTTTGCACCGTTGATTCCAAATATAGAAAGTCTTGTCGCATTTTTTGCCATGGCATTTTCAGTCTATATATTTTGGATTTGGTTAATCAATATTTATTGTCATTATATTAATGCTTCAATATTTTATTTCAGATTAATTTAATAGCATTTTCTTGAGTTTTACAATTAAATTACCTTTTTAAAATAGGTTTTGACCAGATGCATATTAGACATTGCATTTTATATGAATTTAAAAAAGACTCAAAAGCATCCCAAGCAGCAAGAAATATTTGATCTGTCTATGAAAACGAGGATCCGAACTTGTCAACGACGGTTCAAACAATTTGAATCAGGAAACTTTACCCTCGAAGACTCCCTTCGATTAGAAAGACCAAGTTTTGTCCCTCTTAAGGTTTTAAAGGCTGTGGTTGAAGAAAATCCCAAACAAACTGTCAGGGAATTGGCTAAGCAGTTTAGTACTTGTCAGCAAAGAGAGCTTTGAGACCTTTCCAAGCTTGTTTAGCTGTGTTATGATAGTCCTGTGACAAGTACTAAACTGCTTAGCCAATTCCCTGACAGTTTGTTTGGGATTTTCTTCAACCACAGCCTTTAAAACCTTAAGAGGGACAAAACTTGGTCTTCCTGATCGAAGGGAGTCTTCGAGGGTAAAGTTTCCTGATTCAAATTGTTTGAACCGTCGTTGACAAGTTCGGATACTCGGGGCCTCGTTTTTATAGATAGATCGAATATTTCTTGCTGCTTGGGATGCTTTTGAGTCTTTTTTAAATTCATATAAAATGCAATGTCTAATATGCATCTGGTCAAAACCTATTTTAAAAAGGTAATTTAATTGTAAAACTCAAGAAAATGCTATTAAATTAATCTGAAATAAAATATTGAAACATTAATATAATGACAATAAATATTGATTAACCAAATCCAAAATATATAGACTGAAAATGCCATGGCAAAAAATGCGACCAGACTTTCTATTTAACCTAATATTTAAAAGAATTATTCAAATTGCTTAACATGCTGTCCTGCCAATTGAAGCTCATCTGCTGCTGCATACACGACAGCTGTCTCGATTGGAACGGTGCGCTGCTCAACAACGAAGCTAGATCAGAAGCCTATGTTTATTTTAAACGATGCTACACGGAAAGAAAAAATTAAAATTTTTAAAGTACCACAGCAGTAAGTGCTTTACTAAAAAGTGCGCCATCAAGTGGTTATATTCTGTCGCCTCCGATAAAATTTTTTTGGTAAACAGACTTTTAGAGAATTTTAAACTTTTTAAAAAACACTTAATATCACTATGTCTCGGAGGAAACTATGTAGGCCTAATAGTTGACCAAGAAAAAGTTCTGACTCATAGTAATATAATATTTTCCCATAATATTCAATGTTGCCACATTTAAATTTAAAATTTCTTTAAAAAAAATTTAATAAATATTACAGATTAGATAATAACAACAAAAGTTATGCGACTAAACTGTATTTTAGGGAAGCAAGCAAAAAATGCAAGAAAGTGACTAAAATACTGAGATTGTGTTTTTAACAAGCGGCTCTAAATTTCAGTTCAATCATTTACGTAAAAACAAACAAACCCAAAAACGTATGAAAAATTCAATTGGAAAGAGATGTTATGAGATTTCCTAAAGCGGCCAACGTAATTGCTTGCCACTCACTCTTAAGTCGAACGTTGTCATGCGAGTTAGGAGGATAAATAAAGATAATGATTTTGATGATAATGTTTTACAAATCATAAAGTTTAGCGGCTGGTGCCTCTTAAAAAAGTAAAATATTGAGCTAAAAAGGAGAAAATTTTTGTAACTGTTTTAATTCTATTTTAGGGGGACGATGGGACGCCAGGACCCTCTGGAGATCGCGGAGCAAGGGGGCTACAAGTAAGATCTAGTTTTTTTTGCAATATTTCGAGGTTATACAAAGCTGACTGCGGTAATTTACAGGGATCACCCGGTCCCCCGGGAGCACGAGGTGTCGAAGGAAATCCAGGAAAACCCGTAAGAACCTTCTCGAACATTTCAACAGAAGCTGTTATTTGTGCACATCAGTTTTTCTATCATAGAGGAAAAGAAACGCTAATTTAACCGTAAATATAAAAGTTCAATCTGCGTATCAACGACACGCCACACCAGAAGTGTTTACCTGCTCATCAACCTTTGCAAATGCATCATTCCATCGAATCCAATCTCGGTTTGATCGAGACCCAACCAACAGTCTCCGACATTAATTTGTTTTTTCATATGATGTGACATTGCACTGAAAAGCTAACGTGAAAAAAAGCAAAACAAAAACAAACAGAAAAACAAAAAAATATTTATTCAGGGTGAAGATGGCGACAAAGGTGAGGAGGGCTTGCCCGGGGAGGACGGCGGCACAGTGAGTAGGTTCTGCTCTGTTGAACTCAATTTTACGAAATAAATATTTTGATTAATCAACCTTGCTCCTGTCGATTTATTTGGCACAAAAACTTTTCAATCGTGTTGAAAGCTTTATGTAACTTGCATTCCAGTCGAGATTGTAGGATATTTTAATGTCTCCATAAAATTCTGTTGATTTTATTTGCAAAATGTAAATTTTATTAAGAACAATAGAATATAAGTAAATTCTTCTTCTTCTTCTCCTTTCAGCCTTTCCCTTCAGTCAGGGGTGGCCACAGCGTATCATCATTCTCCACATCTTTCTGTCTTCAACATCCGTTTCCTTCACACCAACTTCCTGCATATCTTCCTTTACTGCATCTAAAAATCTTCTCTTTGGTCTCCCTCTTCTCCTCTTTCCCGGTAACTCCATTTCCATCATTTTTCTTCCTACATACTCTTGGTCTCTCCTCATGACATGTCCATACCACCTCAGCCTGCCCTCCCTCATCTTCATTCCTAACTGTTCAACCTTAACAGTACTCCTGGTGTTCTCGTTTCTAATCTTGTCTTTTCTCGTCACTCCCATAGCAAACCTCAACATTTTCATCTCTGCAACTTCCATCTCTTCTACTTGTTTTTTTGTGACTGCCACCGTCTCAAGTCCATACACCATTGCTAGTCTTACCACTGAACTGTACACTTTTCCTTTTACTCTAGCTGGTAACCTCCTGTCACAGATTACTCCTGATACTCTTCTCCATCCGTTCCATCCTGCCTGTACTCTCTTCTTTACCTCCCTCTCACAACTACCACTTTCTTGCACCGTTGATCCCAAATACTTAAATTCTTTTACTCTTGGCACTTTTGCATCCTCCATCTTTACTGTTTCGTCATCATTTCCTCCATTTATGCAAAGATATTCGGTCTTTGACCTACTGACTTTCATCCCTCTTCTTTTCAATGCATACTTCCAGGATTCTAATCTCTGCTCCACTTCTTCCCTGGTCTCTTCACAAATCACAATATCATCAGCAAACAGCATCGTCCATGGTGGTTCTCTCCTTACTTCATCCGTTAGCCTGTCCATTATCACTGCAAACAGGAATGGACTTAATGCTGATCCCTGGTGCAGTCCAATCTTAACCTTGAAACTTTCTGTAGTTCCTACTGCACACCTCACCACTGTTTCGCTTCCCTCATACATATCCTGTACTAGTTGTACATACTTTTCCACTATTCCAGATTTTCTCATACAGTACCAAAGCTCTTCCCGTGGAACCCTGTCGTAAGCTTTCTCTAGGTCCACGAATACACAATGTAGCTCTCTTTGACCTTCCCTGTACTTTTCCATCAACATTCTTAGAGCAAACATGGCATCGGTGGTTCCTTTTCCTGGCATAAATCCATATTGCTGTTTGCTGATCTCCACTCTATCTCTTAACCTTGCTTCAATAATCCTTTCCCATACCTTCATTGTGTGGCTCATTAGCTTTATTCCTCTGTAGTTTCCACAGCACTGTGCATCCCCTTTGTTTTTATAGATTGGGATAAGCACACTCCTTCTCCATTCTTCTGGCATCCGTTCACCCATTAATAGTCTGTTGAACAGTCTGTTCAAAAACTTTATCCCCATCTCTCCCATGCACTTCCAAACTTCTACTGGCAACTCATCTGGCCCAACTGCTTTACCTTTTTTCATCCTTCTTAGTGCATTTTTTACTTCTTCTCTACTGACACAATTTACCTCTTCGTTAACCACTTCTGCTTCCTCTGTCCTAGGGTCTCTGTTATTTTCCTCATTCATCAGTTTCTCAAAGTACTCCTTCCATCTCTTTAACACTGCTTCCGAATTTACCATAACATTACTATTTTCATCCTTTATAACCCTCACATGCTGTACATCTTTCCCTGCGCTGTTTCTCTGCCTAGCCAATTTGTACAACTCTTTTTCACCTTCTTTTGTTTTCAATCTAGCATACAAATTGTCATATGCACGTCCCTTTGCCATTGCAACTGCCTTCTTTGCCTTACTCTTCTTTTCTTTGTATATCTTTTTAGTATTTTCATTTCTTATTTTGTCCCATGCTTTTTTTGCCTCTTTCTTTTCTTTTATGCTTTTTTGAACTTCCTCATTTCACCACCATGTCTCCCTGTCTCCTTTTCGTTTTCTGAATGTCACTCCCAGTACAGTTTCAGCTGTTTTTCTTAGCATTTCTGCCGTTTTGTCCCACTCATCAGGTAACCCATCCTTGCCTCCCAAAATCCTGGTCACCTCTTGTCTAAACGCTTCTTGACAGCTTGTCTCTTTTAGTTTCCACCATCGTATCTTTGGCTTTACTTTCTCTGCCTTTTTCTTTTTCACCATAAGAGCCATTTTGCATACCACCATACGGTGCTGTTTTGCGACACACTCATTCAATATTACCTTACAATCACACATTTCCTTCAAGTTTCTCCTTCTGCACATCACATAATCTACTTGGGTACTTTTTCTTCCACTCTTATATGTCACTCTGTGTTCATCTTTCTTCATGAAATAAGTATTGACAATCGCCAAATTCATCCTTTTCCCAAAATCCACAACCATTGATCCTTCCTTATTTCTTGTTCCAGCACCGTACCTCCCCATTATTTCCTCATCCCCGATGTTTCCTTTGCCCACATGTCCATTAAGATCTGCACCAAGAACTATCCTCTCTTCTTTTGATATACTTTCAATCAATCCATCCAGGTCTTCCCAAAAATCATTTTTCTCCTCCATGCTGTTGTTAACTTGTGGAGCATATGCGCTTACTATATTTAGGATGGACCCATTTACCTCCAGCTTCATGGCCATCAGTCTGTCTGACACCCTCTTCACCTCCAGGACACTTTCAGCCAGCTCCTCCCTCAGCACTATCCCTATCCCATTTTTTCTTCCATCAGCTCCGTTGTAGAATATTTTGCATCCACCTCCAATGTTTCTTGCTTTACTCCCTTTCCACCTTGTTTCCTGTAGACACAATATGTCTACATTTCTTTGTCTACATTTATAAGTAAATTAAAACGATATATTATTTTTTCTGCATAGTAAGAATAAATTTTTTCGTCAGAAAATAACTAAATCTCATAAAAAGTGATAAATTAAAAAAGCGTTGGAAGCTGGTAGTTGTACTGTTGAAGATTAGCAGGTGGTTCAATTTTGCAACCTGAAGCGCCCACACAGTTGCTTTATCTTCGATTTACTCCAAGGTGGGTTTAAAAGTTGGCCGTGAGTCATTAAAAGATGGCGGGTAGTCGCAATAAACAATTTTTTCCAAATTAAGTGAAAGATTCAGAAGTTGCGGTTTGATGGAGTTGGCTCTCATTTCTCGACAAAATCCAAGTCTTAGGTTTCCCAATCCTAATCTAGATAAAGACTAATTATTTGGAGTCAGCTGTCCGTGAACAGAGCTGCAAGACCCGCTTTAACTCGATGTGAAAAGATTCGAAATATTTGCTTGTTGGTGAAAGCGATATGTTTTGCTGTTAATAAAAAATACCGTTTATTCGAAGCGATAATGCGAATGTTTTGTATTTCAGGGTGAAATTGGCGATAACGGTCTCCCTGGATTGAAAGGAGCACCCGGGGCAACGGTATATTATCTCTAAGTTTAAAATCTTAAAAAATAATTATAAGTTTAATTTAGGGTCCAAAAGGAAGTGATGGATTATGCGGCCCTCCTGGAGAAACAGGGGAAAAGGTAGGCTCAAGTTATTTAGATGCAAGCTGAGAATAACTAAAATTTTTGTTGCCCAGGGAAGGCATGGGCCTGCGGGTATAAAAGGAAAAAGGGGGCGGGAAGTGAGTTTTGGTTTGTTTTTTATTTGTTTTTTCTACTTTTAATGCTCAAAAAAATTGATTAAATTTTAATTGAAACATTTTTTTTGCTAAATTTTCGATTCTTTTAAATAAGACAGACTGATTCCGATAAAGCGATAATTGCATCTATTCCAACATTCTGCCAGCATTCTTCACGCATCGCCAATTGGCTACTTTACTCCACAAAGCAAGGCTTGGCGCGTTTTTTAAAAATGACGTTACGTTCGCCGCCTCTTAAAAGTTGAAGACCACAGCCCTGGGTTCTTCAAAACACAGATATTTTATTAAAACACAGATATTTTATTAAAACACAGATATTTATGCAGGTTATTTTTAAATGCTTTTTGCATTTAAAAATAACCAATTAATATTGACGGAACAATTAACTCTTTAAATTTTCTGTAGTCTTTAGAAAGACTTACCAAAAATTGAAAGAGTTAATGGTTCCGTCAATATCTTTGGTTATTTTTAAATTCTGTACAACCAAGAATTTATTCAAAGCTTTTTGCATTGCATGAAAAGTAATTAGCTTGGGTAGGGAGGTACTGCTTGAAGTTATTGATCTGTGTTTGGCAGAAGAAACACGCATTTTTTTGCATTATTGTGCATTTCTAACATCCAAGGACCACAAAAGTAATTGTGTTTGGCGCAGGGCTCGAGGGGAAGGAGGGGGACGCCTGGCAAACGTGGGAGAATTGGAAAAAAGGCAAGTTGCAATGTTCTAATTGCATCTCGTCGAGCAAGGCCTGAAAGACACTTTCTGTTTTAGGGAGCAAAAGGTGAACCAGGAGGAGCAGGAGAACTTGGATTGAAGGTGGGTTGATCCAGCATTTTGTGTCATTGTTTAACAATTTAAACTGTTTGTGTTGATTTTTTTAAAGTAGTATTTGTTGACATAAAACTTCAAATTTTTTCAGTTTATCTCTATATTCATTCTCTTGTTTCCCTCAAAACGATGGAAGTGCTAAACATAGGGAAAGCAATTGCACCAACCTACTTCCGGAGATGCCAAGATTTTGCAGTCCAATTGAAATTTTTAATTTGATTTTTTAGTTTTATAGAGATATAACTGAAATGTAGAACTTGCTTGCCAAGACCACCGAGCAGGAGAAAGTGCCGTAAAGTGTTTTTCCCAAAGGCACACCAGAGTGGCACAAGAAGATTTTGAACCGAGACCATATCGATCACAATTACAGCGCTCTTAATCGCTCGACCACGTTGCCGACAATTCAAATGTGGCAGGAATAAAAGCAATTTGGGTTTCAAAATTTTATGTTTTTTTTGTGATAAAACATAAAGAGAATTTCGTTAACAGTTTTGACCTAAAATAACAGTTTTGCAGAAATGTAATATTTGACATGGTTATTTTAAAGTAAACTTAATTAAAAAAAGCCAGTGTTCTTCTTCTGATTTATCGCAATAAAGCCTTTTTTTCCCATAAATCTCTTTAATAGCACTTCTATAATTATCATTAAGGTAGATGTGGCGTGCAGAGGTCTCTCCTGTATGTTTGACTTTTCTTTAAACTTTGAAGTATAGGAAGCTAAAACAGTAAAAATACAATAGCAGAAATTAAAAAAAACCTTGAAACCTCACTGTGTATCAAGAACTAAAAGATAATTATTAGGGCAGTCAATTCCTTTTTGTTATTGACTCGGGTATTATTATGTTGCAATTGCAAAAAAACATTTATCTTGAAAGCAAATAAGCTTCCCATTGCCGCCACCGCACATTTCATGAACCAATCTTATAAATTTCTGGTCACAAAACGATGAGATCTTAAGTGTTTTATAAAACCAATAGTTTTATTAAAATACAAACTATTATTTTTTGGACAAAATAAAACAAATCCTTGTATATTCGCGCAGTAAATGTGTTATTTATTTCAGTGACAAAGAAGTTACATTACCCTTTGTGTATATTTTAGTTAAATAGTTTACGTTTAGGTGCACATTCCATTGATTGAATGTATTAAAGGCCAGAACAGACTTTGGTAAATTCAATGAAGTATGGCAGAGTTACTTTAAATTATAAGTTTAATTTGGTTAAGCGTGAAACCAATTATCATCATCATAATTTTTGGAAAAACAGTGAATTAGTTCAGTATATTTCCCTTTGCTACTTGTCTTTTTGGGGTTGCAAAAGCAGCAGCTCGAGTTGGGATCTCCAAGCATCCCGATCTTCTGAAACTAGGGGCAATTTTGCCAGTGGAATTCCAAGACGAGGCCAGGCCAGAACTTCAGCGTAATCCTGCCAGCGAGTTCGGGGTCATCCTCTGGGGCTTTGGCCATCATAGGAAGAGCATCCATTAGCTGCTTTGCTGTTTGTTCGTGAGACATTCGTATCACATGGCCGTACCAGCGCAATTGCAATCTTTCTATGCGGAGTAGCAGCTATATAGCAGTCTCTGTCTATATAGTAGTGTCTTTGTCTATATAGCACTAAATAACTGTCTCTGTCTATATAGCAGTTAATACCTGACCTCTTACGTCATACTCCAGCAATACGATCATATCATATATATTGGATATGCTGGAACATATCATATGCTTTTTCAAGGTCTACAAAACATGTATACACCTCTTCGGCGTATTCCCAAGATTTTTCAAAAGCTTGCTAAAGGGCAAAGATCTGGTCCATGGCGGATCGGCCAAGACGAAATCCACATTGTGCATTTGGAAGTTGGAGTTCAAGTATTTCATGAAATCTCTTTTCAAGGCACTTTGCATAGATCTTTTCAGGACGACTTAACAAAAATGTTCCTGTAGTTAGTGCACTTCTTCGTCTCTCCTTTTTGTGAATAGGTATTAACACATTGGCTTGCCATTGCTTGGGTATTTAACCAGTTTTCCAGGCTATTGGGAACACACGAATCAGTCAACGAACACCAAAGTTGCTAAGATGATTTTTTTGTTAGCCAAACTCTAAACTCAGCTTTCTTTGCACGGATAACATCTTTAACTTTTTTGTTCCGCCAAGCAGTTTTTTCTCACTACCTGTTTGACCTCCCACACGTTTGCAACCACAACTAGCAGCTGCAGATGTAATGATTGTTGATTTAATATTCCTATTCAGTCTCAACATCTTCAGTAAAGTCAGGGAGTTTTCTGAACAGGGAAGCAACTTTGGTTGCAAAAATATATCTGACTTTTTTGTCGGCTAGTAACGCCATTACGTTTATTCTGTATGCTCTTTGTGCTCTGAATCGTTTTCTTGTTGTCGAATGGTTCAGACTTCTCAGAATACAAATGAATAGGTGATGGTTGGTAGACAGTTCTGCTCGTCTTTTAACATAATCATTGAACACAGAAGAAAACAAGTTCGCTGAGACAATACAGAAATCAATGATAGAACGCTGCCCAACCGAATCTCTGTATCAAATGTAATTGTGAATCCTCTTGCTCCAAAAAAGGTATTCATTGTGCACAGTCCGTTGGTGGCACAGAACTGTAGCAAACACCTTCCATTTCTGTTAATACCAGAGTCTCCTTGTCTACCGATAACACCCTTTTATGTCGTGTCGTCAGTATCCATGTGTGCATTGAAATCACCCATTAGGACAATTGATTCTGCAAATGTTACGTACTTTCTGTAAAGCAATACGGACTACATCTTAGAAAGTCTGGTACTGTTCTTCAGCGTTTGGTGCGTGCATGTTATGAGTTTTGAACTCGGCAATCGTTCCAATCAATTTAATTTATTATTCGTTTAAGCGCGTTTTTCAATTCATACTAATTGTTATCATGATTGTTATTCGAATGGGTTTTCAGAAAGATATTTTCAGTTCTAACAAAGATGTAATTTTTTGTGTGTTGTAATGTTTTTTATTTATAATGTGTTATATTTTAGATGTCAATAAATAGGCTTTTAAAGCCTTAATAAAGGTCAAATACTAGATAAATTGAATTAACATATTACAGTGCACCTTCAAAATGCCGCTCCTGTTGCCTAAGCTTAAGGAGACAAACTCTTTCTCCAAGTGGGATCCAATCAGTGGCACAGTGGCTCAAACGAGGGCGTACAAAAATGCCTACCTCTGCCAGAGCAGACGTGACATCTACACCTCAGTACAAAAGCTTCCAGATTTCATTCAACTCAACAGTATCAGAACCATGCGACTTGGTGGAGGAAACTCCAACAATATCAAGATGATACTGCTCTGCCTCCCAAACCAATTCCTGTTCTTTCCCCTTGAGTGAAGTGACGTTCCAGTTGCCCATGCAAAGATTTTGACGCTTGGGACCAACTCGAGTACAGATACTGTGCGCTGTTCCCATTTGCCTCCCCAAACGCGTGGCAAATGCATTGATGGGTTTTGCGGAAGAATGTAGCTTACTTTTCGAACGGGCCGTTCTGCCTAAAGCCCGAACCCGGATCTTTTTATTCTGCGCGACGCCTGATGGCGTATGAATATTGTCATTCGGACTATTCATTTCGCTACATTTGTTTGATTGCTTTTGGTCTGCTTCTCAATTTCGACTTTACCGCCATGGGTAGCCCTGAGAAGAGTTGAAAAGTCCAGATGGCATTGCTCCTAGGATCATTAAGTAGAAAATGCAAACCCTTCCACCACGCTAAGGTAGCTGTCTATTGGAGAGAAGAACCACGGTACGCTTCGCGATTTTGCGTGTCATCTTTGCGCAGGGTGCAACCCAAAAAATATAAAAATTGAAATACTAAGTAAGCATTAATTTCATATGTTGCCTGAAATCATATACTACAATGGACCATGTTTATATAGAATAAATAAATTGTAATTACAAAAAAGGCTATTACATTTGATGTTATCCGGCGAGTTATGAAGTTAAATAGAGATGATAATGATATGATTCTATATGTTATACGAGCTGAATGTTTACCTAAATGTTACAATATTTTATTGGTTTTAGATTTAACCAAATTACGTAAATGCTTTGATTTAAAATTGAAATAAATTTATTTGGTTTTAAAATCCTGATAATGATCCTATCAGTACAATGCATTCTCGAAGAGATCACAGTGTAATCAATTAAATGTAGTTTCAATGAATGAAATAGGAACGTAAAAAAAGCGACTAAAACAAATTAACAGAGAGGACGATGATTATGCGAAAGGCCTGTTTCGGTCTTATGGACCTCATCAGGCATAACTTATCGTATCCTCTAAGGCGAATAGGCAGCGCAAAAAGT
Source organism: Diplosoma virens (assembly GCA_963680785.1). Taxonomy (NCBI): domain Eukaryota; kingdom Metazoa; phylum Chordata; class Ascidiacea; order Aplousobranchia; family Didemnidae; genus Diplosoma; species Diplosoma virens. The sequence goes on along the minus strand of OY796886.1, from coordinate 44,185,363 downwards.
TAAAACGAGAATTCCATGAAATAACTCATTTGGGAATGGAAATTCTAATTAATAATCTACAATTACGAGTTTAAATAGTAACAGTCAATATCGAAAAGGCACCAATCAAAATGACAATTGAAAATGTAAATTTCGGACGGCAGCGAACCATTTGGAATATATTTTATCGAGAGGGACGGTGAAGCAGTATTGAAAAGGTTTATGAAATTTAAATTTTGGACTTCGTCGAATTGAATAAAATAAGTTACATTGGAAAAATTTACAGTAGCCAACATGTTACATCTGGTTCGGCCTGGGTCCCTTTTAAATGCTTTTCACGTTAATTGTGTTGATTAAGTTATAGCAGCGTTTTTTGATTCTCAATGATCCTATGCCACATAAATTTTTATGTTAGATTTTAAACTTGTTTATTTTAATCTCAATTTTTTTGTATATGTATAAACTTTATGACAAAAAAATTAGATTTAAATGCAACGTTTAACAATGATATGCAACAAATTACGAACAAGGAAGAAAATCAGTATGATGGGAAGGAGTTGGACCAGATGAGATAGCGGTGGAAGCCTTGAAGTGTGTGAGATAGCCAACTATGGAAGTTCTGACAGAGATTTTCAACAGGATTCTGAAAGATTGCAGTTCATACTTTTTTTGAAACAACGAAGGAGTTTAATGTCAAGATAAGATTGCATCAAGAATCAGCGTTGAGTTATTTCCTATTTGCTGTTGTGATGGACAAGTTGACGGGAGGTGTCGCCCCGGAGCATAATGTTTGCAGACGACATTGTGTTTCATAGTGAAAGCAGGGAAACAATACAAACTAATTTGGAAAAAAGGGAATGAAAATCAATAGAAGCTAAACCCAACGTATGGCTATGTATGTGAAAATTAATGGTCAATTTATTTTTTTAGAGAATAGAGTTTAAGAAAGTAGAAGTATTTAAGTAAGTAGGATCAACTGTTCAGTGCAATAAAGGATGTAATCAAGAAGTTAAAACACGTTCCCAAGCATCACAACCTGATGGTTCCATAACAATATTAAACAAACTGTAGGGGTGTGTTTTGATATCAATATAAATTTATATATATTCTCATTTTTCATTAAGCACTCTTTAAAACATGTCGATTTATTTGTTGAATTTCAGAGAAATAAATTTGTACTCTTTTTTTTCAGCGAGCTTTTAGAATGTTCAACAGTAGCCGTTGATATCTTAAATTGTAGCCTGGAATATGCTCGGGTGCATTCGAACTATTGTGTTTGTGAGTCTAAGCCTCCTGATGATCTTGTTTTATTTAGGGAGAAGTCGGTCGTCAAGGGGAAAGAGGGGATCTTGGGATGGAAGGAGAAAAGGTTTGTTTTTGCCAAGTATTAGCTTGCCGTAATATTAACCGCTTCAACCACAGGGGGACCGCGGTGCGCAGGGGAAATTGGGATCTGTTGGGCTCTCTGGGTTGCAGGTATGGTAAAATGGAGGGTTACAATTTTAATTTGTATGCTCCGATTTTTGGAAAGTTATTTTTTTATTTTGATCTGTATCAGTAAAAAATTCTAAAAGTTTGAATGCGATTATGTCAAAATGAAAAGTAAAATAAATCAATATTGGCAAATATTGTGAAGGATCTTAATTTTTTATTTTCATCTCTATATTTATCCTCCAGACTTGCAGGAAAACGTCGGAGACGCTACACATAGGGCAAGCAATTATTCGACTTGCTTCCGGAGATGCCAAGATATTGCTATCCCGTTGAAATTTTTATTTATTTTTTTAGTTTTATAGAGATGTGACTGAAATTTAAGAACTGCTTGCTAACACCGCCAAGCAGGGGAAATTACCTCAGAGTGTCTTTCCCAAGGACACACAAAAATGGCGCGAGTAGGTTTTAAACCGCGACTTTGTCAATTACGCTCGCCATCAATATGCTGCTCTCAACCGCCCCGCGCGGCCACAACTAATCAACTATAAAGTAGCCAGACTGTTTTATTGACCAACTTTCTGACGTAAAATCACGCAAATATATTTTATTTTTAATCTTTGACGTTTTGAATAACAATTTCCTGCTTATCAAAGCTGATGAAATTAATTTGGTTTAAAAAGAACAGCATTATCATTTCAATAAGTTTTCTCTATAAGTCAAGATCTGACATGTATTATTAGACATAAAAAAATTCTAAAAATGTCTCTAGGTTTTTTATGAAAAATATAACTGAATATCATCACTGATATGATTTATAGAAAATGAATTAACATAAAAAATGAGCATCAATTAGAGCATTCAAAAACTTTTAAAGAAGGACGATTAAGCAAACAGGCTAAATCTGATCTGTTAATATCAGGTTTTTACTGTGTACTTTATCTCAAAAAGGATTTTAATTTTAGAGTCAATCTGATTTTGAAGTTACCCATGAATGCCATTCTCAAATGCAGGGTTGAAGACTGTGCGAGGTGTAAATTTGCATGGGTGAAACATAAATAGAATCACTTCTAAAAATTAAACAAATAATTGCATTTTTACAATATAGATGGAAGTAAATGAGTAGTGTTTAATAAGCCACTAGCCGTAAATAAATAAATAAACAGCAAATAAACTTCCAGGATCTCCCAAGTTATTCAGTCTTCTAGGGGTTCAAGCTTATGTTGGTAGGGATCTGAACCAACTAAAAAGATGTGAAGAAGAAAAGGTCTAAATGTTTCGAATAGTTTATTTGAAAGATGTGATTAACCAACACTCTCGGAATAGCCTTAAAATTGACATTAAGTAATGTAAGCACAAATGTTTTTTTAGAATGAAAATCCAGTTTAACTTAAAAATAAATTAAAGGTTTTAATTTAAGAGACAAACTGTTTTTTACTTTGCCTGTAAGAGAATAATAAATGTTGTGTCCATTGACATTACTTATCCTAGACTTTTGTATTTGCTTTTACGCTGGGCCGCATAGAGGAAAAAATCAATAATTTTTTCAGGGCAATTTTGCGTATTTCTGGATACAATGACACCACAACATACAAAAATTCTGTGACAGGATCTACTGAGATCCAGTGAGAACCTTAAATATGCGACCTCATTTATTTTTTTCAGTTCACAGCATCTCGCAAAAAAGATATTTCGTGGAACCACAATAAGATTTTCCAAGCCGACCAAAATCTAAACAAAAGTGTTAATTAATTCTTAACTGCTCGCAGCGTTTTTCGCGAGTGAATACGGCTTACCAAAGCGCTGCCACAGTTCGTTCAGGTACAACTTACTCAACCAATTAATTTTTCTCCTTGAAATATTTCCTGGATCTTTATAAACTTACAGAAATTTTTAAATGTTTGTTAAAGAAGGTTGTGGCGTAGCAAGCTGCTTTGGTACACGCAGGCTTTCTAATAAGTAGCTATTATGCTAATATTTTCCGGTAATGACCTCTATGACGACAAAAAAGATAAAGAAAAGCAGATTTCGCAGTCTCACGGTCTGTAAAGCAGATTAGTGTAGCGATACAGTGACGTCGTATCAAAGTTGGCACAAGGAGTTTCATGTAAATTCCATCCTAATAATCCCCCGCGAAATAGCATTATACGAAATAACCACCCCCTAGAATATTCTACTCTAACTATTTCACTCTACGAGTCATTCACCCACCAAATTTGTTTCAACCCTAATCCAAACCCTAACCTTCAAGCTGCTAATTTATTGTTTTTTTAAAAGAAGAAAACTTTGGCGGCCCGCAACAACATTTTCCTATTATTTATAGTTAAATGTAGTTTGCTGACGTGAAATATGCAGCTAACTTTGACTTCAGTAAAAAACCTTTAAATTATGTAGTGGGTGGAATTTTCGTGGTAAGATTTTTTTGGGTAGAAATTAAGGGGTGGGACATACGGGTCAACGACACAAGCTTGGCCAGCAACAATTATTAATCTATAATTTTGAAAAAAACATTTATTTAATCGTTATATTTGGATAATTGGTTATTTTGTCATACTTCTTGATTAAATAATATTGATTAGATTAATGGTTCTTTTATGTCAGAAAGACTTCCATTCACTTTTCAAATGTTGCACAGCGGTGCCGGACCGACGTTTATATAAATTGGCTAATAACAGCATTTAATTTCAAATTTCTTTATAAAAACTTCGATATAATCACCCAAAATTAGCATTTTAAAAAAATTTATGATTGTATATTAATTTAAACAATTTTATTTGGGCCTGAAGAATGTTGATTTACGGCCATATATTGAACGCGACAATTCGACGTCGACCCATCCGTCGTCAGGCGACTGAATGCTTGTTGGGTATAAATAAAATATAAATAACATATAAAAAAAACATTTTAAAAATTCATCCCCAAAGCAGACATGTTTTAGCCAATTTTTTCATGTATAGGGACATCCAGGATACCAAGGTTCTCGGGGTCTCATTGGGTCTCCAGGATTATCGGTAAAGTATAAGTTATATTTCCTTTCTTTGTTTTTTAACTCATAAATAATTCTATAAGGGACCTAAAGGAGAAACTGGGCTGAAGGGTCTGTGCGGAGAGCGCGGTCCGCAAGTGAGTTGTCTTGTTTCGTGTAATAAGTTCATTGTCATAAAAAAATCTTTATTCGCATATTATAAATAAGGCCACAAAAATTTAAAGACTTTTTAAAAACTGAATAGAAACAAAACTTTCAAGGTTTATATTAGCTAACTAGAAATTATTTTTTTGAAAATTAAAGTTTATGCAAAAAATTTTCACTTAAGTGACCTCAACAGCCCCTGGACTGCTGAGACCCATGTTTGAGTGAATAATATTCAGGGGCATGCTGATTGGTTATTACTATTTTCACTAAAAAAAAAAGTAATCGGAGCGTCAGCAAAAATTTATTGCTCAAGGATACTATGTCTGTGTTGTTTTTAGATTTATTTAAAGTGCTCGACATAGTAAATAGGGCTCGACACAGTAAATAGGGCTCGACATAGTAAATCACACAGGGTGCTCATCACAGTCAATAGCTGTCCACACCACCATACTCAGATTACTGAATGCCATCTGTCAATTGCTTGCTGATCTATTGCTTCAATGTGACATCTCATGGAAAGTTCTATATTAGTTTTATTGTTTTTTCCCTTTATGTTAACGATTTACTACAAAAAAAAACTTTTTAACAATAAAACGTACTAAGAAACCCTAAATATTAAATAAAGATCAAGAAAGAGAAGAACCAACGCAGCGTCAGACGTTAAAATATGCAGAAGTAATGGTTGCAGAAACGTCGTCGTCGTCGTCGTCGTCGTCCAGGTCAGACACTAGCAGGACTGGGTCCGTTGCAGAAACAATTGGGTAGAAAGCATGGCCTCAAGACCTTGATCAGGTAAAATATTAGAAAAGGGAGAAAAAAAATCTATGCAGAAAATAAATCAGTTTTAGAGATAGATAGATAGTTTAACCTGTACATGACTTGTTTGCGTAGATAATCATGGGCGGATGATTAATCAGAGTGGGAAATTTTACTCAACTGAGCAAGGCGAGGAAAAAAATCCAGCCATAAAAAGAGATCTCACCAGAAAGGACTGGTTTGCCAGTCGATGCTGATGGAGTAAAAAAAAAAATATTATTATTTTCTTTTTATCTCAAACTAAGTTGTAAGGAAAAAGAAAAATAAACAAATTTTTAAGAACAAATTAAAAAAAGATATTTAACAAGACTGGCAAAATAGTAAAATAAACAAGCTTATCATCATTAGCAACTGCAATAAAGTTTTTATTAAGTTAAAACAAAAAAGGAATTGTTGATCATAGCCAGAAAACTGCAATTTTTGAGAAATAGCAAAGATGAAGGAGAGAAATAACAAATTCTAATTAACTTTGTGGCTGTTTTAAAGTATGCAAACAAACATAAGGTTATTAAAAGAATTCTCTTTATCTTTGAAATCACTCGAAACAACTTGCTATGTTGTAAAAGAGAGTCTCCAGTCACGACAATCAATCTCAAGCTTTTCGGCATCTTCTCGGCGTCTTCTCGGTGGCGTCCCAGCAGTCTGTGATCAATAGTGCGTCGCGCCGTGTCGTGTTTGGAAAACTAATATTACAATCGAAAATTATGTGTATTGCTTAAAAGATGAGCATTAAAAGAAAAAGATTGAGCATTTTTTTACTTTGATAGTGAAAAGGAATGCCATTACATTAAGTTGTTTTCGCATAGCAGTTGATAATAATCCACCTGGCAGTTTTTTTGTGCAAAAATATGCACTTTTCAAGCATTTGGTATATTCTGTTATCAATCAAAGGTACAGTTTTTTTAATCTATAAACTGAGGCCTATATATTTTTTTAAGGTTCTATATATTTCTGTATTCGTCTGTAATAGTAAACTCAATCTTTTGAAAAAGGTACTTAGTCTTTCCTACTCATTTCGCACAACTCGCCAAGAATTTTGCTGTAGACGCAGTTTGTGTGTCACGTGACTCATGAAGTGTGTATTCGGATCTGATTGGCATCTAACTGGGCAATTTTTTGTTTGTCTTTGGAATAGATGCCCCCAGTAAATTCATAAATGGGGTCAAGTTGCTTTTCTACAACTGTGAGCACTCTTAAAACATAAAGCAGCAAGCAGGACAATAGAAAGAAGATGGAAAACCCTATGTATTTCGTATTTTACTTTAATACTTTTGTGCAGCCTTAATCGGGGTGTTCAAAAAATTCATTTTGATTTAATTTTTTCTTAACTTTAAAGAAAATAAATTAATTTTTTTATTTCTGTGTATTTTTTTTGATAAATTGAAGAAGCAAAACAAAATCGAACATTCGCGCAAGATCATTTGTAAAAAATTATCATTTAAATGTTTTTGATTTTTGAGACTTTGCCAAGAAAAAGCCTCAAACTTAAGTTGGTTATAAAAACAATGCATTAAAACCAAGAAGATTAATTTTATTTATGAATGATTTTGTGAACAGTCGACCAACATCAAGCAAATAAAAGCAAATTTTAAGCATCGTTCAACTTAACAATATATGCGATTTTAAATTAACAAACTACTAATAAATTATTATTAATTTAATAATTAGAGTGGTAAATGAAACAATTGCTGTTTTGTTGCTATTTTTGTTATGAAACAATTGTTATTTTTTTTTAATGAGGGACTCAAAGGAGAACGAGGCCCACTTGGAGATAGAGGCGTACCAGGCAAGAAAGTAAGTTAGTTTCTCCATCAAACATGGAGTTGGTGTGAATGTAAAGCTACTATATTTATAAAACGAGTTTACTTTTTGTGTTGCAGTGCTTAAGCTTTGTTATTTAACACAAATAATTGAATTTGTAATTACAAAATTTTAATATAAACTGGAATTCATCATCATGACGTTAATTTATCCGCAGCGGTCAACTGGTTATTGCAACGGTCAAATGGTTAATTGATCTTCCGGAGAGGCCAGATTATTGCTGCCCGGTTTTTTTATTTGCTTTTATTTATTGATTTGACTGTAAATTAGAGTTGCTTGTTTAGACAACGAAGAAGAGAAAATAAAGGACTTTTTCCAAGGACAGGACAGCATGGCAATAGTTGAACCAAGGCCGCTTCGATCCCTTTCCTTAACTCGGGCCCGGGGCAATAAAGCAGAGCAATTCCTTTGCTTGGTTCCTAGCAAACAATTTCATGTTACGTCATCTTATAGAAAAACTAAGTGGCTTTGTCTCGGAGAAACCAAGAATTTGTTTTAAATTCTTGGTTTCTCCGAGATTATTATTCTGTACCACCAAATGTTTATTCAAAGAATTTGTTTTCTTATTAAATCAGAGTAGTTTGCAGTAGTTGCTTTAAGTTTCAAGTTTTTGTACTTTTGAGGGGATGTGCACTTGACTGAATCCTCCATTCAAAATTTCATTTTTTATTCCAAATACCGGATCTTCTCACCATGCGTTAATCGAGTTGTTTTATGCTCTTTCGTATAAATTTAAAACTAAAAAAAACTGACTGCTATGTTGTTTACTAAATATTTATATTTAATTTTATCTTTATTAATAATAATTTTGTAATTTTGTTTTAGGGTTGTCAAGGTGAAAAGGGGAAAAGAGGTGGAAGCGGAAAGAAAGGAGTTTCTGGAAAAAAAGGAGTACATGGAAAAGTTGGAAAAACGGTGAAAAAATAACAATATTCATTTATTTCAAAAAAATTGAATATTGTAAGAATTGCTAAAAATTTTGGCATTATTGATAAAGCAGTCATAAATGTTAAATTGTTTTGGAATTTTTTTATTTTTAAATTTCGCTCAAAACCTTTTTAAAACCTTGATTGCGAACATGAATGGTTTTGGCAAGAAGGACAAAAAAACAAAAAAACAAATCAAAACAATCTTACACTATACAGAAACATTAACACTTTTTGCCCAACTATTGCTTTTCAGGACTTTCTTTCTAGTTTTCTTTCATTACCTCTTCATAATTGACGACACTGGAATTTTTTTGTTCCTCGTATTCTTTTAATGTTCTCAAGCTACCCCAGTTTTTGACTTTTATAGAATTTCTCTGTTGTTTCGACACCAGCCATCTTTGGTTAATTTCGGTTTTGGTATGAATATTACAGTAGAATGTTTTTCTACATTTTCTTAGAAACATTCTTTTTTAAGTAAATTTTGTTCTCTTTACATCATAAGCTCCAAATTGGAGTTTTTGCACAACTTTATACTTAAGACTCCACCACTTCACAAAAAAACTCCTCTTGTACATCGTATTTGCAACATTTAAAAATTTATTCCATCCAGCTTTTCTTCCAGCCACCGCACTTTGAATCCGTCTTTATGTAAAATATCCCTGAGGTAACAAAATATTTCTCCTCTATCAGATCTGCCATGTTTGCTTGTTCAAGATATTTTTGTCAATTTAATTTGATTGGCACGTACTGCATTAAATTATTACCTTTTCATAAGGTCCTTTCAATTTATTAAAACTTCTTGCATTATCTGCATTAGATGGAGCAGACTTGGACTCTTTTTCACAGATTGCACTTAGATACTTTTGAGCAAATTTTGTTACTTTTCTCTCATCAGTTTAAGAAATTTTTGTTTTCTCCATTAAACTTTCATAGCTTTCTTTCATCTCACACATTTTTTCTTCATCTTTTAGGGTTGTCTCCAAGAAGCGACAAATCATTTCAGAATTTCAAAGCATAAACTTCTTTCAGAATTTTTTATATCATACGTCATATCATCTGACACTAATAAAAACAAAAAAACGATTTAATACCGATTTTTGATGCGCATCAATGTTTACGACAAACGGCTCTGACTATTTCCCTTTACTTGCAGTCTCTTTTGCTTTCTCGCACATTAGGATGAAATCTTTCTTTCCACTACGAATTACAAAAAATTTCTTCAAAAAAGAGAAAAATGATACAAATAAAGTGTTGCTTTGCGGCGAAAACAACAGGATGAAGGCAGCAGTCTTATTCGATGACATATTGTCAAGAAATTTTTGTAACTTTCCACACTCGTTGAAATATTTTTATGTTTTTTATGATTCTTTCAAAGCTGGGCATATTCATAGGTGCGGCTGGTGCAATTGAAACAAATAATCATTTGATTTTGAATCACGGTTTTATTTGGTTCCGTTAATAACAGAAAATTAAACTTTTTACAAAAAAGTGAAGTTTAAAGAATTGTTCATCCAGAACCCGACTGAAGTTCCGCTCCGTCTCTACGAATTTCGATATCAGTAAACACAATAGCACATGAATCTATATTAACCATAAGCTGTAGATATAATAGTTGATCAATGATTCCATTTTTACAAAATCGAATCTAAGATTTGCTGACGAGCCACAAGTAAATTAGATAATAAAAATTTACAAAGATTAGATATTCTACATTTTATTACAATAAATGCAAGCACGTTTACAATTTTTTTCAGAAAAAACATTATATCTTTTAGGGTCTACCAGGTTATTCAGGTTCGGAAGGGGATAAAGGCCCTATCGGCTATCCTGTAAGTTATTTAATAAGACTGTGTGTTTGAACATTTATAAAATTTGCAATTATTTTGAATTGTTTTGGTAAAACAAATAAATACAGTAAATATAAAAACATTTATTTTGAAGCGACCGCTTGGTGGAGTAGTTGCGATTTTGGTCGGGGTGTCTGCGTCGCGACAGATTGACATCATCGTGCAGCCCCCGGGCTATTTCATCGCATTCATTTTCACGGCAATGTAATTAGATCGCAATCATGATAGCGGAAAGCACTTCTCTCTAGCTCAGGGGTGCCCACCCTTTTACTCGTCGCGGCCAAACATTCCTCTGCAAGTTTATGTTGGCCGCACTCGGTGCTGTAATCAAAATGATGTCAAATTCAAGTTGTCATGAAAGTTAATTCGAAAATTTTATGTTAGAGTCAAAATGTTGAATTTTTTAAAATCTTTTTTGGTCACATTGATTTGAGCGATTATTTCGAATTAACTTCCAAGATAAATAAAATTTAATCTTAAATTTAGTTTAAGAAAAAGTCATCACTTTGACTCTACGTGTTGTTTTTTTAAAAAAAGCAAAGAGCTTTTTAGTGAGACAAAAATAATTGCATTCGAGTTGTCTTCGCACCATGGGATTGTTCAGAGGCACTGCGATAATCCAAGATGATTCGGCATCTGATGAAAAATTCCTTGCCGGATAGCTGTTAACACTTTAATTATACGCGCTGCGTTTAATTAAATTTGTAGCCATCGGAAAATATTTTACTTACAAAGATAAACAACCAGTGCTTCCTCGATCAAATGTTGTGTACAAAATTACTTGTAGTTGTGGCGATAACAACATTGGACATACAAAAAGAAACCTCGAATTCAGAGTAAAAGAACACAAACCAAGATTTTCCAAAAACGATACGGACGTCTCCAAACACTTAATCAAAAAGTCGGATCATCGAATTAATTTTAATAATGTTAACAATTTAGCACATTCATTGGTGTAATTATTAATTAAAGAAAGAATTTAACACATTGGCGTAAGAAACATTATTAATACAAAATAAAAAACCATCGCTAAACATTGATCAAAGTTCGGTCCCTTTATATTTATTTAACACTTATTTGAATTTGTATTTTTTCCTTCTTGTGACGTAACAGTCTTTTAAGGTTTTAAGTTTTGTTTTTTTAAAGACTGTATTTTGCTTTGACAATGAGAAAAGTTAACTCTCAAAATGTTTTGAACTGCATTGGCTCTTTGCTATTTGTTGAAAGTTCTACCACGTTCCAGACATTTTGCTTCCAAAGTAAAAACTTTGAATAACAAATATGAACTGTAACATAATATCTTTTGTGATTAAGATGTAATAAATAGTTCAGCGTTCAGCCGAAAATTGCAGTAATTTGTTCATGGCCGCGGTGATTGGTTTGTTTTTTATTGTAAATTCAATGGTTGTTGCGAGATACACTAGTTATCTTAAAACGTAAACTAGCCCGCCTTGCTGTGCTATATTATTACTTAAAGTGGCTTCTTTTCGTTAAGGAAATTGATAAAGCGCTATCTTTGTGCATTTATTTCATTTTAAACTTTCGCCAACGCTCGCCACGTTTGGACAGCTTTCAGCTAGGGAGAAACGCTCGCCGTTCTCATGGCCGGATTTACCGAGCTCCCTGATCGCAACCCATTGTCAGTGACTTTATCGTCTTAATTTGTCATTGCCTGATGATTTTTTATGTTTTACATAATTTATATTTGAAGAATTATGAGGAATTTAGAATTAATTTAAAACAAGCTGCTTAAAGATGAGAAACACCAGACTCGAGTTTCGCTCTTATTAGAGCTCGTCAGTGATGCTTATCTCACCGCGAATCGAACCTGGGACCTGTAGTCTTCCACGCAGGTTACTATACCACTTGACCACAGATCCCGGACGACAGCTTTCTTTCTCCGCTCGTCAAGCTCTAGGAGAGTAAGCGCGATGCTTAACGCTTGTCGGGTAAGTCCCGGTCATGAGATACGGCCTTGGAATTACAACATAGTGGATTCTATGTACTCCTTGTTCAGTAAATCCAGGAATAAGTTATAACAGCTGCTTTGAGTCCATCTGTCGTCCGGGATCTGTGGTCAAGTGGTATAGTAACCTGCGTGGAAGACTACAGATTCGATTCGCAGTGAGATAAGCATCACTGATGAGCTCTAATAATAGCGAAACTCGAGTCTGGTGTTTCTCATCTTTAAGCAGCTTGTTTTAAATTTTACATAATTGTTTTTTAGCAAGATCGTTTTTTATTTAAAAGCAAAAATTGAAAGGAGAATAACGAAAAAAGACATTCATTACAAGTTTTTATTCCTTTATTTGCTACTGCAAACACAAATAAAGGATGCCGTGCTAACCTTAACACTAAACTTGACCTTAACCCTAACCTAACCCGTAACAAAAAAATTTGTGATTTATTTAGCTTACAGTACCAGAAACTTATTGATAAAATTACTGACGATGTAAATGTACTACGATATTGCACAATCAATGTTTCAGAGATGGGCACTGTAAAATGGGGGTCAGCTTCAGAGAATAAAACAGTTGCTATGCAATTTTCAAAACAATTGCAATTTTCATTGTGTTAACTTTTTATTTTTTTATTGACTTTAACCTCAAACAATGGAAGAAGATTTGTCTTGATGAAATTTAAAATTATGATGCTTGCTTGCTTTAGGGGGATCCCGGAATGGCTGGTGGGGAGGGTGACGCCGGCGAGCCCGGTAGATATGTAAGTAAAGAATGTTCTCGAAAGCTCTTGTGGTTTTTATAAAAAAATGGAATTATTTTCAGGGAATTGAAGGATCGCCCGGAGGAATGGGACCTCCGGGAAAAAAAGGGCCCAAGGTAAGCCAGATAATGTTATTGGAAGCTACTGATGAATGAAAAAACTTTTAATACAAATAAGAAACGAAAGATTAGCAAAAAAAAATAAAAATAAAAAGCGTTTATAAACTTATAGCCAAATCGATATATCCGAAAAAACATTTTAGTGAATAAATGCTGTTGCAATCACGGAGTTTTTTACAAACAAATGTGATAAATGTTATAAATGTTGAAATCAGGGTTGTTAACTCGATAGATTTTTATTCAAATTCAAGTTCGAGTTCAAGTTCATAAAAAATTAACAAGTCCGAATTCGAGTTCTATCCAATGCTGTAAAAATTAAAAGCTCGATTAAGCCTACGTACACAATAACTTAAACCTCTTTAGAAAATTGGAAGGCTACCACGCAGAAATAAACAAAATAAAAGAAATAATGAAACAGGCCACAGGCGTACCAGCCGAAAAAATGTTGTGGGGTCAATACAGTTTTGCCCAAATTTTATGATTTTACCCAAATCATGCATGATTTTTAGTACTTTACAGAAATGAGAAAAAATGTTGTCTCAAATTTAGAGTGAAAACCAAAAAAAAGGTTTTCGGTACTGAATTTTAAAATGGCTTTCAGTAAAGCCGTGCCAGAAGCTTTTCGTATCACACTTTTCAATGGCAGTCGTGACAACAATAAAGTAAAGAAGCCATGCGTATTTATAGGCAGAGTAAGCGTTGCACAATTACTTGCGAAACAACTTTGTGTTGTTGTTTGTTGTGTCACGTGCGTACTTGCAAAATCCTGCAAACTGCGCAGCATTGTGCAAGTTTGTATTCTGCAATCATTTAAATAGTTAGTAGTAGTAGTTAGTAGTAGTTTGTTTTTATTCGCATCCAAAAGAAACAATTGATAATAATTGAAGACAAAATAGAGCAAAGGTTGAAAATAGGGAGACGGAAGACACCAAGTTCTTAATTTTAACAACTGCACGTTCACAGTTTCAACAGGCAGCCTTCTCTGTCCAAGCAAAAAGAGTTTGTATTCTCTCTGCAACTATTTAAATCATTGCAGAATACAAACTTGCACAATGCTGCGCAGTTTGCAGGATTTTGCAAGTACGCACGTGACACAACAAACAACAACACAAAGTTGTTTCGCAAGTAATTGTGCAACGCTTACTCTGCCTATAAATACGCATAGCTTCTTTACTTTATTGTTGTCACGACTGCCATTGAAAAGTGTGATACGAAAAGCTTCTGGCACGGCTTTACTGAAAGCCATTTTAAAAAGGTTTTCACTTGGAATCTGTCTCAGATTTTTTTATTTTTATTTCAAAGAAGTAGTGATCTCTAAATAAAATCTGTATCTCAAAGTGTAATTTTTTTCTTCTGAATTTGGAAACTTTGTTCTGAAAAGTAATTGGTTTTCTGGGTTAAAAATTTTTTTGCTGCCCAAATATTTTCCTGTCGCTGCCCGAAAAATTCTGAATTCGCACAAATATTTCTTAAGTCAAACACAATTGCATTCGAAATTTAACAATTTGATCAATGGTGGATATTGCGTGAGGCGAGTGAGGCAGTTGCCTTGGGCTCCCCTTGTGTTTAGGGACCCCCTTTTTGAAAATACCGCATACAGTTTCATTTTGCTGTATATTTTCTTAAAGATCACTATGAAATTGTTACGAAAAGTGGGAAATCTCAGAACGAATTCATTTGAGAATCTTTTTTTTAAAGATCACTATGAAGTTGGGACGAAAAGTGGGAAATACGAGATCGATTCTAAGTGAAGACCTTTTTTTTTTAGAAATCATCATGATTTTGGGAAAAAAATAGGGAAATACGAGATCGAAGACTTTTTTTCGAGAACACCAATTTTTGGGAATCCTGATTAGGATTCTGCCTCGGGCCCCTAATTTTGAATATTCATCACTGGATTTAATGTCAAAGTAAAATCCAAAATATTATTAATTCTCTTTTTAAAACTTTTCAATTAATGAATTCAAATTTGATTTTATGTTTTTTAAGTTTGAGTTTGGCAAAAAAAAAACGAGTTCTTTGAGTTTAAGTGCGAGTTCGAGTTTGCAACCCTGGTTGAATTGTACTTTGCTGCAGTGTTGTGTTGTACTTTGCTGCGGTGAAAAAGATGTTGGTGTCATGTGTGTGTCAAGCATAGCGGGCATTGTGGCATGTAAATATTAGGGTTTACTGCAGGTAACTTTGCAAGAATGGTGATTTGCTGGCTCTGAGGTGTGCCAGTTTTGTACGCATATGACTTGGTAAATTTTGTTCTGGCAATTGGATTTCATGAAATGTGGTGTTCGTAACTTGGCTAATTTTTTGGAATTGAGGGGTAGAATTATTACCAAATTAATCAATATCGCGAATTCTTCTAAACCAAAATTACAATAAAGTAAGAATAATGAAATCAGTCAGTGAGGGTGCCCATTTATGTACGAGAGCGTTGTTCTTTTAGGAATAGTTTAAAATTTTTCGCGGTTTGACTGATGTAGTTGTTACTGCATTAGCATAAAAGTTTGTAAGCTATTCCTGTATTGTTTCGTCATTCCTGCCTCTACTTTATTTTGAATAAATGTTAAAGACTTGTATTTTCATGAATAAACTGTGTGTTTTTACTCTTTAAGCTAAAATTTAAATTGAAAATGTTTTTAATTTTGCGCTGATAACAGTTCATGCACAAACTGCGCTGATAACAGTTCATGCATAAAGGGTGAAAGAGGAGGTCCAGGAGGGGCAGGTGCTCCAGGTCGTCAGGGGTTCCCAGGAGTACCTGGGAAACCTGGAATTGAGGGAAAAGCTGGAAATCATGGAAGCAAGGGCTTAATTGGATCTCATGGAATTAAAGGGATCAAAGGAAACAAAGGAGACATAGTGCGTAGTGGTACTTTGTAAGGTGCCGCAATGTGTGGCACCAACCCTGCGGATGGAGTGTTGCTTAATTTGTGAATGAGCCAACTGTCTTCCCCATCTCCGGTTTTGGTTTTTTAACTAAAATATATCGGGATTTGCTTCTGTAAAGGGGTATTGCTTTTACACAGCAAAGCCGTAAAAAGCAGCTACAAAATCTTGGTAAATTAAAAAAAGTATTTTGTATCCACTGGCATTAAACTTTTAAAAAATTTGTTCATAAATAATGATTTTTTTTAAATACCAAAAAGTTTTAATTTTCATTTTATAAATCTGCTGGGCAACCCCGGGAGCGAGATTAAGCGTCGTGTCCATTGTCCATTGTCGTGTCCATTGTTCTATTTCGAAATTCACGGCGTGAAATGTATTTCCAAGTAAAATTTATTGTTTGTTAATTTATCGGTCAGATCGCAATTCGTATATTTCATAAATTTGTGAGGGTTTAAAATATAACAACCATATCATTTATTTATTTAATTTAATGTAATTAATCAGGTAACTCATTATATAATACAATAAACAAAACAAAAATACCTGACAATTAAAACTTAAAAAGAAACATAAAACAAAAGGAGAAAAGATAAGATGAACAAAACAATTTCTTGCTCATGTGATTTACAAATATTTTTGTTGTTGATAATAAAAATATTAATATATCATTGCTATATCAGCACATGCGAAAGCTAAAAAAGAAATCTTTTAAAACCTCAAAACAAAAAATTTTAAGTTTTTCTTGCTTTTCATAAAATTTTGATAAAATTAGGTTGGGAAAAAAATGAAGCTTTAGAAAAATAGAAAAATTCTAAAATAACAATTTAATTACATTTTAAAGTTAAGTTTACATTAAAATTTTTAAACCTTGATATTTTTGTTGTCATTTTTATGTGAGCGAGATTAAAATTACTTTTGTTAAAAGCATTTTGAAATCATTAAGGGAAAAGAAGGAATCCCTGGGATCAAAGGAAAAATCGGATTTCAAGGAAATCACGGGACTTTTGGAAAAAGAGGACTTCCTGGTTTACCCGGTGAAAATGGGCTAAAAGTGGGGCAAAAAAATTAAAAGCTAGTTATTTCATATTATAACTTTGGATGCCAACCAGGGTGAAGTTGGTGGAACGGGAAAAAACGGAATTCAAGGCAAATCAGGAGACCAGGGAGGTAAAGGAGTTAAAGGGAATAAAGGAAAAAGAGGAGAAAGAGGATACCAGGTTTGCTGGTTCATTTTTTATAACTTATGCGGTGTGTAAATCCTAAAGAGAAAAAATAAATTAATAATTCTTGCTTATTAGGGTATGATTGGGGAGTCTGGATCAAGTGGATCGGAGGGGGAAGCAGGGTTTGTTGTAAGTCAACTAAGCCCATCAAATATTCAAAAAATGTCGAAACAATTTCATTTACAGTAGTCTACTATGTTCTTTTTAGGGTAAAATGGGTCCCAAAGGAAAACCAGGAAAGAAGGGTGCTACTGGGGGCAAGGTGAGAACATGTTTGTTAAAATTAAGGGCATATAATTCAAGGAAACTAATTTTAAAATTTCTTTGTGCACAATTTTTAGCACGATGCGTCGCTTGCTTAATTTGTACAAAAATCACAGGCAGCATTGTTAAATTACAATAGGAGAGTTAAATCTCATCCGTTGCCCCCACAAATACGCTCACAACCGACTACAAAATTTGTAATGTTTCATTATGAAGCGGGCTTCACAATCTATTATATTGCCAAAATAGATCAAAGACACGGCTGCTGGGTATTGTAGCAAGGCAGTTCTTAAAAAATGGTCGCACCACCAAATATAAAAATTGACGTGACAGCAATGACATGGCATCTACTAAAACAAGTCAGGATAATTGCCTGGTATCCTGCGAATCAGGAGGATGAATAGAAATGATGATGATCAAATTTTGTGACATCAGGTATTGTGTGATTGATTTTGACAAATTTAGGGTTTATTGGGAGAAAAAGGAAAAAGAGGAGCAACTGGAGCAACTGGTCTTTTGGTAAGTTATTTAAAGGCGCCACAGCCCTGTGTTTGGAAATTCGGTAAATAGTTTGATATTTTTCGCAAAACACTGAAGTAAATTGCAACAATTTTGTAACTTTGGATCCAAAGCTAAAATATTTTTTTCTAAATAGGGGCCACAATTTCGACTTCAAGTGGTTCATTTGCTTTAGAACTGATATGAATATTGTCTTTATTAAATACCACTAAATCTGTGGCTTTAACTAACAAGAACGATAACGCTCAAAACAACGTTGCCAAGATTAACTAAAGAGAGATCATCACTAACAAAAAGATTTCAACATTAAATGTCCGGCTACCAGCATAAAGCTTCAATAAAAAAACTACTAATTATGATGATTAAATTAAGCGCTATAAGACGAAACGATATCAATTAGATTTTAAGGTCTGCATTTCAAAACTTGGCGTAAACGATCAACAAATTAATAAATCATTACAAGGACCAAAAAAGTTTTTTTGATAAAAGCAAAAATTGTATTTTGACATGCAGTAATTGTTAGTTTTATCTTAAGAAAAGCAAAGCTTTTCAATTTTAGGTCTAGTTCTTTGCTTAATTAGCTCTTGTTTTTTTACTTTAAATATTTTGCAACTTAACTCCGTCTATTTTAACTTTCGTGGACTCTTTGCGACTTCATTACATTCCTTACATGAAATACGTTTGAAGGCATCTACATAAACCTGATAAGGTTAGGTTGCACGGTGTCCTTGTGTAATTTGGCGAGATCAAATCAATAAGCCTTCCTTCGTTTGGAAAAGTGATCCTATCGAGAAACTTTACAATATAAAATAAGTCCTATTTAAGTAGATTTATTTAAGATGTATAACATAGATTTTAAACAATTGTTAAGACCAGAAACTGATAAAAGTGAAAAAGAATTTAAAAATAACCAATGGGGAAGACGCATTTAAGACAGTTTTATGAAATGGGGTGAGATTATCAAAGTGACACATACATCAAAATAACAAAAAATCAGGCAAAAAAGAAAAGCTACTGAATACAGGAATGCTAAATAATACCAAAATTTATAGAAAAAGCATTTTTCTCTGGTAAAATTTTTGACTTTGCATTAGCGCACACCTCATAAAATGAACAACTTGTTTAGATCTCGGTTAAAACATCTTTAGCTAAAAAAGCAAACTTATCTCAATGCAACTGGAATCAAATATAACCTTGTTTTATGATGAGCAAACTCATTGCAATTGTTAAAAATTTTAGGATTTATTAAATCGTTGCTTTATCTACTCACAAAATGTTTTTTTATTCAGGGGAAACCTGGCGTTCGAGGGGCACGAGGTAGCGATGGGGCTTTTGGTAGAAAGGTCAGTGCATGTTGACGGCGCGAATGCCTCAACGACGCGACTCTTTATCTATGTTATGTTGTTACTGATCAAAGTATCTACATTCGTTTTTGTAAACATCAGCAAAAACTTTAAATTTTTATTTTGTTGCATTCGGCTGTTATCGTCTTCTCATGGTAAATCTTAAGCTTATTCGCTGCCACGTTATCTTAAATGATGATTGTTTTGACACCTTGAAGAAACAATTTTAATTTTTTTCAGGAGCAAGTTAAATCAATTGTTTATTCTTTAGTATGCCGTTTGAGCGTTCCAAGTAAATGAAAACAAATTTTACAGCCTAATTTTTAAATTTAGGCTCCGGTATTTTATATCTCATTAAATCAAAATGTTTAAATTTTAAGTTAAGAATAATCAAGCTTTCGCAATCCTTGTCATTTTTTGATGGGATCACAATAGAAATGAGGCGAATAGATTGACAAGTTTTCAGGCTTACTGCATTTTTACTTCAACAATCTTTTAAATCAAGTTTTTCTCATCTTAATACAAGTTGGTTTTGTTATAATAAATATATACATATATATACAGTGGCGCCAAAAAGAAAGCTCCTCCCTCACCACTATCTCTATCCCATTTTTTCTTCCATCAGCTCCGTTGTAAAATAGTTTGCATCCACTGAAATGGCATAAAGAAGATTCAAAATTAGTGAAAAAACAATTTTACTTAAATTGTTAGGAAAACAATTAAAAATTAGTTAAATTGTTTTTTCACTAATTTTGAATCTTCTTTATGCCATTTCAGCCTGTATTTTTTCAGCAGAGTTCTTAGAGATTGACTCGCTCTCTTCATGATAAAACGTTTATTTCCACTGCTGAAAATTCTCGGATGTTCTGTTTTTTTGCTGTCCTTGAAAGTACTTTTTTTTAAATTTTGATGGTGTTAAGTACAGCAGTCTTGCTAACTTTCATCTGCCTTGATATTTCACGTTCTGAGACCTTCATTGTGCAAAGGCAGGTAAATTGAATGTGTTTTTCAACGCTGACTGCTAGTTTTCTTTTGCCAATTTTTGGGGTTCAAACTTTTGTAATTTTTAACCTAAACGTTTAAAATATTAAGCGAAAATTAAAATAGAAATTAATATGTGATAAGGTTTATTTTCAAAACCTAAATATGCATTTTGACGCAAGAATACTTAGTATTACGTGATTAAGAAGCTTTTCTTCAAGATGTGCGTTTTTCTAAAGGTGGTCTTAAACTTTTGTCCGCAACTGCATATTAGATTTAGCTGGGTTATATTAATGCCGATATCTGTACAAGCAAGGGCCAGTCTTTTTTTCAATTTTATAAATTTTTGCTTGGAAATAAAATTTTATCTTTAATTCAATAAATCATTATTTTTGGCTAATTATTTTGCAGGGAAGGGCAGGAATACCTGGAAGCCAAGGTCCGACTGGTTTTGCCGGTAAGGAGGTAAGAGCCGTTTTATTTCTAGCCTAAACGGATCTTCATCATCTTTTTTATCGTAACTTTTTATAATACAAACTGCTAATGAAACTGCTCCTCGTTGTCAGCACAAACAACGTTCAATCAAGTCCAACAAAACCAGTAAAAAGATGCATTTCAATGATTGTCTCTTCAGGGTCACATCGGAACACCAGGAATTAAAGGGGAAAGAGGAATTTTAGGAAACCGGGTCTGTTTGAGATGCTGATCCGCGCTTACTCCTGAGTGCGCTTATAAAATCATAGCTGGTTTTATGATAATATTTTAGGGATCTCCTGGAAAAACTGGATTAAAAGGTCCTGGAGGAGTTCGAGGAGAGCATGTGAGCAGACAAAATTTAGAAGTTTTATTTTTATTTGAATAAAATAGAATACTGTATATTAACATTTTTTAGGGGATTGTGGGCAGGAAAGGGGCCACTGGAGACCGAGGATCTCGTGGAACCAGGGTGGGTTGCTTGAATCTAAACAAATAGATACATTTGTTTTGTAAAAATAAAATATTCACTTTTTGTATTTAGGGACTGAGAGGACCAAGCGGAATAGCTGGAAGGGACGGGACGAAAGGGCCCCGGGTATAACTGCTAACTAACTTTTCAATTTTTCATTCTTATAAATTATTCAAAACTTTTTTTTAGGGTAAACAAGGAAATCCAGGGCTTGTTGGTCTTCCCGGTAAATCTGGAAAACCAGGTATTGCAGGGTATACTGGTGAAAAAGGCCCAAATGGGATTAGGGGCAGCAAGGTTAATACTTTAAAAAATGTATTTTTAAATGAAAAGCTTTGGTTAAGAGAATTAGGAGATTTAATATACCGAGCGCATACGCCACGCGCAGAACAAGCTTCAAACTAGAATTAATTCAGCCGCTTTTTGTTTAAACGCCATTTGCTGATTTTTCCGACGAAAAACCTTTTGCTGTTTAAATTTACTGTTTAAAAACTTTTTTAAAGATATTAATGACCAACTTTTTTAACCTAACAATTATGTTGATGTTTTACGTTTTTGTCTGTCGATTGAGAATTTACTTTTATTTTTTAAAGATCAAAGTGTGTATATCTAAAACTGAATTATAACTGTAATTGACAACTGAATTATAACTGTAAATCATTTTTTTAAAGGTTGCACAGTCGAACACCAAGACACTGCTGGTTATTTTATATTTTCATTTTTAAAGTTGAAAGGGCTGTTTTTGTTCACAATAGAAACTATTTCAAAAAAATTCAAGATTTGCAATCAGTTTTACATTTTTTGGTTAAAAAAATAATAAATTTACTGATGATAACATAATAGGCTATCGACAGAGTATAACAAAAAATTATTCTAATAAGTATTATATACACCGGAAAAGAAATGTAATAACTAATCATTAAAAATTCACCATAAATTAAATGTGCACACTTAACAACATTAACAAGAAGATCGTTGTTTTGCATAGAAGCAAACAAACTGCAAATATTTATTTACATGTATATTTATGATACGATATTAACCAAAATCAACTTCAAACTGAGACACAGCTTGCAAGGTTAACTGAGGCTTTGAAGAAACTTTTAATTTTTTGTAATAGCACAATGATTGAAAAAATTATGATAGGAATTGGTTTGTAAACTGAAATAATCGATAGTCTGTTTTCTTGTAACTTTTCTAGCTATCGCTTTTTAAAACTTTTGAAAGTGTCTTTAATGATAGTTAGGGGCAACGAAAAAATTTTCGGAAGGAGGGGCAAAATACAAAAACAAATCACCTTTTATTTTGTTGAATAAAAAAATTGTATTTAAGCTTGATACTCGTACCAGCTGAAAAAATTTGGAGGAAGCAATACAATTTTTACAAATTTTTTCGACGATTTCCCGAATCGTGATTTTGGAACATTTTACAAAAACAAAACTTTGAGTCTGCGTCCATCTTCTATTGTGAAAACTAAAAAAGGTCTTCACATTTAATCAGTGTCCGATTTTTTGAATTTCGTAATAAATTATAGATAAAGATTAAAAAAAGATCATCATTTTGACTTGAATTGTCCTAAGTTGGGATACTTTATTATGCCCAAATAGTTCGTTGTCGCCCCCCCCCCCGGCTTGTGCAGCTATGGTCAAATCATTAAGTTTATATAATTGTCGGCAGCGTGGTCGAGCGGCTAAAGCACCGGACTGATGATCAACATGGTCTCGGTTCAAAAGCCACTTGCGCCATTCTGTTGTGTTCTTGGAAAAGACACTTTACGGCACTTTCCCCTGCTTGGTGGTCTTGAAAAGCAGTTCTAAATTACAGTCATGTCTCTACTACATTACTAGCGGACAGCAATATCTTGGCATCTCCAGAAGTAGGTCAGGGTAATTGCTTACCCTATGTATAGCGCCTCCGTCGCTTTCCTGCGAGTCAGGAGGATAAATATAGAGATAAAAATAAAAAAAAATAAATAACTTTTATAAACTTTGTTTGATTTAATTTTGGTCGAGTTCATATAATTATTGAGACAAATTTAATCTAATGCTTTTGTGCTGCAAATTTCAGAGGCACTATCTTTCCATCTGTGCCCTCCGTTTCAAAATATTAAAGGGCATGGAGGTAATTGTCCTAGCTGCCCCACCCCGCTTCCGGCACCCCAGGTAATAGCATTGCAGACTAATCGTAGCTTGTAATTATAGCTAGCAAACAACTCATCTCCAAGCTTTTCGTCCGACATTTGTCAGAAGATAAAAGTAGGAATGAAGGAAAAATACAATTGATTGTCTATAAAACTAAACGAAGATGATTGGATATTTGAGATAGGCGTCAAAACGCGCAAGCTCTTTAAGTTGTAAACCAATTCTTTTTGGCAACACAAATTGGGCCTAGATAATTTGATGTGAATGGCTTTTAAAGCAGATAAATGAAAAGACGAACGGCCAAAAAGAAAGACGCCTTTCTCAACACATAACCATTTCTTCATTGAGTTTTATAAGACAATCAATTGTATTTTTTCTTCACTTCGACGTTTAGAGCATGTCACGGGGAAGATAATAAGCCTTAACATGCCGGGTGCGGCCGTAGGTTGCCGGCCCCTGGCCTAAACTCATACAAATTACCGTTTCTGCAATGTTTTCACAAAAATTTGTCCTTAAAAACTTTATGACCGGCCGAAATAATCAAGTCAAGCTAAAGTTAAAAATTTAACAAAAATTTATTCAAAATATTTTACCGTATTCAGGTCACAAAAAACGGCCCTAGTTATAAGTAATAACGGTGAGAATTGTGCCTCTAACACTGAAGTTGTAGATGTACCTGGCTGTGCTTTGTTACATTTAATATTTTGTATTAGTTAAATTAATAAGTTTAAGTAGACTTTATCAAATGCAGAAAACTTAGGGAAAGATATTTAAAAGAATAATTTTATCAATAAAAAGTTTGGCTAAATTCATCTGTCCAATTTCTGTAATCATACATATAGGTACACTTTTCTAACGACAATTTAACAAGAATACGTTTGGATATAAATTGAAACAAAAGTGCTCTTGTAGATAAATTCATAAATATTTTCTTGGACTGTCGCAAAATAATTTTGTAGTTTGCAGATTTTGTATAATAAGCAATGGTTTGTTGTATTACACGATTCCATGAGAATTTATGGGAAAACAGCAACTTACACTCGGAGAGAGGCACGAGCAGTCGCTTTATTGATGTTGAATTGATATCTGGATATTGCAAAAAATCTTGATTTCGAAATACTTATCAGCTTTTATTTCACTACAAGCTTCAAACAAGGGGTTTATGGTACAGAATTTAATTATAGTCAGCAAAAAACTCATCTCTAAGGTTTTCACCTGACACTGATATTAAAACAATACGTCCCGCTGCATGAATTGTTTGCAATCCTATTTTTTGACGTAATAATTTCAAACAATCTATGCTGTAGTAAAACTGTGATATATCTTGTTTCAGCAGGTGTGCCAAAACGCTTCATTCCCAAGTACAAAATTGGCGTAGAACAAAATAAAAAGCTCTTCACTTGAAATTTTAGTGACGTTGCTCTTGTTGCGTCTGAAAAAACTGGTGAACCAAACAAAAGATTTTTAGTTTAAATTTGTGTGACGTTGTTCCATTTACGTCTAAAACAACTAGCGTCGACCAAAAAAAAAGAAAAAACAGTCAGCCATTATTACGTCGCTGCAAATCATTATCGTGCAAGCAAATTTTGTGTTGCATTTTCGGGTCTCCTTTGTTTAGAGTTGCTAATTTAACCTAAAAGGGGCTAAATTTAACCCTTATTATGATTTTTGGCCGCTAAATTTTACATTTAGCTTTGGCGCATTTTTTAGGCCTAAAATAGAATATTTTGCTCTATTTTTTGCCCGCTTCATAATTGTTCTGAAAAAAGTTTATTAATGTGTAAATTTATATTTTATCTTGGTATGTAGTAATTTTTTTGTCTGCTATCCTCGGCCCTCGCAATCTCGCTATATCATACGATAACAGGGAGGACTGTCACAAACTTTGTTCGGGAATCCCAAAGGACCAGTTGAGTTAGGTCAGTGGTTCTCAAACTTTTTTTGTTGTGACGCCTTTGCAAAAGTTTGCTGAGCTTGCGACGCACCAGTCATAAAAACACTGCTACCAAAGTTTCATTTAGTAGTATCGCAACACTTAATGAAGAAAAGAAAGAATCAATGAAGAAACGAAATATCAAAAAGAACAATAGCCCTATCATTTAGTAATTTAGTTCCAATCTAATGTGACGTGTGGGCTTGTTTATTTTTGCAAAGGTCGTGGAACCTTGGGAGAATCTTTGAAACTGCCACCCTCATTTCTCTTTCAACGTCTATTCGTGATCGATATTTAGTTTTAATGATGGCCATGGCAGAAAATCCAGCTTCGCATAAATACGACGTAGCGAAAGGGACAAGCACTCGCAATGCTTTTTTCGTCAAAGCTGGGTATTCATCATTCACTGAAATCCAAAAATGTGTCAGATTGACTGAATTAAACGTCCTTTTCAGGAAACTGTCGCAGGTAAGATCAATGTAGTCTTCTTTTTCTTCTTCAGTGAAGGAAGATGGGATGGGCTGGACGTAAGGGTCGCTAATCCATTTATAGCTTGATAAATCTTCTGGAAAGTACTGTGCGAACTTCAACTCGAGCGTAGATAGGTGTTGCACAAATACGCTTCGTAAATCTGAAGGCAGCATTATGCTTTTTTTCTCAAGCAGATTGGACAAAAAAGAGAAGTACTGAGAACTTCCGGACACATTTGCAATATCTTCCTTCCATAAATACAGCTTTTTTTGTGAACGCTGTAATTTTATCTGAAATGTCGAGCATATTTCTATCAGCCCCTTGCATAGACAGGTTCAGTTTATTCAATTTAGCAAAGATATCACACAAATAAGCCAATTTTAATAAAAATTCGTTCTCAGCTAGGTAATCAGCAAGTTGATTCTTTTCTTGTTGCAAAAATGCATGAATTTCGTCCAGCAGTTCGTAGACTCGTTCAAATGATTTTCCAAGCGAAAGCCACCTGGATGAACAATAAAACAGCAAACTTCGATGCTCTGCACTCATCTCTGCACAAAGTTTTTTAAACACTTTTGATTTTGATGGCCGTGTTTTGATGAAGTTAATAACTTTGGTGACGATTTCAACTGTAGCACCAAGTTCCGGGCTCAGTTCACGAGCCATCAATGCCTCTCGGTGAATCATGCAATGCATCCACTTAGCCATTGGGGAATGTTCTTAAATTAGGCTTCGCAGTCCAGAGCGGCTGCCAGACATTGCTTTGGCGCCATCTGTGCATATGCTAATGCACTTTCCCCAATCTAAGTTGTTTGTGGAAATAAAATTGTCGATTACGTTGAAAAGATCAAATTCCTCGGCAACCAAATTCAATAGGCTTGCAAAAGAGTAGTTCTTCTACCAAGTTGTGCTCAGAAAAGTCAACAAAACGCACGTAGCATATTAGGTGGGCATCTTGACTACTATCAGTCGCTTCATCTAATTGCAGGCTGAATTCTCACTCTTTCATTCGATCGATCAGTTGATCGTGAATGTCCAACGCCATGTCACCAATCCGACGACACACGGTATCATTGGATAACGGTACTAACTTTAATTTTTCGGCAGCTCCTTCTCCTATCATCGTACTTGCAAGATCAATTGCAGCAGGCAGTATTATTTCCTCAGCAATGCTTTGAGGTTTTTTACACTTAGCGATTCTGTGCGCAACTAGATAGGATGCTAATATAAAGCCTTTGATGGGAGTTGCGTGAATTTTAAAATGGTTGATACTTGGCCCTTCATATCACTTAATTTTCGAGCAAAAAAGTTTCTGGGTTTACTTGCAAATTTTCGATTTGATGATGTCAAATGTTGTTTAAGTTTTTTCGGTAACTGTCACACTTCATTTATAATTTTAATCATAACGATGTAGTGTATCCCCGTTAAAAGCAGTTCGTAGTTTTATCATAAGAGAATAAATGCGGCTCTTTGAGCGCTGTCTGCGATATACGTCCAATTTGTTATATGGCTCGATACATGTATCTTTTTCTCTCTTTTTTCTCTTTGTATTGACGTAATATGTTTTTGACTAACATCATTGTACTGGAAAATTCGCGTATATTCCACTTAATTCGCGTAACGAACTCTCCAGGGGTTTCTGGCTGAATCTTGAATTTACGAGAAAGTTTACGTCACGTGATTTTGTTTTCTATATAAAGCCGATGCGTAGCGAGAAATTATTATTATGATGATTATTATCGTTGTGAGATAATTTGAAGCGACTCGAGTGGCGGCTCGAGCGAAGGTGATTTTGTTTGGCCACAGGAGGTGGACCGTTAGATTTTGGTCGGTGGACAATTGTTCAATTTATTTTGTGCCAGTGGTTGGCAGTTTTGTTCTACAGAGGTAGAATTATTCGTGTTGATTGAGTCGAGTTATAGTGTTGATTTCGCTTTGCAGTTTGGCAAAGCGTGGAATAGAAGTTTCGTCGGACGTGATATTTTTGTAATACATCTGTTTTATTAGAGACAAGGGTCTCTGTTTGTTGTGGAAAAGAATCTTCAACGAAATCAATCCGAGCTTTCGTTAACCAACTGTATAAACCGTCAGGCTCATAGCAAAACTACTTCTTGAGCCGGAATAAAATAAAATTTAGACACAGCTTTGTTTCAGCGCAGGTATTCGGGTTACCTAGCTCAACTGGTCCTTTGGGATTCCCAAACAAAGTTTGTGACAGTAACATACTCTCACTGGCCAATATCTTGTTGCAAATAACGCACTGAGGTTTTTCCTTACCGTTTTGCAAGATAAACGTGAAACCAAAATCCAAATAAGTGTCGCTGTACTCGCGAGACTTCTTTTTAGGTTTATCATCTCCAATCGAAGATTTACGCTTGGCCTTCAACATTAACTTGCTGTTTACATCCATTTTATAATTGACTTTTTACTGAATAAATTTTATAACTGACTTCTTACTAAATGAATTGCGCAATGCGTTGTAAGCAATAAAAAAGATTTTAGTTGAAGTAATGGCTATTACATAACAACAGAAAAAACTTTGAATGCTTGAAGCGTGAGCCGGCGGAAATAGTACATTCTTGGTATTCAATTAAGAATAGTAAGCCTTATGCTTGAAGCGTGAGCCGGCGGAAATAGTACATTCTTGGTGTTCAATTAATATGTGCTGGAGCTGCTTTGAAGTCCTGGTTACGTGACTTCTTTTCGTCCTGCTTGCGCCAACTCAAAATTCCCAAAATCTGGAAAAGAGCGCTTGTTGTCGCGATCTCAAAGCCAATGAAACCCGTCGGGGACCCAAAGAGTTATTGACCGATATCTCTGCTATGTGTTTCCTACACGATCTTTGAGAGGCTTATCTATGCCCATGTTGTCCCAATTATTAATCTAATGCTCCATAAAGAGCAGGATGGGTTTCGACTCGGGAAGTCA
The DNA here is from genome assembly GCA_963680785.1 of Diplosoma virens. Lineage (NCBI taxonomy): Eukaryota > Metazoa > Chordata > Ascidiacea > Aplousobranchia > Didemnidae > Diplosoma > Diplosoma virens. The sequence goes on along the minus strand of OY796886.1, from coordinate 44,156,941 downwards.
ACCGCAGATGAAGTTGTTCTGCTGACCCAGAACATCGAGGATTCTTTTGAAGCTAAGAAGAAGGCTGGTCCCGTATTTGTCAAGCTGACAGGTGCTTATGACACTGTCTGGCACCGTGGCCTTACCTGCAAGCTGCTGAAGCTTCTACTGGATAAGCACATGGTCAAAATGATCTTGGATCATGGAGCTTAAAATCATCGTTCTAACAGCGTGCCTTATACATCGGGCACCACATGGAGCACGAGGTCTGACGATTTTGGATGACGAAACTCGATGCTGGCTGAATAATACCACTCCCAGCATCTGATTTAGGCAGTACAGGATCCCGGGGTAGTAAAAGGGTAAACCTTCGGCCCCAGTCCTGTTTATGTCTAACCTGGAGTGAATGCCCTTCCAAACGACAACAACCACTAAATTATTAACAAACAACTAACTCCTGCCTCAACTTGTAAAAATTAATTGCGAAATTAATTATTTTAATACTCAAAACAATTGAAACAATCGCTGTTGTGAATGACAATAGCCCTATTCACTTTTAACTAAAAATTCTAAAATGACCCGCGACGTCACAAGTTGGCCGTGCTTCTATCGAGTTGAAATACTTTCAGTTTTAATTTTATTATTCAATTTTAAAAGTTTTATTGACTAATTTTCAGGGGCATATTGGGGAACGTGGAAGTTTTGGCAGTCTTGGTCGACAGGGTCCTGCAGGCACTTTTGGAGAAAGAGGAGTAAAAGGTTACAACGGTGCTAAAGGTCCTCCTGTAGGTTTGAAGCATAAAGATACAATTTATAATGAAATCTGGTTCATTTAGTCGCGAGGTTTTTTAAAATTTTTTAGACCAGGTTTTGATCTCAATGTTGTTAATAAATGTTATAGTTTAAGACTCAGCTGAATTTATTTTTCATCAAATCAGCTACTGCATCTTACATTGACTTTATCTTCAGGGGATAAATGGAGAAAGAGGATTTCCAGGAATAAGAGGATCCAAAGGACAAAAAGTAAGTTAGCTCCAAAGATACTCTTTCATTCATCTGATGAATCTGTTACATAGGGCCAGACAGGGACTCGAGGGCGTCCTGGGTCATGGGGTGGACATGGCGCTCCCGGCAGCAGGGTGAGTGAGACACTCGTGGACTTGCATTTGCTTTTTATTTTTTGGTTTAAGACCAACACCGAATTACCTCCGCAGAAGTGACCCCAGATCACAATCTGCTGTGTGACCCCAGATCACAATCTGCTGTGTGACCCCAGGTCACAACTTGCTGGTTGCTGCTTGACTGCTGCTGACGCGAGGCGATGATCGCGCTGATATTTTGTACGCAGATGAGAAGTAACGCAATACAACTTACAATATAGCAACAGCGTGGTCGAGTGGTTTAGAGAGAAATGATTGTAATCGACACAATCTCGGTTCAAAACCTAAACGTGCCATGCTGTTGTGTTCTTAGGAAAGACACTTTACGGCACTTTTCCTTGCTTGGTGGTCTTTGCAAGCAGATTAAAATTTCAGTCATATCTCAAAACAATTGAAAAACCAAAATAAAACATTTCAATCGGATAACAATCCTGGCATCTCCGGATATAGGTTGGGGAAATTGCTTGTCTTATGTAGATGGCTAAGTCGCTTTCCTGCGAGTCAGGAGGATAAATATAAAGGTGAAATGAAATGAAAAAAAAAGACAAAAACTTTAAACTAGCCATCCGCCGTTTGTTTTCGTTTGTCATTTGTAAAAATAATATAATGAAATTCAAACACACTTAGACAAAAACTAAATATTTGTATTATAAATGTTTTTAAAAATTGAGTTTAATTTTAAAATGTAACACTTAACGCAAAGGATATCTCACGTAACTTTTTCTTTTTTGAAAAAAATTAAAAATGTTTTCTTATATAATAACTTAAATCGCATGTTCACTGGGTCTGATGTTGTGGCCCTCCAAAAATTAGGCATCGCCTGAAAGACAAGTGGAGATGACTTGCGGTCAACAGACTCGTATCACCCATCTCTTACTAGCTGAGATGCAATAGCATCGGTCCCTCCGCTTCCTGTCTTGTCCAACAAGTAAAGCTAAAGCGATCAAAACGGAGTTGTTTCTTTTTTGGAAACGTTGTGTAAACATTTTATAAAGAAATTCACACTCTGCATCCCAACATGAAATATAGTTGTTTCGGCGCCGCCGTGGGTTAATTTTTTTGGCTAGTTTTCTGATGATCTTGCAAAAATCCTGTTAAACCGCATCCAAGGCGGCAACAAAGTTTTTGCGAATTTGTTCGTCAAAGCAATGTAGTGACTCCATTTAGCCTTGCAGAAGTTTCATCGCTGAGAATGCTTGAAACTGGCAAAGCAAACCTTGGTGGTGTAATAAGCAAGGTCGATGTTGTGTCTTGAAGAACTTTTTTAAGGCATCTCTGGCAGATAAGCAACTACGTATAAGTACCAAGTAAACTCTTGCAAGATCATACGTTCCTTGAAAAAATCCAAAGCGAATCGCAATCCAAACCTCGTAAATTTCAATTGTAAAAAAATTGAACTTAAATTATTTCAAACTGATTCAGGTAGAAAGTCTGAGTTTAGAAATCTAAACATTCAGAATTGGAAAGTATTAAGAATTTAAGTAAACATTTATAACCAGTTAAATTAAATTTAAGAGAAAGTAGATATTTTATAAATCACATCAGCTCTGATATAAGCTTCATTAAACTAAATTGAGGTTAGGTAAATTTTTTACACATCTTTCTGCAAATAAATTTATTAACTGAAACGAAATATTGGAATTTGTTATCTTAATTTAAAATTGTCTTTAAATTTTTGCAAACACATGTGATTTTGCAATTAAATTGCTCTTTTATTTTTTTATTTCATTATTATTCATTAACAAAATAAAAAATTATTTGAATTCATGTTTAAACTGCTTTATAACTGTTTGGTAAGTCAGTCTATATTGTGAATGATAGAGTTTTTATGGCAAAGCTAAAAGTCACATGTTAAAAGCAGACGTTTGATATTTTGATGTTCCTGCATTTTGGAATAGCCAATTCTCGCATCAAGTTAGAAATTTTTCTTAAAGTGTTTTTTATCAGCACATCGACAACTTTTTTGTTAAAACTTCCGTTGTTAGAGCGTCCCGGCGCTATGTTGGGGAGTATCGAACATTGACGACTGAACTTCACAAAAAAAACCAAAACCACATTCAAGTTGATCCAACCAGTCTTAAAGCGTTAAAATTAAAGATAAAACAGCCGCAAATATCGAGTATTTCAAGCGCACAGCGATTAGTGTCTTATTTGGATTGCCAACTCCCAACCTCGAGACTACGAGTGTCACAACTTTACATGGAAGTCCGGAGCAATAAGTTGAACCAGGTAACCCGAATACCGACGCTGAAGCAAAGCTGTGTTTATTTTTGTTTATGTTGGCTCTAGAAATAGTTTACCGCGAGACTGAAGTTCTTAATACAGTAAGTTCTGGCTAAATACGATGAATTCTCTCAAAAACTTCTCTCAATTGATAGCAAGAAAGCACAGTTTTTGATGATAAAGAATATATTATTTACAAAATTGAATGAACTCGATTAACTCTTGTAACAGTTGACTTTCAAGTTTCACAAAACTTCAAAGCAATTCACAACGCCAACAACTGCAAATAATACTTAACAACTTGGTAAATATTAAAGTAAATAGTTCGTTCAAACAATTTTAATTTCCTCTAGAACAGTGGTTCCCAACCGCTGTGTTGCGGCACATTAGTGTACTGTGCCGCAACACAGCACAGTACACTGATGTGCCGCAACACAGCACAGTACACTGATGTGCCGCAACACAGCACAGTACACTGATGTGCCGCGAAGCGATGCCCTTGAGGCACAGTGGTGGATATTGGGTGAGGCGAATGAGGCAGTTGCCTCGGGCCCCCCCTTTTTTAGGGCTTCCCCCTCGAAAATACCACATATAGTCTCATTTTGCAGTATAAGTTTTTTTAGAGATCATTATGAAGTTGGGACGAAAAGTGGAAATTAGGAGATTGATCCAAAGTGAAAACCTTTTCTTTTTTTTAGAGATCAACATGATTTTGGGAGAAAAATAGCGAAATGAGAGATAAATTGAAGTTAAGACCTTTTTAGAGATCACTATGATTTTGAGACGAAAATTGAGAAATCATTGACGGATTTTAAGTGAAGACTTTTTTATTATTTACTAATATAAAGGTGTGCCGCGAAAATTCAGACAGCTTAATAATATGCCGTCATATAAAAAAGGTTGGGAACCACTGCTCTAGAATTAACTTCCAAGGCATCAACGCCAACCCTTAAACAACTTAACCGCGTCCGCAAAGGCGACAGTAACCAACGACTCCTACACTGTTCAACTAGATTAACTGGAATGAATGTTAAAATTTACAACGTTATATATGAAAATCAGCCAAAGTACCAGATAATAACCAAAGATTTAAACAAGGATTCTTAGATTCTTAGATTAATTATTATATCAATTTTGGCAATCAGACAAAGCAATTTATGTGGTCACAATACTATCATATGACAAAGTAATAGTAAACAAATGATGTAACTTACAAAACCGAACTTGCTTAACAATATTAGAAGGTACCAATTGCTCCAGCCAAAATTACGTCATCACTGCCGCAAAAAACATCGCAATAGCTTATAACTTCCGTCAATCAGTGTGCTTTGAATAAAACAATTAAACAACTTTTTATAATTACTTGTAGTAACAGCTTACAGACAAAATAAATTAAGTGGGGAAGGAGTACCGAAATCAGTACGTAAATGAAATCAATACAATGAAAAAGATAACAGTAGGTAACAATGGAAAGGACGTCATAATCAAAGCTTAAAAGTTACTGTAAAAGACTGAAAATCAACTATAGAGTTATAAGGTTAAGATTAGAATTATGAATAAAGTGTGACAACGAGTTATGACAGGCTTCATTGTCTCAACCGCTACTAAACTGTGCGATATGCTCTAACAAAGTCCCGTGGTTATTTGAATAAACTTGACGTATTTTTCAGGGAAGTATCGGGCCCCTAGGTGTTGTCGGTTCTATTGGGGAAAGAGGAGTAACCGGCCAGCGCGGGTTCAGGGTGAGTCTTGTGATAGTTTCCTTCGATAGGGGCAATAATTAAAAAATTTTTCATCAAGGGTAACCCTGGTAGCAGAGGAGCTCGAGGAGCAGTGGTGAGCGGAAACGAAAGTTGTCGCGTTTATAACAAAAACATTTACATTTAAATCTTTACGTTTTAGGGAGATGAAGGGATTCCTGGTCCTCCTGGTCCTCCGGTGAGTTTGCACTATTAACAGCAAAATCTTTTATAGGCATGCAATTGCAAATTAAAAAACTTGCACTTTTTAAATTAATCATGAATATGCTCTTAGATTTGTTTGATTCCTTTAATATTAAACAAATTTTAATGTAACCAAAAACTTTATTTTTAGGGTTTACCTGGATCTCTCTTATCATATGATAAATCCACACAATCGATGCTTTTTTCAATTCCATTAACAGATGATTCTCAAAATTTGCCCTTGCACGAAGAGCACAAGGTTTTTTTTACGAAGTTTTAAGTTTTATTTTGTGCAGCAACTTTATTTAATAGCTAATTTTTTATAATTGAAGACGATTGATTTCATATTTATCTTTATTTTGGTGAGGACGATGAAGAACTACAAAACTCTAACAAATGATTTGCCACTCAAACAAATCAAACTTTTGCCTATTTTCAGTAAACAGTTACTCTAGGTCTACGGTAATTCATGCGGGGGAACAGGGAATGCTCTACAATTTGAGACACTCATTATGTTACTACAGGAGACCCACTGGACTAATACAGAGAAGCTAGTATTTCTAGGCTTCCAACTAGTTGGGTCTTTTATAATCAGGAAGCATGGCCTTGCCACATTTTGCCCACGAGCGAGTTAAGGTATACATACACTTTTGGACCAATCTCTACCGACATCATAGATTGAGTGATTGTGCGTGGACGTTGATTGTTATGAAATAGTCAACGTCTACCAACCTCCACCAACGCGACTTGCGATCCCTAGATTTCTTATTGTTTTCTTATCTCTGTTTCTATGCTGGCGATTTCAATTATCGCCACGTTGATTGGGATCGCAAAAATAACAGTCCAGGCGGTGAGTGGTTGGCAGGCTTGCTCTTCTAAAAATACCAATGATCTCGCCAGCTTTTTAATCTGGCCGCTGCAACACTGACACTAATCCAGACCTAGATTTTGCTAGCGTAGGTCCTTACAGTCGCTTACCTGACGTTTGAAAAGTTTACCAGGTCACAAAATTGGCCTTCCGTTATTATACCACCAAAGTTTGCAAGGTTTGTCTGTGGCAAGCATGCCTGTTAAGCAATGGATTTTTAAGATTAAGGTATACTGAACATAGTACATGTATCTGCGTTGGTTAAAACGTAATTGTTATTTTTGCTGCGACAATCTAAAGTACGTTTTTTTGGTACGATTTACATTAATTTCAGTTAATGGATGACCACTTCTAGAGCGACTCACATTTGCGCGATCCTCATTTTAGCGATCTCTTTGGAGCGAAGATATTTTTAACTATGTGTGTTTAAAGCGATTATGATTTAAGCAACTTTTAAAGCAAGACAAGAGAATATTAAAAAGCTATTTGATCGCTCTGAAGCACTTCGCGTTTTCAACATTCGTCTTGTGTAATCGCTGAAAAGATCGCGAATATAAATTTGGCGCAAATTAATGTTCCTCAAACGTATGGCCCGCCAGTAAGTTGATCTTCTATTTATCTTTTCTGTCTGCTGGACTTCCTCATGATTCTACATCAGTATCAGTGTCGTTTATTTTAGTTTCACTTTATTTCTATTATATTCAGTTATTCAATATCTTTGGTAAAATGAAACAGGCTATGAAGGTGTTTTTCGCAAAATAAAAGTAAAATTTATAATCAAAAAATAAATTGATGTGCCTCAAACTTTTATTGTATTGATTCTACAAGCTTTGTTAAATATACTGTGTATGTATGAGCGCTATTAAATCGCAGTGGTTACTTTCAGCTGGTTAGTTTCAGTACAGAAAGAGTTACCCTACAAAATTAGAAAAAAACTGCTGCAAACTGTTTAAAAAATTTTTAAGAAAAAATCGCAACTAAATACCATCCAATTTATAGGCTTTCGTTTATTAAAACTTCTTCAGATACTATAAACAAAAAATAAACAGATGATGATCGAATGCAAAAAAATTGTTTTTAATAAATAATATTAAAAATAAAAGCTATCACTCATCGGCTGTTTAATCAGCTGATAAAATTGTATCGCAACCTTTAAACATGGTAATTTTATGATGTTTTATGATTTACAGCATTAATACGTAATAAACTGTTAAGCCAAGGGTTGGGAACCTGCAGCCCCTTGGTCCACATTCGACCCGCGAGAGTTGTCAATGCGGTCGGCGTGTGGTTGGGTGGAACTGAAGCCAACAGTAGTTTTTCGTGATGAAAATCGAGAAATCAAAGAGAGGGAGAGAGACCCTAAGGGATGACCTTTTTTTGAAATGAATTTTTTTGAGACAAAAAGTGATATTGTTTCCCAAACTTTTATGGCACCAATGTTTTATTTACGGATCTGGCCTGCGAGTGCAAAAAGATTTCCCACACTTGCGTCAAGCAAACAGCTCATAGCAAACAGTTCTAAACAAATAAGCAAACAGCTCAGAATTGTTTTAATTGGTTATAAACTGAATTGTTACAGTTTACTTCATAAGTCATATTTATCAGCATACAATGTGTATGCCTACTAGTATATAAGTTAATTGTTTGTTTTCATATGTCTAATACCTTACCGTATATTATCAATTTTACTGCTGAAGTAAGCAAATAAATTGTTGTTGTTGTTGTTGTTGTTACGTCAGAATCAATGATTATCTTTCTGTAATTTCTAGTTAAGACAAGAGTCAAAAACAACAATTTTTAAAATAATTCTTAAATGCTTTAACAAAATTTGTCGCAATCACAATTTATCCGTCACAAGGAAGGTTTATGAAGTCATAGTGCTATACATTGTAATATTATGATCAATGGTCGTGTGGCACTCCTGATTATTCTCAATATTGATTATCTTGATTGTGGCAAACGCATTCTAAATCGATTCCCATCTAACAAGGTTTTTATTAATTTCGTATTTTCCAGAAATCCGCTCTGGTTGCAGCCCAGCGCGAGCTTTCAGTGATCCAGAGTTTTCTCCGCGACTCTATAGACGGTTCCCCCCGCCGGCCTGCTTCGTCATGTCGACATGTTTTTGTCGCCTATCAACAATCAGAAAAGAAGACCCGCGAGGGTACTGGCGCCACTTTGCTCTTTAATCTAATTTAGACCACAATGGTGTTTATTTGTGATCAGGTGTTTACTGGATCGATCCCAATCAAGGATCACTTCTCGACGCCGTCCGGGTGAAGTGTTACTTCCGGCCCGACGTCCGGACCTGCTTCAATAATGACATTCTATCCAGCTATGAGCGCACGGACCATGGGGGTGGCGGCAAGCACAATCATTCTGCGTCTTCTGGTCGCAGTGTGACGTCACAAATTTCTTTTTTGCAACTTAATAATGTCAAAGCGGTACAAAAAATAAGTTCCACTTGTCGAATCAAGAGTTTTTTTGGATCGAGCAAGAGAGGAACTAATAGAAAAACATTTAAGTTTTTTTCATGGAGGAAAGGGTCGGCGCTCTCTGTTCCTTACAGATCCGGGAAATCGAAGATTGGAAAGTTTCTTATTTCTGCCCGTCAACAACATTGCGATTGCGTGGTAGGTTCAACATCGCTCGACATGTTTTGAGCCTTAATTGTGACAAATAGTCGGAATTAAATAATCAAGTAATTATCAATCGGGATCGCTGCAGAACATTCCATAATTGCAAAAAAGTAAAAAAAATAGTTATATTTCGATTTGACGTCAAAGAAATTTGATTCAATAATTCATAAAACATGTAAACTATGTTAAACTACAGATCAACTCAACGCAATATAAAGGATATAAATTGATTTTCGTTATTGAAGCACCTTCAAAAACACTGCCTGTATCATCGTTTACTGTGACCAATCAAAGAGGGAAACAGAATACTATTGAACATACTTGGGAGCTTTGTTTTCGATGAAAAGGTAAAGAATAGTCATTAATCTACTTTCTGTTCATTGCATCAATTTATATATGCAAAAAACAAAGCTAGGTCAAGGTTTGAACTTGCATCCGATTGGTAGTAGTGGTGGGCTTACCCGACCCATCCCTAGAGATGAGGGCGCGAATCAGGCACCGTAATTGTAATCGACATGTCTCGGTTCAAAACATACTTGCGCCATCCTGTTGAGTCCTTGGGAAAGATACTTTACGGCACTTTCCCCCACTTGATGGTCTTAGCAAGCAGTTCTAAATTGCAGTCATATCTCTAAAAAACTAAAAATAAAATAAAAAATTGCAATCGGACAGTAATATCTTGGCATCTCCTAAAGAAAGTTGGGGTAATTGCTTACCCCATGTATTAGCGCCTCCGTCGCTTTCCTGCGAGTCAGGAGGATGAATGTATGAGACAAAAATCTTTTTAATTAAGCGTCTGTTGCCCCAATACTTGAGCTACTTGATCTGTATGTTTTAGGATAAATTGAAAAAGTGGAGGATCTGGCAGGAGGTTGTGATTGGTGAGCAGTTTGGTGGCGGGATCAGCGAGAAAGATAAACACGGATCCACCGCCTTGTCCTGGCGCACCCGGGTGGCTTTGGATCCCGCGTTGCCTGGACGAGAATGACCAAAGACTAAGAAGCGCGTTTGTTCCAGTTTCTTTCCCTGGCAAACCCCCTCCCAATATTCGGACTCAACCATGTAACAATCAAAGTAATATTTTCATGGATATTCTTTGTACAAATTTCTGATTTTGAATTTGGTTTTTATTTAAATATTTCGAGTGGAAAAACTTTTTGAAGCAATTACTTGAACTGGATTATTTCTTATTTATTCATCCGCATCTTCATGGTATAGCCTACAATTTTTTTGTGCAAGTATTGTGCTTTTATTCTGACGCGAAGACTATGTTTTTTTATTTTTATCTTTATTCGGATTTGCTTAAGTTTTCATAAACGGAATTCTCTAAAAACTTTAGAGCATTATGCTTGCTGCTTATTTTTTTTAATCAGGATACTAGATAGTAAGTTATTAATATTAATTGTAAGTTGTTCTTATTAATATTTATATATATTGTTTTACTTCAAAAATTTTACGGAAATCTCTGGTGTTGTTGTTCGAACTCGCGCTTTCAGTAACTATTCCTGCCGCGCCACCTCATGGTCGCAACTTTGTCGTGGCAAAACATTCAGTGTAAATAAATGTTAAACGCAACAAACAGACCAAAATAAATAGATTTTTTAAAACTTTTATTCGTTTCATTATCCCATTGATCAACAGCTTTGGACGGTAAAACACTTTAAAGAAGAATAAAAATCGAGCTTTATGGCGCTGGCCGATGCGGCTTCTGCTGTTGCACGAAATAATTGAAAGGCGTCTTCTTTTTGCCAGAGAGCTTTGTGCGGTTCACGTGAATCGACTTTGTTTCTGTTTAACCCAGAGCTCAATGGGTGCGGTTGCATAAGGGAGTAAAGGATTAGAAGAGCAGGAACCGCTTTTCCTATTTTATTATATCGTTACTGTAGTCATGGAGTTTTCTTCATCCGACAAATGAGAACAACAAAACATGATTAGCCTAAACGAAACTCTATGTTTATGTAGTAGTCTATGATTGAAGAAATGTTTGCTAACCTCTGCGCTAGCGCATTATATTCAACATAAATTTGAGATAAAGTTACATAACACTGACCAATGTGAAAGCGATGTTGCATTTGCGACCTCGACAATTTAAAGGAAACAAATTAATTATAATATTTTAAGATATCACAGACCTGCCACGTGATTCCGTGTCAAAGGTTTCGATAACGTTAGTGCAGCGATGCACAAACTTGAGAGTTTCCCGGCCAAAAACATTCAACAAGATACAACAGCGACTTGAGTGGCGAGGGCCATAGTTTTCAAAGCCATTATACAAAGCCATAAAAAACCTCACGTTGCTCGTTGCCGTCCAAACGTATCGTTCAATGTTTTGGTAATTTTTAATTTCCAAACAGTAACGTTTCACTTAATAAAATTTTTATGGTGAAAACATGCAATTTTATGCCTAGTTTTTTATTACTTTTTATTATTATATTGGGAAAATATATTTTTTAAAAGATTCGCTTTGATCACTTTACTCAGAGTTCAATTGTTTATAAAACCGAGCGTTCACTCAAGCGAGACTAGCTAGTTTGAAATTTCGTGATGGCACCAGTGATGAGATTCAAAAAAGTTAAAAACCGATTCGACCAAGGAAAGGATTGAGAAGTTTGCCATGTAGTTTCACTTTTGCATGTAATAATTTTAATCCGAGCAAATAGTCGACCGGTTCGATGCGATGATGATATGTGGAGAACAGGTTTCTTCGATACCTCAGAGAACAAATACCTCAAAGGTTATTACTGTCTTCTCGGTATCCCTGTCTTCTCGGCACCCCTGTCTTCTCGGCACCCCTGTCTGCTCGGCCCCCTGACTGCTCGGCACCCCTGTCTTCTCGGCACCCCTGTCTTCTCGGCACCCCTGTCTGCTCGCCCCCCTTCCTGCTCTCCCCCCTGCCTGCTCGACCCCCTGTCTTCTCGGCCCCCTGTCTTCTCGGCATCCCTGTCTTCTCGGCACCCCTGTCTTCTCGGCACCCCTGTCTGCTCGGCCCCCTGACTGCTTGGCACCCCTGTCTGCTCGGCACCCCTGTCTTCTCGCCCCCCCTGCCTGCTCGACCCCCTGTCTTCTCGGCATCCCTGTCTTCTCGGCATTTCTGTCTTCTCGGCACCCCTGTCTTCTCGGCACCCCTGTCTGCTCGGCACCCTGACTGCTCGGCACCCCTGTCTGCTCGGCACCCCTGTCTGCTTGCCCCCCCTGCCTGCTCGACCCCCTGTCTTCTCGGCATACCTGTCTTCTCGGCATCCCTGTCTTCTCGGCACCCCTGTCTTCTCGGCATCCCTGTCTGCTCGCCCCCCTGCCTGCTCGCCCCCCTGCCTGCTCGACCCCCTGTCTTCTCGGCCCCCTATCTTCTCGGCATCCCTGTCTTCTCGGCACCCCTGTCTTCTCGGCACCCCTGTCTGCTCGGCCCCCTGACTGCTCGGCACCCCTGTCTGCTCGGCCTCCTGACTGCTCGGCACCCCTGTCTGCTTGGCCCCCTGACTGCTCGACACCCCTGTCTGCTCGGCCCCGCTGAATTGAGCGTGAGAATTGATGTGAAGGAAGTAAAACGTATCGAATAAGTTGCGATAAGTTGACAACATACCAGTAGTTATGCGATCTTACGCAGCGCGGAAAGAGTTTCTGATCTTATTCATTAATAGAAATTTCCTGTGAAAAAGTTCATTAGTTTTTACTTTTTCTCTTTAATTGTATTTATTGCAAACATCAAAGCGGGTTGTGGCGAGTTCGCGGTGCCCATCTCTGTAGCATTAGATTTGGTTCCGACAGCGACGTGTTACTGAAACAGCATTGTGTCAATGAAACCCAAATGTCTCAGATCAGAATCAGTTGAAATTTTGCGTTTCAGATTTTCGTTTCCTCTTTCCCTAAAATACTTTCAAGGGTGCCATGGCCAATAAACCGAAAACCTAAAAGGCCGCCCAATGCCAAACGTTAAATCGGCCCACCATGTCTCCGATTCACCCCGCGAAAAAGCCACATTCCTCGGTCGTGTAAAAATATTTAATGAAAGGAATACAAAGAAACGTCACAATGAGTGGTAATCGAAACCATTATTTTGTTTTCTCGATTACAAACTAACTGGTCATAAACTATTGTTTTCTGACCTTGGTGATGAAATAGTATAAAAATGAGCTGAGGTCGCAGAACAGAAAGTAGCTCATCGCCGATGACGTGTGCAATGCCGCGTTATCGCGTACGTTTGAAAAAGCGATTAGAATAAGAAGGCAGATGAGAACCTTAACATCGAATAAAGCGATAAAATCGTTGCTTCTTATTCTGTCGCTTCGTTGATTTAAGAAAAGTAATTTTCTTTTAGTTGCCGAGCTGAGTAAAATGACTGAAGACAATTGTTGGAGATTTTCTAGCAAATAGCAGCAATAACAACCTTGTTGATCGACGGGGTCTCGGTTCAATCCCCGTCTTCGACATGCTTTTATGCCGCTATAAAAATTATTTCAAGGCACTTTTTTTCTTGGCAGTTTTAAATTCCAGAACCATCAATCTTTAAATAACTGGAAAATGAAATAGAAATGCCAACATAGCAGCAGACCCTGGCAACCGTTTGCCGGTTGCTTTAGATTAGATTTCGATTCAGTCTTGCTCTTTGAATTAAGAGAATAAATAGACGATAAAATGATGGTGATGATGAAGATGCAAGAAAACAGAAATTAATATTTAAAAATTTTTTAAAAATGAAAATGTCTCATCACTGAGACCATTCATGTTTTGACCGAACAAAAAAAATTTTTTATAATATTTACGTAAAATTTTGACTTTAGTTTGATTCAACGATTTTGGTTTGTTACCGAAGTTTTTATAGAAAAATTTTAGTTAAAATGTTGCAGAAGCGAAAATTTACATTAGTTTTGAAAAGTATAGTTACATTTTTTCATCATCAATAAAATAAAAATCTCAATTTATTTTGTAAATTAGTGATCCACGATTACGAGCATTAGTAAAAAGCGCTCTTTAAAATAATAATTAAGGCGTATGAAAAAGTGGGACAAGAAAGCCTCAACAAGAGGCACAATGCCGTCGTAATATTTTAAAACTTATATTTCTGATTCAAAGATTGTTATTTTCTCTAATTATTTTCCTGATTTTCATGAAAAAGTTAGAGGCGTCAGAGTCTACTTCTCCGTGACTTGTTTTAGAGATGCCAAAATATTGCCTTCATTTGAAATTTTTTGCTTAGTTTTTAGTTTTTATTTAGAAACATAAATGAAGTTTAGAATTACTTGCTAAGACATCCAAAGAAAGAAAAGTGCCATGAAGTGTCTTTCCCAAGGAAGTAACAGAATGGCCGGAGTAGGTTTTGAACTAAAACTATGTTGATCACATTTGCTGTCAATACTTATAAAGAAAAAGAAGCGAAGTTCTAGAGCAGTGGTTATTAAGGTTTTTCTCTTCATTACAGTGATGAAGGTCTTGAGACCGGTCTCGAGGTCGGTTTCCAGGGTGATTTTTTGCGGTCTTGGTCACGTCTCGATTTTGAGATTGTGCTGGTGGTGTCGGTCTCGTGTTTTTAAATTGGTCTCAAGATCGGAAAAATTTTCATATATTTTGTACTTAATAATATAAAGATGAATTTTGCAATTATTTTAAAACGACATTTAATTTGTTACCTTTGCTACCTTGCTGCAATTTGAAATGGTAAAAGCTTAGAGTTAAACTTCGTTAATCTTTAGTTTTGCAACTTTCTTAGGTTTATTTCAATAAAAACTTTGTTGTGATCTAAGCCGTCTGTGACAAGCCCATCCGATTACAAAAAAACTTTATTTTAATCTTTTTTTTGTGGGGGTTAACAAACAAATTTGATAATGCTGTAAAAGTTTATACTCACCATCTTACGTGTTAAAATTCAACAAAAATTAGTGGAACATTACTATAAAAATAGTAATGTTATTAAGCCAGCATCGGATTTCGTCATCCAAAACCGTCAGACCTCGTGCTCCATGTGGTGCCCGATGTATAGAACACGCTATTAGAACATGGTCTGCAGTTTGTTCAGAGGCGCCACACTCGCAATTCGGTGAAGGAGCGAGACCCCATTTGTGCATGGACGAATGGAATCGCCCAACACCAGTCCACAGGCGGTTGAGCTTAACCGAAGCTGCTCGGGGTAAGCCCATCCCAACAGGCCTGGCACCAGTATAGGACACAAAAGCACGGAGCCTGGAAGCATTTTAACAGCACTCCGTTTTCCATATGGGCAGTTTTGACTAGATGACCACAAAGTGGTCTTTCACTGTCCAGTTTAGTCAAATATAAATTCTTTATATCCTGTCTGCAATGTAGTTTTGCTTAAAAGTAAATATTGTAATTGAAAATGGATGTGATTATGTTATTTTCTCTGTATTTTATTTGACTAAACAAAATAAACTTCTTCTTCTTCTTTTTTATGATTTGTCCATTCAGAAGCGCGGATGCCAAGTCTGGCAAGGTTTTCCAAAAGATTCCGCGCAGCTGGCACAAACGGGCGTCTGGATCTTAGTCTCACTTGGAGTAAGATGACGAATGCCTCAGACTGCAGAGCGATGTGATGAAGAACGTTTATCTTGCTTGCAGCGAGGCCTTCAATGTTCAGCTGAAGAATAGTGGGTCTTCGGAACTTGTTGACAACGCGCCCTGAAAAGCGTAGTTTTATTCAGGCATTGCCCCGTCCTGAAAAGGACGTTTACCGATTAGCAGACCCAAACTGAACATCGGAATGGGTGGATACCTTTCCATTTTGGTAGGTTTGGTTTCGGTCTGTCATTTTTAACACTAATGAACAGACTTACTTACAGCCCAGGCTACGAAAAAGCACCTACCATCTGGGCCTATTCTGATTAGGCTCTACAGCAGCCTGGTGCAGCAATCTGAATCAGGTAGTACAGCACCCTGGCGTAGTAAAAAGATAAACTCTTGGCCCCAGTCCTGTTTGTGTCTGACCTGGAGTGGATACCTCTTCAAAAGACAAATAAATGACTATAAAAATATATAAAAAAGTTTAGAAATTATACAATACTGTTAGTTCTACTTTTGTTCTTGTTTTGGAAACAATTGACGCAATATTAAGTTTGATTTTTTAATTGCTCATGGCATTTCTATCTCCAAATTTACATTCTGTTATTGCTTTTAAGAAAACAATGCTTAGAAAAGCCTATTTACAAAATTAAACGTAGAGGAAAACAGTAACCACTGCTAAATTTTTTCCAGCATCTTGCAATATGCAAATCAGATAGTTTAAATGTCAAAACACTTTTTCCAGAAAAGCCTTACTTTTTAGTTGGATTTGTAGTGGTTAAGGGCGTTATGTTCAAGTTTAATTGCCGCAGCTCATACTCAGAAGGTTAAATACTAACTTGATTATATATAAATCAAACTGATTTAAAATAAGAAGCACCAGACTCGCGTTTCGCTCTTGTTAGAGATCGTCAGTGATGCTTATCTCGCTGCGAATCGAACCGACTACCTGTGGTCTTCCAGGCAGGAGACAACACCACTAGACCAAACAAGCCAGTCGGATTTTGTTACTTATTTAAATAGAATTAAAAAACAAAACAAAAATTAAAATAAACAATTACAATAATAGAGACAATTTAATATAGCATAATCATAGCAGAGGTTAACTTATCTAACCGATATCTGCTGGATAGAAACTCTATACAGTAGAACCTCGCTGTACGAGTGTCTCGTTGTACGAGAAATTCGTTTGGCGAGCGGCTATTCGCAAAAAACATTGTCTCATAGGACGAGTAAAAATTTATAGTACGAGCAATTTGAAATACATGTAATTTGGTTTTAACTGCGTTATAAACAGCTATTGTTGTGTCATTTGCATCATGTTGAAAGGCAATTTGTATTGTGCGTACAGTATTCTGCTGGAAGCTGAAAGGTTATTAAGTACAGTAGTCTACTCCGCAAAAAACGCTTTTAGTAGCTGACATTTTGCTGAAATAACTTATAAACCAGGGACGTGAGGTCAGGGGAGGCAAGTGTAAAGCATTAGTGATTAAAAAGAAATTTAAACTATCGAATAAATATATATGATGATGATGGCAGAAATATTAAAACACCAGAAATTGTTTCACCTGACGTTTCAATGGACATAGATTCTCATGATAGACAATAACCTATTCCAGGCTTCATTCTCTTCCATAGGATTAGATGGTCTCCAGTTTGAGCTTAGTGGATTAATAAAACATGATGATTATTCATATTACATTTACAGTATTGTTTATTTTTTTTCTGATTGCACCTTTTTTGTTTAAAAAATAAAAGAAATAAAAGACATTTTGGGGCTGGAACGGATTATTTATTTTCATATCAATTATAATGCAAAAATTGCTTCGCAATACGAGTATATCACAATACGAGCTCGGTCTGGGAACGAATTAAACTCGTACTGCGAGGTTCTACTGTATAAAGTATTACGATTTGTGACTAAGCCACATCGCTGTATACAAGTGGGCGTATTATCACGTGATCATAGGACATGGAACAGTAGATACAGCAAAATCCGAAAAATGTATAGAAATAGAGCATGAAAAAGTTAAATTCAACGTTTTAAGCAAAATTTTATAACTCCGATAATAACTTCGTATTTCGCTTGAAAATATGAAATTATATTTGGGCTATCCAATTAATCGCTATAGATCTTAAAAAACAAACGACTTCCGACATTAAACGCAAACATTTTTATTTGTGGCTCTTAGCCTGTACTTTTTTACAATTAATATCTCTGTGAAACTATAACTTTTAATTCTGATTTACTGTTGCATTTACAAATAACTCTTTTTGATAATGTTATAAGACTGCATTATTTAATTTCACACAAGATTATAGAGAAATTCAGAGAACTATTTTTCGTTATAATTGGTTCATGACAAATAAGCTATTTTTGCTTGGTAACTAGTTGAAAATCGGTTGGTTGCTAACTTCCCAAGTAAAACTCTGTTCATTCTGCGTAGTCGGCAGCGTGGGCGAGTGATTAGAGTGCAGGAATTATGATCGACATGGTCTCGGTTCAAAACCTACTCACGCCATTCTGTTGTGTCCTTGGGAAAGACACTTTACACCACTATTCCCAGCTTGATGATCTTGGCAAGCAGTTTAAATTTCAGTCATCTCTCTATTAAATTTCAAGTGGACAGAAATATCTTGGGATCTTCGGAAGCAGGTCGGGATAATTGCTTACTCTATGTGTTAGCGCCTTCGTCGCTTTCCTGCGAGTCAGGAAGATAAATATAGAGATAAAATCAAAATTAATTCCCAACCTAAAACTTTGTTCATTTCCCACTGAGACTCTTTTCATCTCTACCTGAGACTCTGTTCATTCCCCACTATAGGGAAATTATCCACAGGTTAAGAAACCATGTTCCAGAGTGACGCAGACAAATCGTAGCCCCAAAACTATTAAAATCTCTTTTATAAATTGTAGAGCGCATTCAAATTATTCATAGCTGCTCAAAAAATTATAAAAATAAGCAAGAAAGTATCGTAAGTAAAATTTAATTGGTAAACTTTTTGAAAAATTGTTACTTTATTCTAGGGTTGCCAACCGTCCTTTATTGGAAAGGACAGTCCTTTATTTAACCCTTTCCGTCCTTGTCCTTTATGAAGTACAGAAATGTCCTTTATTTTAAATATCATTTTACTTACTGCCAATTTTGCGATTAGAACGTATATTTTAAAGTTGATTTAATTTTTGCAAACGTTGAATCAACAATTTTATATTTCTAAACGTTCTCCAGCAACTTTCCAAGTTGTTTTCCAAAAAAATGATTTGCCCCCTCCCCCCTAAATCATTAGAAGAAATGGTTCATCAGCATACTGTGAAAGGATAATAATAAAAAATAAGCTTTTCGTATTCCTGTACTTTAACTTCAAAGACAGACAGCTGTTCAGAATTTGCTGAAGAAACAAAAGATGACCTTCAATTGTTGAAAGCAGCAAAAAGTCAAACCAAACACAATTTTAAAAAATAAAAAGATTTACATTGTTTTTCATTTCTATTTTTTTATTATGCATATCAGAGGCGTGCGGTCTGGCCATGCAAGTCATGCGTTGCAAGACCAAATTTTTAGAAATTGCATGACGAACTTTTGCGCGATGAGGTAGATATCGTTCAATTCGATGAGAAACATTACTTGTTCGGGATAAAAATCTGAGGCAGATCTGAGACGAAGACCCGTTTTTTTGTGTTATTTTAGACAATACCGCGAATGTAGGACGAAAAGTAAGAAATCGGAGACTGGTTTGAAGTGATGACTTTTTTTTTGGAGATCACTGCATTTTCAGAAGAAAAAGTGCATTACCGAGCAACAATTTCAAGTGATGACCTTTTTTTGGAAAGGTCATCAAAAATTTTGGACGAAAATTGTTCTTGATCACCATGACATTACGACTAAAAGTTACAATCTCACACCCATAACATACCTATTTTCATGACCAGATTTTGGCATGCAAATTGCATGGCCAGACTCAGAGGTCACCGCACGCCACTGATGTTTATACGAGGTATATAGTGATATAGATGGGATTGAAAATTATGTTTATATCTATTTTTCATATGTCCTTTATTGAAACTTGTCACAGTTGGCAACCCTACTTTATTCAATAAATTTTTTAGAAAAGGTCTTTACTCATTGGAAAAGTACATCCAGGCTATGCGGACCAGGCTGTGTAAACCTTTTTTTGTTCTTGAACCAAAGTTTGTTAGTTACAAGTGACTTTTTTACCCCAGTAGTACGCCGATTAGTGCAAATCTGTTTGGGGCCTCTTGGGAAGGGTAACAACGTACTTGTTCAGGAAAGCCTGCACTTGTCTCATAGGGGCTTTAAGGCGGCAGGTAAGCCGGCCCTGGTTATCATTTCACCAATCAAATGTGAGATTGCACCAGGACGTACCGTTCGATCTGACCTGCAGTTGACCTTGTGATGGATTCGCAGAGAGCTCTTTGATTTTAAATTCTTTAAAAAGACGGCGGCATGGTCAAGTGGTAAGAGCGTCGGGATTGTAATCGACATGGACTTGGTTCAAAACCTACTCGCGCCATTCTGTTGTGTCCTAGGGAAAGACACTTTTCCCAGCATGGTGGTTTGGCAAGCAGTTCTAAATTTTTGTCATATCTCATATTAATCAGACATATTATGTTTCAAGCGGAAAGCAATATCTTGGCATCTCCTGAAGCAGGTCGGGGTAATTGCTTACCCTATGTATTAGCGCCTCCGTCGCTTTCCTGTGAGTCAGGAGAATAAATATAAATATAAAATAAAAAAAATAAGACAAATAATTGTTTTGAGAAAAACCTTAAATCAATTTATTCATAAATTTTGGAATCTTAAAATGGCTTGCTGCAATATTTTTGTGAAGATTATCTGCTTTGCTCTAAGATGCAAAATAATTTTTATCTATCAAAATTTTATTTCGATTTCATGCAGGACCTCAAACTGTACAGTATTTGTAAGTCTCCTACAAAATTATGACTGAATTTAAATAGGTAAAATTGGGGTAACCTACTTAGGTTTTGAAAAACAGTTTATCGTTTTTGCTTCACTCTTTTTAATCTGTATAAACACAGAAGTGCTCCATTGAATTGCCGGTTTGCGATCAACTCTCACATTGACTTTTTAGCTCAACCGTTTTCAGTAAGTGTAATATATTATACTTGAGTGGACAATCAAACCATTTTTTCTTTTTTTTAACTTCTACAAAGCGGTTATTTTTTTAAACTAACTTGCAACCACAACAGAGCATAGAAGTTTTAGTGAAGCAAAGATTTCGGCCCAATATCAAGTTCTTTTCAGAGAAATTAACTACCCGCTTTTGACAAATTATTATCTAAAATAAACAAAAAAATTTTCGACAGGTTATGTCATGGCAATGGCAAAAATTATGCAAAGGTTTGTGAAGCAGCAATAAAAGCTCATCTAAAATGCGCCCAACCAAAAAAATAAACCTTAGAAAAGCCTTCAAGATATATCTGATTGTTTAGTTTTGGATTACAATTGTAATAAGTATGACTTTTGTTAGAATTACATTTTCAGTAATAAAGTAAATAGATTTAAATTATTTTTGCTCTGTTTTGTCCTTTTTTGGGGGGGGGTTAAGTTTTAAAATTAAATTACAATCGGTATTAATTAAGTACAGTACATTCAATTATAAAAAAAAATTGAAACCAAATTTTTTAAAAACTTTTTGTTGGTGCAATCAAATTAAATAAATCTAACCGAAAACTAAAAACAAATCCAACCGACAAATTTAGTTCAAAGGTCAAATTCAGACTGCTACGTCGCAGCGATTTAATTTTAAAACTCGGTCTTTGTTTTTCTCTGGGAAGTAGTTACGGCCAGTAAGTGAGATGGAATTTAGTCACTTTTGGTCGCTCCCAGTTTGTTCTCTGCGATGTCGAACTTGAATGTATAGCAGCATGCTCATTAGTTTTGGATACGCCAGTTCGCACAGATGACGAAATTCAAACAAGAAAAAATTAGTCAGTTTTTTGCGAAATGTCAAGAATTGCTTAGACCTACGCCGACTGTGGAGACGTAATCACACCTGCGGTTGGTGCAGCCATTCCCGGCCACCAACAAACAGTGGGGAATCAGGGATCTTGAGTTGGTTCTTGAAGTGGTTATTTTAAACAATTGAATAAAAATTGAATCGAGCAGCAACATCTTGGTATTTTTGAATATACTCGTAGGTCTGGTGATTGTTTGACGGTTGATTTAAGTTTAAAGCCTCCGACGTTGTATCGCGAGCAACGTTTCTTTTAAGCTGTGCGCGCGCGCACATATTTGTATGTGCTAAAATCAGCGCACATAAAGAAAAGATGATTTCAGAATAAAATTCATTTTAAATTAGTGTTTCTCAACCTGTATGCCCCGAGAGATTTCTAAGTTTGCCACAAAATTTTTTCAAAAACATTAGTTCAGGGATGTCCAACCTACGGCCCACGAGAGGTATTGATGCGACCCAATACGTATCCAAATATTTGGGACAAAAATTGACAAATTCGAGTCTGATTCAGAGGAAAGACTTTTTTTTTAGAGAGCGCCTTATTTGATTATAAATCTTAATGCAATCTACAGTATTTACTTTGCAAAAAAAAGTAAAGTTTACACACAAACAAATTTCTGTGCACACACATAGCTAAAAATTAGATTGAACATTGATTGCGAGGCAAAAGGATAAGTAGCTCATATGATGATGATAATAATGAGCAGAAATAATAACATGATAATTACTTGTTTGGGGTTTTGCCGCCTCCTTATCCAGGCGTGTCGCTGACTGTCATATGTCATTCAAACTTTAAATATATTTTCAAATTGCAATTGACAGATTTTCTTTTTGCTTGGAAAAATAAATTCTTTTTTAAGAAAGACACGGTTCGCTGCATTTCCTCAAACATTTTGTGTTTCAATTTTTTTGGTTAAGCGGCTTAGTTTAAGTTGAGGGTTTCTGTTACCAACGTTTCTTTAATTTCGTACTTAAGATTTAGTTTAAAACAGGAAGTCATTTTCTTCGCTGTTTATACATTGAAACTGATGATTAGTCGAATATCTTATGGTTTACTTTAGGTTTCTGACGTTTGTTTATTCTGAAATTGCTTTGATGGCTTTAATTAACCCTCTTTATTACTTCTTCTTAGGTTTTTTACAGAGAACACTCTTATGTAGTTAATGGCCACAATCAGACATGCTTTTCTGTAAATGTTTGCTTCCAGATGGGTCAATTGTTGACGTCACTATCGGAAGAGACGCCCTCGGGGCCGATCTGCTTCACAGCGTCTGCGACCACATGAACATACAAGACCGCGATCTGGTAGGATTAGTGCACAAAGATGGAGGATTGAACCCTTCCTACAATTGGTGGGTGAGGTCCGATAAGCAATTACGTCACCAGAAGAAAGGCGAGTGTTACGTGTGGGTGTTCGCACTTTTGATCAAGTTTTATCCAAAGCGAAACTTTGAGAAGTTGGAAGATTCGATCAGGTGAGTTAGTCATTACCAAAAGTAGCACAGAAGTTGAAATAATTGTATTTTTTTAACAAAACCCTAAAATAAGGATGTCACACTTCATTTATAATTTTAATCATAACTATGTAGTGTATCCCCGTTAAAAGCAGTTCGTAGTTTTATAAGAGAATAAATGCGGCTCTTTGAGCGCTGTCTGCGATATACGTCCAATTTGTTATATGGCTCGATACATGTATCTTTTTCTCTTTTTTTCTCCTCTTTGTATTGACGTAATATGTTTTTTTGACTAACGTCATTGTACTGGAAAATTCGCGTATATTCCACTTGATTCGCGTAACGAACTCTCCAGGGGTTTCTGGCTGAATCTTGAATTTACGAGAAAGTTTACGTCACGTGATTTTGTTTTCTATATAAAGCCGATGCGTAGCGAGAAATTATTATTATGATGAGTATTATCGTTGTGAGATAATTTGAAGCGACTCGAGTGGCGGCTCGAGCGAAGGTGATTTGTTTGGCCACAGGAGGTGGACCGTTAGATGTTGTGTCGGTGGACAATTGTTGAATTTATTTGGTGCCAGTGGTTGGCAGTTTTGTTCTACAGAGGTAGAATTATTTGTGTTGATTGAGTCGAGTTATAGTGTTAGTTTCGCTTTGCAGTTTGGCAAAGCGTGGAATAGAAGTTTCGTCGGACGTGATATTTTTGCAATACATCTGTTTTTATTAGAGAAAAGGGTCTCTGTTTGTTGTGAAAAAGAATCTTCAACGAAATCAATCCGAGCTTTCGTTAACCAACTGTATAAACCGTCAGGCTCATAGCAAAACTACTTCTTGAGCCGGAATAAAATAAAATTTAGACACAGCTTTGTTTCAGCGCAGGTATTCGGGTTACCTAGCTCAACTGGTCCTTTGGGATTCCCGAACAAAGTTTGTGACAAAGGAAGGAAATGATTTTTAGGGAGCTAATGCAAAGCAATTTTTACAATTTTTACTTTTACTATCAATCATGTTGGCCACACGAGGCGCACCGGAGGAGAGAGAGTTGGATCTCTGCAGAATCCCCCGGTTTTAATAACTTTTTATTGCACCTTGCTTGCCGATGAGTTTGTTGTTTTAATTAGCCGAAAAAAGAATGGATCCCAAACATTTGTTTTTATTTTATTTTTATAGTGGAAAGCTACGTTATTTTTTGCGATTTAAACATTAAGCACGAAAGGCATTATAAGCTTTGTAAACATCACCGTTTAAAAAATGAGTTGGTTTCTTTGCAGCAAATTGTTCCTGAGCTCCTCCACCGACTGCTTTGTTTTTGCAAACTTGAATTACAAACATCAGAGATATCCCCTCTTCTTCGCCGATCCTACGGCAGCAAATCTTAATCTAATATGAGTAAAGGTATTACCATCGGATGTGAAATAATTTCTGGTAATTTCACGCCTCACCGTTAAAACATTGTGTACATTTCGGCCTTCTCTTCTACTGGCCGGGACACGGCGGAGGACGGGTGGACAATACATGGTGCATTTCAAATCGTAAGAAAAGAATTTCTTGAGCGCAGCGATCGACAGCGTGGCCGAGTAGGAACTCCCACGGCGGCGTCACCAACATGCCCGCTGTTCAACTCCTCCTCGGTTGTTTTTGTTGTAAAAAGCTTGAGAAGAACACTTTGCGACACCTTGCGACACTTTCTTCTGTTGGCAGTTTTAACTTGCGCAAACGTCGTAGATTAAACGAAAGTTAATTTGTGAAGTCTGATCCTAATTTCTAAGCACAGCCAACTATATAAGATCCAACCATCCAGGAATACTAGTCCACAAATTTGTGAGTATCCCTGGTGCAATAATGACGTAGACAAAAAAACGGCTGGTCAGAAAAGACAGTAAAGAATAAAATATTGAAGACTCGCGGCTGACAATCGAAGATAAAGCTTCGGTTTCCACCTCAAACATTCGGCTCATTTCTCGCGACGCAAAGATTAGATTAGAAAATTGGATCAGAAATTCGGCGCAGTTTTAATTGAATCCTAAGATATTTTTTAAATTGTTGTTTCCTTTCTGCAAAATATTAAATGCTCACAAGTTTCAATTACAGACACTGCGTTGTGCGGCAAGTTCATGAAGATCTGCTCACGTTCAGACTCCCCTGCCCACAGAAAAAACTTGCTAAGTTGTGTGCATATTGGGTACAAAGTGAGCGGGGGAACTTCAGAGACAATGAAGTTGATAGAAAACTACTTGAAGGATTTCGATTTGTCAGCGGAAAGAAACGGGATTGGGAATCTGAATTTATGGAGGAAGTGAGTTTTTTTTATTCTACTTAACTAGTATAGTTGGTTTAAGAATTAGTTGTATAACTGAAAGTAGCTAACGCTTCAAATCGCTATTTACTATTTAGAAATAAAATTTTGTAGTTTTTAAAACTTAGTCATTTTTAAGACTCAAAGTTTTTCGAAAAGCATCCAGAAAATCATTACATCATCATGCATATATTGCTAGATTATCAAGAATTTAACCAAATAAATAAACAAAAAAAAGCTGTGTCAACTATTAACCAAACAAAATACCCTCAAATTGGAATGTTTGTTTTTTTTACCAAGAGAAGATTTTGTGAGCTATTGCGCCCTTTTCCATGGGTAACAAAATAAAAATCCTTATTAACCTGAAGAAAGTGAGCAGTAGCTCATAAAAGCTTGACAGATTCAGATTCACATTTATCATTTGTTGCCAAACATTCACAAAATAAATACATAACATATGATTTCAATCAAATGCAGTGACATGGTGACTGCAAAATGACCGCCAGAAGACGTCTTACTGTATTAATTAATATTTGCAACATGACGTCAAATAATGTTCCTATGTAAAAAAAAGCAGCTTTGATACACTTGTTATGATTTTGGTGGGATTTCCTCGCGTTTACTCGTCTATTGCTTATCTGTGAAATGTTGATTTAAAAAAAAGCATTTTATCAACACGTGTGGAAGTTAGATTTTTGTACGCAGGCTGAGCAGAGCCCGTGGATTTTTGTGAAATTCAAAGAGAGACACAAAAAGAGTTCACTTCATTCAAAATTCTTTGTAACTCTGAAAATCAAGCAAAGAGAGTTTTGTAGGGGACATTAAAAATTTATGGCAGGGATTACAGCTTCTCATCCCCCTAAATTTGCACCTATGCCAAAACCCATCGAACTTTGAGTTTATCAAATTACAACAGTAATTTCTGCCACGTAATCATGGTTTTTTGTATAGGTTATAAAAATTCACAAAGAAATCAAAGGCATTGAAACCAAGGATGCAGAAATAAAGTTCTTAGAAATAGCTTCTTCTCTCCGTTCCTATGGATTTCATTTTTATCCTGCGCGCGAAGCTCAAGTTACGAACGGTAAAGTACATTCGATTGAATTAATTTGTCAAACCATTTGCATAGTTTTTAATGGTTCCTTTGTTTCTATTGAAATATTCTCCAGTCATTATTATGCGCTGAATTGCAGATGATGATTTATGTTAAAAATGAAGTAGACAAAGAGAATATGTTTCTGAATATGAGCCTATTTTACTTATTTGAGAAATAATATAAATTGTTAGAGTAGAGTACGCTGGTCTATCACAATCGGCTGGTCGGATGTTTTAGAGCAGATAGTGAAGATTAATACAAACTTTAATCAAATGATTTTTCTGATTTCCATGTTGCCAACTTCTTGCTTCCTTCTTTCATAAACATGGATTACGTAATAATAATTATGCTAAACCTACAGACAGTTTCTTTCTTTAATATCGCTTTAAACAAAAAGCTGGTGGCTGTGGGCTTACCCGACCCACTTCTGGGGATGGAAGCGCCGATCAACTTCACGGAGCCCCAATAATTGGGGAACCCCCCGGGGATGAGACCAAAGGTCCAGAATAGAGATGGAGTGGCCGAAGACGGTCAGTTTAAAAAAAGTCGATTTTATAGGAGCCAAAAGCTTTTCATGACGCTCTCATTAATAGCTATGGCCTTAAAAATGGGACAAACCAGACAAAATCAAAGTGCCGTGTTTATGATTTCAACAATTAGGAGAAAGGTGCTGTGCGGTACTGTGCGGTGCTGTCTCAGAAAGGAGAAAGGCACGATTGTGCAATCTGTAAGAGGAAACACTGTTGTTTACAACGTTGGTTACTTGAAAAGTTTTAACGTGTAAACAAATTATTTTTGTCTACATAAAACAGGATGTCTGGTTTTGATAAACGGTGCCTTAAGCAGACAAAGATGGAACGAGTTGCATGCTACAGCAAGAATTTTGAATCATCTGTCATTGTAGTTTGCAGCACAATACTCCTTCATTCTCCAGCAGCAGTACTGTGGAGTTGAAATTGAGTCACGTAATTTTGCTTTTCACAGAGAATGTTTTCGAGCACTCAACAGCTTACATTGCAATAAATTGTTCTCGCTAAATTGGACAAAGGTTCAGGAGTAATTTTTTGAACAAAAATGACTATATCGATAAAATGCACGTAATACTTGATGATCCATAGAAATTTGTAGAACTTGGACCAGCCTTAAGCTAATGCAACATTGCCAATATTGAATTAAAGCTTCAGAAATGCTTATCAGGAATAAGAAATAAGATCTAAGAAGAAGACGCAACACCTAAAAGTTATTATCAAGATATTTGTCCCACTGGATCACAAAGACTTGGAATGTATGGTTTGCCGAAAACGCACAACACAAACGTACTATTACGTTCGATATTACACACTTGTACAAATCAAATGCATCAAACCCGATTTTATCCCCCATTTACTGATACAGACTTTACTTTTGGCTCAATGATACGGTTTTTTCGAGTGAAAATAATGGCGATGTATTTGCAATTGGCTTTGATAGTTTTGCCCGAGTTTTAGTTCACTTGCACCCGAATTTTAGAAGATGACGCTAAATGACGCAATATTTCATCAACCTCATCATTACATCATTGGAATAAAATGGGCCTATTGTTTGCCATTTTTATTTCATTCTTTGTGCTAGAAACGTCAAAATGGATATCACTCCATGCAAGCGGACTAAAATTCTGACTTTACACGAGCACACATCGAAAACTCAGCGTGAAATAGCCCGAAGCATAGGTACAAACCAGTCAGCCGTTTCAAGCCTTTTGAAGCAGGCCAAAGAAACTGGCACCTTATCGCCTAAGAGGCAGAGCATGCTATGAAATAGAATAGAATAGAATGGAAGGAAAATTTCAATATAGAATATGGAATTGTTCAAGTATGGAATGAAATGAAAAAAATTTTCCATACTTTCATACATTTTCCATACTTGCTCATTTTAATGTTTTTTCATACTTAGTGCAGTCAATAAAGCCGCCTTTGATCAGACACACAAAATGATAGGCTAAAAGAAAAAAGTAATAGCCAACAGTCTGTTCAAATAAATTGGGCAGGAAAAAAGAATGGAAATTACAACCATATTAGTCATATGTCAATATTGGTATTTAAACAGTTTGCAACTTCGATATAGGGCCAGTTTTACAAGTTCAAGTCTGAGTGCCTAGTTCGCTTGCGATGTATGTCTCCTTTACGTTGGTTGTCCCGTTGGAGTATTTGCAGTTTAATAATAAACCGCTCTATACTTAAAAAATTCAATCAGTCTCACAGTGGTTAAACATTTATGAAAAAACAACAACAACTACAAAAAAAAAACAATAAAATGTTTATATCTAATCAAATATTGATGCAAATTATTCACACATTTATGGCAGTTTGCAAGGGTGGGATTTAGGAGTCAAACTTCCCTCTCCCCTTAAAGAAAAATGATCAAAGATATGTGTTTACACCCAAATAACATATTAGCGACAAATAGACTACAATAGTATGGTATAAATTTTTATCATTTTTACACTTATTTTTATTTAGACTTTATTAGTAATTTTATTAAAGATCGTTCTTTCTATTTCCCCAATTGCCTCAAAATTTGCTTATCTGAGTAAAACTTTCAAAACCGAACAATATTTGAACATAAAGTTAGGTCTTCTATGCTTCACTTTTGATGTCTATTGATGTCTATTGTTATATTTGATGTCTACGGTTTTATCGCAAGTTTTTGCATAAGATGCGAGCCTTGGTACTTTGTTATGAAAAGCGAAACGATTAGTAAGCATCTAAGAAGTATTTCTTAAAAAAACTTGATTATACTCTTGAAAATACGATAAAAAGAATTAAAATATGCACAAATATAATGAAAATAGTTCTTCATTTTTGCAAAAAATATTTCAATATGCTGGTAGGTCAATGGTTTTTAAAGTTTAAGTCGTATCCATTTTGAGGCTTTGCCATTCTCCAAAAGTACATGACAAAATTTTTTAAAGAAAAATTCCTTTTTGTTATTTAGTAAAAAAAATTTTTGGTTTTTGTTTTGATGTGAATTACCTGCAAGCTGCTAAAACTTCTGTCAGATAAGCATATAATTTAAATGATCATGGAGCTTGTCCAGAACAAAAATTTTATTCGTACTATTTTTTTTTTATTATTATCTCTATATTTATCCTTCTGACTTGCAGGAAAGCGACGGAGACGCTAATACATAGGGTAGGCAATTACCCCGACCTGCTTCCGGAGATGCCAAGATATTGCTGTCCGCTAGTAGTTTGGTAGAGATATTACTGTAATTTAGAACTGCTTGCCAAGACCACCAAGCAGGGGAATGTGCCATAAAGTGTCTTTTCCAAGGACACAACAGAATGGCGCGAGTGGGTTTTGAACCGAGACCGTGTTGATCACGAGCCCTTGGTAATCCCAGGTAGAGTCACTGTCTCTTGGTAATCCCAGGTTTGGTGTGCGCTTCACAATAAACGTTACTTTTAATGCAGTAATGCATTAATAGGAACCACAAACTTCAGAACTTTGAATAATTATTTTTGAATAAAAATATTGCTTTTTGAATTTGAATTTTTAATATCTTTTCAATGCAAAATTAATGCGTTTATTATTTCGAATAAACAAACTTGATTAATTTTTATTCGGAAAATGATAAGCAAACAAACATCCGGGAACGTACTGATACTTTGTTCATTTGCCCCGAATCTCGTGATGAGTTTTGAACGTATCTAGGGCAAAAGTACTTTACTGATTTACTCGTACGAACCACATAAAACACGCACACCTACGCAAAAGACACGCACGCACACACGCACGCGCGTGCGTCAAATATACAAACTAAAAAACTCGAAAAAGCTTGGGTTGTGACAGAAATCAAACAAATATGTTTTTTTTAGTTTTAAAACGATGCACACGCAAAATTAACGTTGGCGTGAATTAACTTGTATCCTCCAACGATTTCAACTATCCGCAGTCACAGGATCGATGTCGATTTGGAAGCGTATTAACTTAATTTTAATAAAAACTAAATGAACAAAAAAACTTTAATACAGTAGGCCTAAGTAATTTTTTAATTTTTTACGAAATAGTGGGAAGGTTGTCAAAAATATTAACATTTACGAATTTCAGGAGGAATATTTACTTCCGTAGATAGCACAAGAATTAATTACTAATTGTTTATCTCATAAAACACGTTGGTAGAATAGATAGAAGTGAGCGCCTTTGGTAACTCTTATTTTTTGTGTCTCATACAGAATGCTCTCCTTAATTTTACCTGAAATTCTGTGGCAACACCATGGACAGAATCAGGATTAATGAGGTTCACACTGACCAAAAATTATAATTTAGTATTGACATTTCTTATTTCTTAGATCAGGGATCACAAATTTTTTTTATGAAGGGCCAGATAACTGTGAGGACTGACAATAGCGGGCCGGATACAAACCCAAGCACTGTATTAAGTTTTATAAACAATTATGACAAGTATAAAGAGCAAAATCAATACAAAAACTAATTTAGTGAGATCATGAAACTGTCGTTTATTTTTGAGTATGTCATCAAGATTTGGTTTGATATTGCTACATCCGACCAAGGGAATCGCCTTCAAATGTTCATAAGTCAATCTTGTTCGATTTTCTGACTTCACGTATTTCATTTTTGAAAATGTTTGTCACAAACATTTGCAGTGATTTAAAAAAGGTATAGTTATAACAAAACCTAAATATTAAATGCTCTCAATAAATATATCTAACCGTTAAAGCTAGTTGTTAGGCTACTTCTGTCGATGCAGTAATTAACTGAAGAGAAGCTTAGTTACCAAAGCGTAAACCACCCTGGCTCAACTAAACGCTCGGACGAATTGCTTTAAGCGAGCAACAACCTACTGTACTATAAAGAACCATTAGCTGATTTATCTATAATGCACTGTAAAAAATCTTAGTCAGAAACAGAAAATATAAAATCATTAAGTACATTTCTTGTGGCCTGACAACTGAAATTTTGATATTTATTTCTATATTACTATAAACCAGGGTTTCCCAAACTTTTTGTTTATCGGTACCCTTTAAACACTTTGTAAGTTCGCTTGTATCCCCAAAATTTTTTTACATTTTTAGCGCTAAGCTCAACTTGTTTTGATGCATAACTTACTTTTTATAGCTAAACAATCCATTGCAATCCTTTAAAACAATCTTTAAAATCGGTAGTTTATAGTGATCAGGGCGTTATCTTCAAGTTTTATTGTGGCTGTTCAAACTCAGAAGGTTAACCATTGACTTGATTCTATTTACATTTGTTTTCTTATTCAAATAGAAATAAAAACAAAACAAGTACAATATTTCGGACAACTAATTTTTTATTATTAAAACATGAGCTTAACGTTATCTAACTGATGCTTTCGTGAGAATAACTTTATATACTACCATCTACGACAAACACACATCGCTGTATGAAAGTGGGCGTATTATCACGGGATCATTCAATATGGAACAACAAGATGTAAAATTCGAAGATGCGTAGAAATGGAGCATAAGAAAGTTAAATTTTACGTTTGAAATCAAATTTTATAAATAATACAACAGCTATAGTTGAATTTTATGTGAAAATATAAAATTATATTTTTGGCTATCAAATTAACAACTACAATTCAGTTACTAATTTTAGTTTAATAGGAAAAATGTGATTACCATTAATTAAATTAAACCTTAAATAAAAAAACTAATGAAAAGCATAGAAAATCATTTAGAGTTATGCAATACGAGTTTAAACAAGCAGTATAATCAATCTAACAATATAATGTAAATAAGCTAGAAATACTAGTTATATAAATGAGCCTGCTTTTTAGCATTAAGCTCATGGAAACGAGGTGAAACATCATCAAAAGCACAACAAGATCATGTTTTGGTATTTTTACTTAATTTTGATTAAATTTGCATCAGCACTAAAAATATCGATTCATATAGCCCTGATGGTGGAAGCACATATGAATTGCACATCATAAACCAAAAACTTACATAACTATTTCTCAGGATACACATTGCGTGCAAAACTATCATACTGAAATTTAACCAGTTCCTCCTGAGTACCTGTCTCAGTCCGCAGCATCTGAGTCTTTGCAGTGAAAGGATTTTTAATATATGCAAATCCATCTTTACCTATACTTGGAAAATATCCATCAATTTTCTTCTCAAACTTGATAAGATATTTAGTGACCAGTTCTGTGAAGCTTTTGGTGTCATAACGTGCGTTTTGACTCAGAAATTTTTCTATAGAAGAACCTCTTGTTGGATCACTTGGAAGAATTAATTAGTTTATATCAATTTTGGTAAGTTATTGGAAACTAGCGAGAATACATGGAAAATTTACTAGATCCAATTTTAATCAATTACCCTAACAGCAAATAAGTCAAATAAAGCTTCTCTGTTACCTCTGCTACAAACCTTTACTTTCAGTTAATTTGAGATAAAATGCGGCGGGCCGGAAGAAATCATGCAGCGGCCCGTAGTTTTGTGACCCCTGCTTTAAATCAAGGGTAGGCGAACTGCTGATTTTTCTGGCCAATACTTTTAAAATTTGACAGACAGGCCGAATAAGCTCTCAAAACGTATTTGATTCTACTAATTTTTTATAATCACTTTGAAAGCATTGCTAAGAAACGACCTTATATATAAATGTTCAATGGGTCGGATCATTAAGTGAAAAGAGCAGGATCCGGCCGCAGATGGGGACCATCGCTATTCATTCAACTTTTTAGCTGCCGTTTTTAAGGAAAGATTAAAAAATTAAACGATTTAAATTGAAGTTATCAGTGTAAATAAGGATCACTTGGAATCGAGATCTAAAAAAATCTTTTCTTTGAAAGCCGATGATTTTGTACCCCGGGCCCAGGGGCGCGGTTCAATCTCTGTGTCCAACCATCGGAAGCTTTTGTTATAAACTACTGGGGGCAACAAACTGTGGTTAGAAAGTACTGCTTTGAATTAAAACACTTGAGAGCAAATATTGAAAACTCTAAGGGCGCAGGAAATTAACGAGTATAAAGGGGCCGAAACAAATATTTACCCCATGTTATACAAGGTTTTCCAAATAGTACTTTTGTGCAATGACACAATAAATTGAAATTCAAAAAGCTACTTTTAACCTTAGTAATCGGACGTTGACAAACAATTTTTTTGGGGTATAAGTCCCTCTTTCTCTAAATAAAATTGAATCAACCAGCAAAGAGCTTAGAACAGCCAAATTAATGTTAAAAATTGGATAATCGATTGTTTGATATGGAAATGCAAAAAAGTACAGAAGAAAAAAAATTTGAAAAAAAATTTGGGCAGCCAAATGAAGATGGTTCTAGAGAAGGGCTTGATTTTTGATAACTGACATAAATCCAGCTTTAAGGGCTAAAAAATTTTATTACTTTTTTTTAGACTTGTGGTGCCGTAGGCGTAACAGTAGATGAGGATTACTAAAGTTCAAAATAGCCATTCCCGTTCTATTTTTTCGTGCATACATTGCATTGCATACATTGCGCGTACACACAACCAATCTCAATCAGGGGGATGCAGTTTGTTGAAAAGTTTTTTTTTAAATAATGTTATCAAGTTTTATCAAAGTATTTCAAAAATTAAACTTTTCCACGATAATAATCTTATTTTGAGGCACATTAGACCACATTTTTAGCAAAACGTCCTGATTAGTTTGTTCACAAACTTTATTTAAACAAGCAAGCCTCGTTTTTTTAACTAATCACGTAGTTGGGAAGCGCATGGAGGTTTGTTGAAAACTTAATCAAAATTATAGAAAGAAACATCTACTATCACAAATTAAAAGTGTTTTGAACTTTATATTGCAGCTGAGCATGCAGTAGCGGGGAGTAGTAAGGTTAATCAAAGTTTTAAGATAGACTTGCTGAATAAGACAATGAAATTTTTTAACAAAAAGAAATGTTTTAAATCCTTATTGCATATACTGTATTATGGTCTATCATGTGTTGTCACTAAAAGAAATTTAATGGAAATACGAATTCAAGGTTTTGTGCTTCTTTTAATTGGTCAGTCACCACTCAGATTATTTCAGTGGTCGCCAAATCATTATTCCACGGACAAATTTTGGTGGTCCGCAGAAAAAATTAAAATTGTAACAAGTCCGCGTGTTGCAGGATTTGAGTTAATTCCAACTCAAAAACGTTCGAGTAATATCCTCAGTTTTTATATTTGAGATTATTCTAAACGCTTTTTTCAGCCTTTCATTAGTTTTTGAAGTATTCTCACACCTCGGACTTGGAAAAACTAAGAATTTTAAAAGTGAAAACCTTTTTTTTAGTCTCAAATTTAGCTTGCTTTCAAAATTTGCATAAGTGATCCACCAAACAGCAAGTGATCCACCAAACAGAAGCGCCTTTTTTTAAATTAATCTCGTAACTGTCAGTTGTCACGCGCACCGAACAAAAATGAATAAACCACAGAAATTTGGTCGAATGTTTGGCATCTGCCATCTTTTTTTTATCAAGTTTTTTTTATCAAACGACAGATGCTGAAGCCCAAAATTCGAGGGTATGATGATTTTATTGCTATTGACTTTAAAGTAGAACACATGACAAAATATTTAATTTCTCAAACACATTTTTGTTTAAAATTTATAGAAAAGTTTCAAATTTTTCTCAGACGTTGAAACCAACATTTGCGCTAATAAAATTTCCTTGAGCACCACATGGAGTACGAGGTATAACAGTTTTGGATGAAGAAACTAGATGGAGGCAGAACACCATCAATGCCAGCATCTGATCCGGGCAGCACAGCAGTCTGGAGTAGTAAAAAGATAAACTTTCGGCCCCAGTTCTGTTTGTGTCTTACTCGAGGTGGATGCTCTTCCACGCGACGACGATGTGATTAGAAAAAGATGTTTAAAATTTCTTTACCAGCTTTAAATTTTGTTTGTCTGGAATAATCGATAAACTGTTTGCTTTTTCTTCGTTTGGGAACGATAAACGGAGCTGGACATGTTTTGATCAGCCAGGCCGCCGGATTCTTGTCGACATCTGAGAGAGCACAGGCTCCATTTGGGTGGTAATAAATGGGGCAAGATGTTATTTTACGCTTAGCTGTGTCCTCCTTTGCGCTACACTCACAAGCCGCCTTATAAGCCATACCCATTTGTGCATTTCTGAGCGGAATAGACCAATGCCAGTTCGAAGGCAGTTAAACTTGACCCATGCAGCTAGACCCAAAAGCTAATTTCCGGTGGACTAAAATCTTTAATAAATGTATGAAATCTATGGGCGTTTTCTCGCAAATCCATGCTCCATTTATACTCCGCTCATTGTGCTACACTGGTGCCTGAATGGAAGGGATTGTTCAGCAGTTTCAATACAGCAGGCACAAATGGTGTCCTGATTTAAGTTACCGCAACTGTCCACGGGGTGAAGAAAGAATTCTTTCATATAGAAGGTTTTCTGGCTCCTAAATGCGGCGAGCAAGAGACAGTACGGCTCTTTGGTGGTGAAGCTCAGTTGGTTGGATGCCTGATAAGATAAAAAGGTTGTCCGTTCATGTGGACACAGGCATCCGGTCACTATGCGCAAGGCATCGTTAATAAACTTGTCGGTAAGGCGAGTATGGACACTGCGATACCAAACACGCGCGCAGCACTCAGCCGTGGAATGGACCAAGGCAATGGGGGATGTGCAAAGTATTATTGCATCCACACCTCAGTTTGATCCAGTCAATCGCTTTAGAAGCCCAACGCGAGATGTTAACTTCTTGCGCAGTGACTCTAAGCGTCGGCGAAACGTGAGTGCCCTATCCAGCTTTATGCCGATATAAGTGGGTTCAGCACAGAGCGGTAGAACCTGTCCGTTGACAAAGATGTTAAGCCCACTTGTGCCTCCTTTTTGTAAAGATGGAAGGCTGCCAACACATTCTTTGTTGTACTGAAATTGAATCTTCATTTATGAAGCTAGAAGGATAGGGTTGTCATGTCCTGAGTAAGAATCTTCTCTAATGTCTGCCAGTCGTTTGCATGGCGCGAAATGGTCAGATAATCAGCATAATCAAATACTCTGCCGAATGTCACTGGCAGGTCATATTTATAGATATTAAAGGTTTATATAAATATTGAACAAGAGGGAATCCAGGACTGATCCCTGAGGGACGTCATTTTTAAGGCATCGTAACCTGCTTTGCTTTCCTGTACCGGTGTTCAGGGTAAAACTTTGATTTCAAACAAGTTTCGTAATCAATGAGATCATATGCCCGTCCGGAAGAAAACCGAGTAGCTTGCACGTGAGGCCGTGGTGCCACACAGTATCGTAGGCTGCTGTGAGGTCGAAAAACACAGCGTCGGCCTTCTTTTGGTCCGAAAAGTTATCCTCAATTTCTTGAGTCCGAAGGGTGGCTTGATCTATGGTTGACTTTCCACGCCGAGACCAAGCTTGCTCTCTAGGTCAATAATTGGTCAATTTCAATGCGGCATAGCTAAGTCTTTCCAAGATCATGAAGAGGACACAGAGCAAAGAGAAAGGTCTATAGATCTTTGGGTCCCCAATGGCTTATTCAGTTTCAGGACTGCAACCACTACTGCTCTACTCCAAATGTTTAGAAGCTTGAATTGGCGCATGCAGGTAGACAGGAACTTGTTTAAACAAGGATTTAAAGTAGAGCCGGCATGGAGTATTAGCTCTGGGTATACAGAGTCAGGACCCGGAGCTTTTCCAGACTTTACAAGCTAGATGGCATTGGTAAATTTCCGGAAAAAAATCTTCAGAGATACATTTGTTATGCGATGTTTGAATGCTTCAGAGTCGGGAAATATTTCTATCGACGAGTCTGGCTGACTCACGGTCCGTTGTTTTGTATGTTACATTTTTAACTAACTGTGAGGCAATCGAGTTGGCGGCAATGGGCTGGAAACGGCGTTTGTGTCTGTTTTTGCCAGTCATGTTTTTTTTTATCTCTATATTTATCCTCCTGACTTGCAGGAAAGCGACGGAGGCGCTATACATAGGGTAAGCAATTACCCCGACCTACTTCCGTAGATGTCAAGATATTGCTTTTTGCTAGTAATTTAGTAAAGATATTACTGTAATTTAGAACTGCTTGCCAAGACCACTAAGCAGGGGAAATTGCCGTAAAGTGTCTTTCCCAAGGACACACAGAATGGCGCAAGTGAGTTTTGAATCGAGACCATGTTAATCATCATCCTGGTGCTTTAACCACTCGACCACGCTGCCGACATGTTTAGAGTTGTTAATTATATTCTATGCCAACAGACTGGATTGCGTGAAGTTGATGTTATTGACAGCCTCGAACCAGCGATCTTTTTATTATCTTCAAGATGAGACAGCGTAGTAGAGTAGTTGCTTCATCCTGCAGAACTCATAGAAAAACCTGGTAGAGATGTTCGCACTCCGCATTTCACCTGTAGTTACTTCTGCAGCCGCGTGTAATTGACAATTTTGCTGCTGCAAAAATGGTATTACAGAAGTCCTGGTATGTCTCATCAACAGAGCTATCAGGGGATGGTAATTCCTGAGATAGCTGATTTGCGATGAGACTGTATACGTCGTACGTAGTTCCCAGTTGGCCTTGCGGAAGTTCCAATCTTTATAAAGCTCATTTGGGACTGGGGCCAGATTTTTTGAGGCCGTAATTGGCAATGATCAATATTGAGACTTAGGAAATTTTGCTCATATACGTCTGCGTCGTTCGGAGCTGTTTATATATTTACTCGCAAAAACCAGGTCAGGATTGGTTCCAGTGTTCCACCCAGAAGAGAAGAAGTAGGGGCATCTTTAGAGTTGTACAACAGGGAAAGATTTCTGCTGGCTGACTGGGCATTCTCCATCTGGGTTGGTGTAATTACAACCCTAGCCAGTGTGTTGGCAGTTAAAACCACCTGCATAAAAACAGGGTGTGGGAACACTGGAAAGGCTGTTAATATGAGTTGTAAGGTTGGTGGTTTGCAGACATTGACAATCTTGCAACCATCAATGCTTACACAGAACCACCGAATTTGTCTTGTGTCTGGTGGCCAGTTGGCTAACAACGCAGATCTTATTTGCTTTTAGGCCTTCAGCATTTAAATGTAGTATTATGGGCACAAATGGTTTGCATCTGGCATTTGTGGACCTATCAAGTCTCTTTGGCTTCCGCGAAGTTGAAGGTTTATCCTTTTACAACCCTGAAATAACCCGAATTCATCATCATTCGCCTGGTCAGTTGCCGGTTATCGGGACTCGCCACGTGGAGGATATTGATAAGAGCCGCCCGAAAAACTGAGCCAAAAAAATCCTCAAAAACCTGTTTACTAAAGGTTAAATTATGTAGCAGCATAAATCTAACCCAAATCAAGCAAATTTTCAGATTGCTTTATACAAAATTCCTAAGGATTTTTTTCAACAGTGATGAAATACAGGTTGTTTGCTTTTTGAAACTTTGATGAGAACAGTTCTGGGTTTTTCACCATACACGGTTTAGAAAAAGTAATTTAAATCCAAATTCCAATGAAGAACTTCGATAAATCAAATGTTGGATTTATAAACTATGAATTAAAGATTGGATGGAAAAAGCTAATTAGTTAGGGAAGTTTTTTCATGAAAAACTCAAGTAGCATGGTCTAATAAATTAAAGCCATAAAGCAGTTTAAAAAATATTACAAAACCAATATGGATGTGCTAAAATATACAATTGTAGGAAAGCTCACAAAATAAATTAGACAAAAGTATGATTTACCCAAATAAATAAATCAAACTAATGCAAATAGACTAATGTCTAAACAAAGATTTGCAATAAACAAATTTATATAGTGGTCCATTTATTACCCCACAAGAGATAAATAATTCGTAAAATCACACTAGAGTTAACCCTCTATTGTCCGCTTTTAAGTTTTGAATGAAAAAAGTTTATTTATTGTGTTTTAGTAGTTGAAATTGCATTAGAAATGCAACTGAAATAAAATTTCAAAAAAAATTTTAAACTCCCCTCATTTTTTAAACGTTACAAATTTGTAAGGGTGTTCGATTAAGCAACTAAACTGATTAAAATGTTTTATTTTTTTTTTTTATTTTATCTCTATATTTATCCTCCTGACTCGCAGGAAAGCGACGGAGGCGCTAGTACATAGAGTAAGCAATTACCTCAACCTGCTTCCGGAGATACCAAAATATTGCTGCTCGCTTGAAATTTAATAGAGATATGACTGAAGTTTAGAACTGCTTGATAAGACCACCAAACAGGGGAAATTTTGGTTTAGCATTTTTCCCAAGGACACAACAAAATTGCGCAAATAGGTTGTGAACCGAGACCATGTCGATCACGATCCCGGCACTCTAACTACTCGACTACGCTGCCGACTTAACATCATATTGATAGCGAACACGATCAACAAGTTAGAGTTTAGAACCTACTTTGTCATTCTGTTGTCTCCTCAGAAAAGAAACTAGCAGCTCTAAATTGCTGTAGATCTACAATCATATCTAAATATAAACTAAAAAATTTAAAATATAAAATTTTAGTAGAGCAGTAATATCTTAGGATTTTTGAAAGTAAATCTGGGTAATCGCTTGATGGTTGCTCTAAGTTTATCGCCTTCAACGTTGTCTTGCATGTCAGAGGATGAATAAAGATGATCAATAAATCAATGAATGAATGAATGAATGAAAATTATCTCTAATAATATAATTTTAAAATTAAAAAAATCTACTTGAGCTGATTGCAATGCTCTTCTAAAGCATTTTGGAAAAACATGATGCTGTATACTGAGATGAAAAAAATAATTTAAAGTTGGGAGTGGGGTTAAGTGTAGTTGACAAATAAAGAAATTTTAAAATATGTTTAAGTAGGTTGCAAAAGTATCTTTACGAGCTTGTTTTACATTTTAGGATTTTTAAAGCAATTTATTTATTTTTAATTTTTTGTGGTAGGCTACTAAAATGTGTTTTTATTTGATTTGGCTTCTCGGTGCATCAACGGTAGAACAAGTAGTAAATACACTTACATATAATGTAAAAATTCTTTAAAAGCTTTTAGTACAGTAAAATGTTGACGATACTTTGAAAAGAGCGGTATACTAAATTTTGAGGAGGGCATGTATGTTTTTTTACGAGTAAAGTATAAAGAGTAATTTTATTTATAATTTTTACTGTCATACATAAAATTTTGAGGAACTCATTTCCAATTTCCAAATTCCAATTTCCAGTTTTTAATTTTAAGCTTCCCCTAAGTTAAGAGAGCCAAAATTAAATTAGTTTCTTTACATTGAATTCCACACAAACTCAATTCATAAGTATTTGTTGCTTTTGTCACATAAACGTTGTTCATTTTTTTTATTCTTCATTTTTATTTGCAGATTTTCACCCGCGACTGGTCATGTTCGGGGTGAGCGGCAACGGGTTTTGTGTAAAACGAGGAAGGCGCATTAAATTTTATCCTTGGAACCGTATTTATTCTTTCGCGTATAAGAAAAACATCATCATGGTGAATCTTAACCAGGTGGGAATCGAACTGGCGGTGCTTGTTGGACAAGCATCACGGCAGACCTGCCTCTTTCAAC
Organism: Diplosoma virens; assembly: GCA_963680785.1. Taxonomy (NCBI): domain Eukaryota; kingdom Metazoa; phylum Chordata; class Ascidiacea; order Aplousobranchia; family Didemnidae; genus Diplosoma; species Diplosoma virens. The sequence continues at coordinate 44,116,278 of OY796886.1, read as the reverse complement.
ACGGAAGGGGATGGATGCTGTTGTTTAGTTGAAGGCTGCTACGATAAAATGTTATGTTAAGTTTTTAAAAAGAAGAATAACTTTGTTGAATTAAAAGTAAAGAAAAAAAATGTGCAAAGATATTTTATTTGATGCCTAACACTTTTAACAAAATATTCGTACTGTACGAATTACGATTTGATAAGTGTTTCTTACTGCTTGAATTGCCTGGTACGAAATAGGAAAGGCCGGTACAAAGTTTTTGTTATTATTCTGATTACATTTAAACAATCCATATCCTTTGCAAATGCATACGATGATTTCGCAAATTGCCTAGATGCTGACTGGTTTTTATTGCAAGATTTCTTCATCATTGTATGGTTTAGATATTTGTTTCTGGAAGACTCTTCAGATGCTAGGGCAGGTATTGTTCAGCCAGTCACTTTCTCCTCATTAACGATGATGGAAAATGGGGCAGGGTGTTATGGTGTGGTCAGCGGTTTGCTCCTCCGCGCCAAACTCACAGGTTACTGTGGGAGCCATACCACATCTAAGCACTGGAAAATGGAATAAACCAACATCACTGCGGAGGCTGACCCAGGATGGTCTGGGTAGGTACATTCCCAATGGTTTGGGGCTACGTCGGGGATGAAAATACGTAGGCGAGAGTTATTGCTTTAATATTCTGTGTTTCATTTAGTTTCCTCCAAACATGCCACATTGGTATCCGACTTAGAAAAGTCCTTTAAAAGTTCCGGTACAGCAAGCACAATTGGGTGTTTTTATAAGGGGGAACAAGAGCCTTTTGTTAAGTATGTGTTCAGACCCTTATGCTCGGCAAGCTAGAGACAGCAAGGCTCGTTTGCGGCGAAACTCAGTAGGAAGAATACCTTCTAAAACTAATAAGTTGTTTATTGATGTAGGGCGCAGATATCCACTCACAATGAGCAAAACGTCATTTATAGGCTTCTAATTCAAGCGAGTGTGGCCGCTGCGGTGAGAAAAGTGAGCAGTATTTTTCAGAAAAGTGCATCAGGGCCAAAGTGGCTATGCGCAATGTTGTGACACCAGCACCGCAGGTCGAATGTTTTTGCACCGTGGCTGTACTGGGTTTCAGCTTCCATTTCTGGAGGTACGAGGATATAGTTGCCATGTCCTAACTTAAAGTCTTCTCTAATGTCTTTCAGTTAGATGTTGAATGCACGATTGCCAAGTCATCTAGGCAAATTTTTTGGCATTTATTACCGGCAGATCATGAATGTAGATATTTGATAAGAGGGGAGTTACAACTGATCCCTGTGGGACGCCATTTTCGAGGCGTCGTAACCTGCTTTGCGATTCAGTATTAGTGGTAAGGGTAAAACTGGGCTTTTGTACTAGTTCCATGAGCAGCGAGGCTATGTGCCTGTCTGGCAACAGATGCAAAAGCTTGCATGTGAGGCCGCGATGCCATAAGGTATCGTAGACTGCTGTGAAATCGACAAACACAGCACAAGTCTTCTTTTTAGGCGAGTAGCTATTCTCAATTTCTTGAGTTAGAAAAGTGACTTGATCTACAGCCAACTTTTCGCGTCTAAATCCACCCTGCTCTCTAGGCAGCAGTGGGTCTATAAGTGGTTTGACGCCAGTGTAGACAAATCTCTCCAAGATCTTAAAGGAGATTGGTCTGTAACTCCTTGGGTCTCCCAAAGGCTTCATCGGCTTGGGATTTCAGCCACTGTCGCTCGTTTTTAGATTTTTAAAGCTTGAGGTGGCGCATACAAGAAGAGAGAAACTTATTCAACCAAAACTTCAAGGCAGCGCCAGCATGGAGTATTAGCTCTGGAAAAATGGAGTCAGATCCGGAGTTTTTCCTGGCTTTAATTGCTGCAGGGCACTGATAAATTCCTCTAAAGTAAATCTCCAGAGAGGCTTTTGCCAGTAGTTGTTGGTATTTTTAGAGATCAGATACTTTTTTTGGCCCCGAGTCGTGCTGACTTGCGATCCTTTGTCTGAAACACCCTCTTAATCACTAGCTGTGATGCAATTGAGTTTGCTGAAACGGGGCGTTGTAGACTAATGCAAGCAAATAAACATTAGCTTTATTCAACTGAAAGACGCTGCATCTACCAACTGTGATAACAACAACTAAAACATAGGATTTTACTATGCGCGTAACTGCCGAATTGTGCAAGGAGATGACATGTGATTAGTATCGTACACGCGGGCACAGTTCGATTACACGACACGGGGCAAGGACGACGGGTGTTTCTAGACCTTCCAGTTAAGTTGTTAATGCTATTCCATGCCAACCGACTGGAGTGCGTGAAGTCAATGGTATTGACAGCCTCCAACTTCGCTTTTCATTGATTTGGGCAAGCAAGTCGGATGCAGTCTCGTTTCATTCTTCACGCGAGAGTGTCTTGAGAAAATCGTGGTAGAGGCTCTCGCGTTCGGCATCCCAACATATCTGTAGTTGTTTTTGCGGCCAGATGGGATAGATCTCTTTGCTGCTTTCAGGATGAAGTAGCAAAAGTTCTGATATGCTCCATCTACACAGCTCAAGTTTGGAGATGGTAAGCCCTTAGCCAGTTTATCAGTGGTGAAGCTATACAGTTTCCAGTCAGCCTTGCGGAGGTTTATTGCTTGTATGGCGCACTTGTAATAGAAGTTACAAGTTTTGGCGGCCGTAATCAGTAAAGGTCGGTGTTGCGACCCGAAAAACTTCTTAAGAACACCTCCAGAGACCAACTCGCATGACCAACACTTGCAAAAGCTAGATCAGGGCTAGTACCAATAAGCCAACGACCAGAGAAGAAGCTAGGGGCACCCTTAGGATTGTGCAAAAGTACAAGGTTTCCCTGAGCTGCTCAGTTAGCTCGGGATTCTCCATTTAAACCAATGGAATTGTACCCCTAATCTGTATGCAATTAAAGTTGCCAGAATAGAGGCAGGGATGTTGAAAGACCGGAATGGCCGTGGTGTTAATTGCGAATTAGGTGGTTTATAGATATTGATGATTTTGCAGCCATCAATATTTACACATAGCCATTTAATTGCCGATCCTTCAAAAGATTGATTAGTAAAGGTCCATTTGAGTCGCTCATGGAAAAACGTAGCAAGACTATGCTTCCTGCTTGAGATCCAACCAGCCAAGGTGTTATTTGGTACCACCAGTCGATCTGCATTGGTGCAGTGAGTGTCTTGAAGGAGGTTAACGAGAGCGTTGTACCTGTTGGCCAGATGGCTAGCAATGCAGATCTTGTTTTCACTCCAGCACTCTATGTTGAACAGTAGTGTACAGAGTTTAAAAGTGGTCAAAAATGCAAAACTTATAACAACAACTGTGATTATTTTTTATTATCATAATAAAAATGTTTTCAAGTTTATTTTTATTGATTAACTTTCTTACAAAACAACCACAGCACGGCTGGACTCCCACTCTCTGACCAAATCAATTCTCGGGGTCAGATAAATTTTAAGAAGTTGTTGACAAACCTTACTGGTCAATCATTTAGTTGTGCAGCATAAATTGACCAATGCAAAGTAAAGCAATCATCAAAAAGGACCTTTCAACTAAACCACGATAACCCAGAATTAGAATCAGTAGTTTGTATAATTACTTAGGGTTATAATTGCTTAGTTGCATATTTGTATAATTGCTTGCTTAGGAAACGCTTAGGGTTTGAAGCAGTGATGGGATTCAGGCAGTTCGCACGGGTTCGCACGAAGCCATTCTTGGAATGTCATAACTTTCAGCGAACCCGTTCCTAATTTAATATAAATACGTAATCTCTGTATCTATATATCTCTGCATAATGAGAGAACCTGTTGTTGTAAGTTCTAGACGAAAGAGAACTTGTTCATAAAATCTTGAATCCCATCACAGGCTTGAAGATATGCCACTTCAACGTTTTTCAATAAAAAAATTTAGCCTACTTAAAGAGTAAATAAAAATTCAGCGAATTAAAATTTAAAAAGATTTGTATTTTGATTTATAATGCAAAAATTTTTAAACATATTTTATCTGTTTGTGTTGTATTGGAGGAACAAAAACTCCCAAAATTGAACAAAAGCAGAACCGCGGAAACGAGTTCGAGCCACCGCAATTGAATTCGAAAATAAATTTCTTTTCGCGGCAGCTTGACAAAAAACATTGCAGAGCGACTAGTGCGATTGTTTATAGCAGTGTTTTTGCCAGGTGTTCCGCAGAAAATTGTCAAGTTTCATCTGCAGTAGAACTTGTCTAATTCATCATCGTTTTAATTCATCAATTCGCTCAAGTCGTCACTTTTTTCTCGGTACTAGCAGAATTCCTATCTTGCGCGTACATTTTAGTTCGTCTAATCCGCCCTGGTCTAAGTTTTCAATTTGCTCAATTCGTCACGTCTTTCTTTCCTTGAGAAGCATTTTGTTCGACAATTACGTCATTTGCAGTTTTGCTTTTAATGCTTAAGCAGTTAGTTAAAAAGCTGTGGGAATTCAAAAAACAAAGGATCTTTATCTGAGAATTGTAGCACCTGGTAATTTTATTATCGAGTTTGTACCCGACTCCCCATAGAAAGAAATCTCCCTTTTAAGAACAGTCTTAAAATTTCTTAAAGAATTAAAAGATGTTCGATCAAATTGTCGAGTCTAAATAAAGTAAGGAATTAAAGAGTAATTAATTTTAACGAAAAAATTTTTGTTATTTTGGCTGAAATTTTAGGCAGTCTAATTTAAAATTTAGGAGTCTGAAATATTTTGGCTCAAATTTTAGGCAGAACTGCGTTAAGACAAGTAGTACGGTAGTAAAAATAATGGATAAGTTTTTGAATAGAAGTAAAAAAGCCGAACTTGAACCTAACCAAAATAATGCTTTCCCAGAAGAAATTCCTAGTGCGAGCAGTGGTCAAAAAAATTAAAAACAGTGATGTAAAGAAAATACAACGAGTTATCTTTTTTTCGGATTTACTTTCGCTGTGGATGCCACAAAACCTATTCGGTTGTGCGTAGTATGTGGCGAAAAGCTATCCAACAGTGCTATGGTCCCAAACAAACTTAAACGCCATCTGCAATTGAGACATTTGTCGCTCGAAAACAAGCCGGCAGACTATTTTCTTCGCTCAATCAAACACACAGAGAAACAGACCACCTTGATGAATAGAGCCGTAAAAATAAATGAAAAAGCTTTCAAAGCTAGCTTTCAAGTAGCTGAGGTTGTAGTCAAATCAAAAAAACCGCACATTATAGCAGAGTCATTAATATTACCTGCCTGCAAAGCCATTGTAAAAGAAATGCTCGGCCTTGACGCGGTTCGAGGAGTAACTAAATTCTCTCTCTCAGACAACACAATTAGCAGACGTATTGATGACATGTCTGTAGATATCGAAACTATTGTTTTGGAAAAGATACGCATTGGCAAACATTTTTCTCTGCAATTGGGCGAGTATACAGAATAAGTAAAAATGTTCAACTATTAACCAACGTGTGTTTTGTGGATGGAAATACTATCAGGGAAAACTTCTTATTTTGCAAAACACTAGTAAAAACAACAGAAGAAATTTTTCGTATTACAGCGGAATATCTTGAAAATAAAAATATTCAGTGGGAAAACTTTATAAGTATCTGTGCTGACGGAGCCGCAGCTATGGTTGGACGAAATAAAGGTTTTGTCAGTAAAGTGAAGAAAAGAAATCAAAATGTTATCTTTACACATTGCTTTTTGCACCACGAGGCACTTATTTCAAAATTTTACCAGCAGATCTAGTTTCTGTCTTAAATAATGTGGTGAGTGTGGTAAACTTTGTAAGGATGAGACCTATAAAAAGTCGCTTGTTTGCTCTGTTGTGTGAGGAAATGGGAGCAGAGCATGCAACGTTACTGCTCCATACAGAGGTGAGATGGTTGTCGCGGGGTAAAGTGCTGGCCCGCCTGTATCAGTTGCGGGAAGAATTTAAAGAGTTTATAACTAACAAAAGGTCAGATTACGTAAAGCTGCTTGCAAGTAATGAATGTTATGCAAAGTTGGCATATCTAGTAGATATATTTTACCATCTGAATGAAATTAAATACACGAATGCAAGGCCGAAATAAAAATCTGCTTACAAGTACCGATAAAATTAACGGATTTCGGTCAAAGTTGCACCTCTGGCAACAACACGTGGAAATTGGTAATCTTGAAATATTTTCACTCACCCAAAAACAGCAGAATGCCAATAATGCTGCCTTTTGTTAGATAATAAGTAAACACTTAAAAACTCTCGTGGAAAAACTGTCGTTATATTTTTCGTCAACTTGCACGAAACATTTTGACTGGGTGAGGGACCCATACAGTTTATCTGCAGTTGTTGGACTTAACATGACGTTGCAAGAACAAGAGGAATTAACTGAACTTAGGCAAGATCGTAGTTTGAAGCTATGTTTCAGTGAAGTACCTTTGGACAGTTTCTGGATAACTGCCGCGAAGGAATTCCCCGTTCTATCAAACAAAGCTGTTTCAATGTTGCTCCCGTTTTTAACAACATATTAGTGTGAGCTTAGTTTCTCAAATCTGACTGCTATAAAAACAAAGTACAGAGAAAGATTGACAACTGTCGAACAAGAGCTCCGCGTGTGCCTTTTCTCTATTCCTGCCAGAATATCCAAACAAGCCCAATGTTGACACTAATTGAATTATGTTAAAACATAAATTCAAAATTAACTTTTTATTTTGTAACTTGTTATTTTTAACTTGATGTTAATAGTGTGCCGTGACATTTTTCTAAAGTAAAAAATGTACCGCAGCCGAAAATAGTTGAAAAGCACTGGTTTATAGAACAAAGGATTGCTGATCTTAAACAAATTGGAACACTAGAGACACTCTAATTTTCCAAGAAAATTGCGTAGTTTTAAAATAGAAAGCATATTTGCTTGTAGTTGTTGTATTTGGCATTGCAAACTATGCTTACTTTTAACGTTTAGCGCTGCACGATTTAATAAAATAGCTTTTTTCGCAAATTTTTGTTTGCCGGTCAATAATATGCAATTTTTACAACCTTATCTTTCAAAAGACAATCTTTAAAGAGAGTGTTTTTCTCTTCCAGGAAGTCGCAAGATAATTATGAATTAGGAGGTCATACAACACAGTTCTTTTTTGACCGTTTTCATTTGGGACTGTTTTGTTTCGACCCACAGAAAATATGCCATAATAAGACAAAAGATGTTGGACGCTGTAGAAAAATCCTGAAAGGGTCATAAACGACAAAATATTGAAAACGCTGCTTTATGGTTTTTTGGAAAGTTGCTGTAATTTTGTGGCGAAATTATTACATTAAAACAACTTAATGTAAAGGTTACTTTTAAGCTTTCTCCAAACAACCTCAATTTCCAGGCAAAAGTAGGAAAATAAAAATGCAAGTGTTTAAAAATTAGAGCATTTTCATAATGGCTTTGCCAAGAGGATAATTTGATGCAAAATTATTTAAATTGATCTTATAAACAACATATTATAATTGTTTGCTTCGTAATGATGGTGATGTTGTTGTGTTTGGGCAGCTGCTTACTTTGGCATTTTTGCCGAAAAAATTATTCAACTAATTCGCAACTGTTCGGCAAACTGCGATACGATAGTATGTGATGCAATGGTGTTTTGTAGAAATCCTATCAAAAAACTCAACTCAAGTTTTCCTTTGATTGTCCTTCCCAATCAAAGGTTGTGTGGCGGGCCGTTGTCGAAATGCATTCCGGGATGCAAGATGGATCTGGTTTTAAAATCCACAAAAAGTACATACTTTTTGGAAAAAAACAGGTCAAGTTTGCTTCGGGTTTATCGCGCGGAAGAGTCGTCTCGAGATCGTTTTTGAATGAACCTTCTTCAATTGCATCCCCCCAAACAAGAGAGATAAAAAAGTCATCTACCCAGACAAGTTTTTCACAACCAACCAATCTCAATTCTTCGACAGATGTTAAAAAAGTCGCTGTTACAGAAAGATCACAAGAGCAGAAGAAGAGTTCTGAAGAGGAGAACCATCTGTCCGATGCCACTGATGACACCGATGTTTTATGTAGTGAGAATATAATTGAAAAAGCATTTTCCTACGCTGAGAAAGATGGTGTCAATGCAATCCATGATTGGATTCCATTTTGTTCTTTTCGGAAAAACAAAGGAAGCAGTAGTCATGTGACGTCACAAAGTGCTCCAGCAAGTTACCGATCGCCTCCGCTGACCAGGTGCGGGCTTTTCAAAACTTTCGCTTTAATCGTTTGATGTTTTTTTTAGTGTTTTTACATCTTTTCCGGTTCGACTCGAGGAATTCAATCTATTTTTTTCCTAGCGCACAAATTTTTCTGCCCTCTCAATTAAAGTAGGCTAACAACCGGTCACGTGAGTAATCTTTCTAAAGAACTCAACAAATACCACCATAGCAGAGAATCGAAGTGAAAACGGGGTTTGTCATTAACTTCTGCTCTTCTATAAAATGCGTCATGATTTTTGATTTGGGGCCCGCTGGTCGGGGTTTTGGTCAAGTGTTACGAAATTAGAAAAAGTTTGACGAAACAGAAGAGGCAGTTTGTTTGAAAAAATCCGTTTGTAAATAATGACAGCGAAATCGAGTTGTTTGATTTGATCGTCTCTGATGTCGGGTTTTTTCAGGTCAAGTCTAATTCGAAGAAAAACCGATTGGAGTGAGAGTAAAAAAAAAACAAAATTACTTGCTCTAAGAGATAAAAAGAGAAAAAACCCGCGCAAATTGTTCTTGCGGGCCCAAAACAGGCCCAAAATTTTTTTAATTTCTTAAAATTTGTTAAGATGCTCAAGAAGAACGTAATTTCTTTTGAACCAACTACTTTCTCTCTAAAACTAACTCTGTTTCTCTCTAAAACTAATTCTCAGTCCAACGGTTTTTCTTCGAATTAGATTCGACCGTTTCATCAAGGTTTATTTCGCTACAGGAGTCTTCCGGATCCGGTTCCGGATGATATTGATGATTACAAGCCCCTCATTCCCTCCAAATGTCCGATTTCAATTAGAGCCCCACATCGAAAAGACGTTTACTTCCCAATCACAGTGCCTTATCCCTATTGGTCGACGTGGGACGATCGTCAATTGGAGGTAATAAAATTTTACTTGGGGTCTACCGGTGGGGCTTTTCGATCGCTTGTTAGAAATTTTTTTATATTTTTAAAAGTTAAGTTTTTAAAAAAAAATATTTGTTAAAATTTAAAATAATTTTTTAGAGATAAATTAAAAGTTTTTTATTATGTCAGATTAAGCGCAAAATCAAAGTAGTGGATGAGGATTTAGTCCACTCAAAGCACAACCTTTTACCTAAACATTATACCCTTTCCCGGAAACGTATTGCAATTTTACACAAGTGACTTGCTAAAGTGATCTGGCCAATCAAATAATACACAATTAAATGACAAATTCATTAACGGAACTTTTGCCACACTACCTTTTGACACTGTCCTCAGACAAACATAACACTGCCTGCAGAATCTCACCACATCCTGACGAATCCCTCACCAATAATAATTAGTTCGAATCCGATCTTTCGTTTTCTTGATGCCCAGGTGTTCAGCTAGCATCGCATCATGCGCAACTCCCATCACTTTTTTGAAATTTGCTTGAGCTCCTTTTTTGCACCAACTTTCTTAGTAAGACGCTACATCATCCCCTTCCGTTTCACGAGACTGGTTTTTTACATTCCGGATTAGTGGTCCTTCTTTTTTTATGTATTTAGACAGGGATAAGTCCTTTTCCCAAAGCTGGATGAGTTTTTCTCGTTATAAATGACTGATCTGTGGCCTCCCCAACTCTCAAAAGTTTAGCATTCATTGCTCAACCTAGTCTGTGCTCGGGTAACTGCCGCCGCCTTCAAGCACCAAGTCTCATCTGGATCGTCGGGTGCTCTCGCTCCAGAAATATTTTCGATAATTAGCTCATACTACATTTCCTTTTGACACAAAGGTTTCAATGTTCCGCTAAAACAAGGCGTTCTAAAATATTTGCAAAAAGTGCTTTTTAACAAATTGTGATCACATATCCAACCATGCCAGTTTACTGGTCTTCTTTCACCAAATCTCTTTTCACTATTACTTCAAAACAACCGGTGTCTCTTACAACTATAACTGGCCCATTTCCAACTAATCCATTTAAAATAGGCATCCAATCAACTGAACTGTCTTCTAAACATGCACCATTCAACTAGTGTTTACTTGAATGTTCCTGCCATCCTTCAGCTCTACGTAATCTTCCAAGTTCTAACTAGTGTTTTCTTTGTTCTCGCTTATATCTTTACATTTTTCTTCTTCCGGTTTATCAACTTCCACCGCATTTAATTTTTTTGACAGGCAACGCACATCCAATTTTGTAAGTCTTTTCTTGTGCACTAGGCTCGCCACGCAATCATTGATTTGTTTTCTCACACTGCATAAAAGTTTGACCAATTCCTCAGCACCGGTAGCAGGAATTTCTTTTTCCTTCATCTTTGCACACGCAAAAAACACTTGCTTGCCTGTGTCCTGGTTTTTTGCAGTTAAAGCACTTTATATTTCCTGTCGTCGCAAAATCCGTATTCTTGACTTCTGATCTCGAAACACAAGCACTCATCTTAGAATTAAACTCTCGACTTGATAGCTTTTTATTATGGACGGTTAAATACTGTTCCCCTATTTCCGCTAACTCCACGAGACTCTGAGGTTTCCTCTCCATCAAATGAACAGACACCCCACTAAAGCAAGAGAAAAAATTGGTCTTTCAACATCAAATTAACCACATTTTTAAAACTGCTTTTGACGTCAGAGAACTTCACCCACTGGGTAAAAAAATTTTAAGGCGAACAATAAACTGTTTATGGTTTTCAAAACCCCCTGGCTTAGCCTTTCTAAAACATTGGCAGTATCCCTGTTTTGTATAATTGTACCGCTGGAGCAGTGCCGCCTTCAGACATCCGTAGTCTAAAGTATTCTCCTGTAAGAGCCTGAAATACACATGCAAAGCTTTTTTACCAAGTACCACACTAAACTAGGTTGCCCAATTAGGTTGAGGTCAGTTTCTAACAGTGGCATACCTTTCAAATCATAGCAGATAATTATCTAAGTCATCTTTTTCATAAATAAAATGGATTAGGTGAAAGATCTCGCTTCTCCGAAAACAACACGGGTACCCCCTGCCTAATTCATTTACCCTCTTTCTCCATCAGATTGATTTGTCTTCCGTTCAAGTCATTTCAGCCTTTCCAGTTTAAGCTGCATTCTTCTTTCTCGAATCTCTTTTTTTTTTCCAATTCTAATTTTTTAGGTTATAATTTCCTCTCTCGGTCTGATCTTCCACGCTTAACTTGCAGCATTATTTACAGTTCTTTCTCTTTTTCCTGTTTCTCAAAAATGCGATTTCAATCACTTTAAAAAAATTACAATTTTCTTCTTCCAACATTTTAATCTTTCTAGTTTTTAAACTCTCCCTCAATTGAACTAACCGTAATTTTCTTCATGCAGTTTTGAAACTATTGTTTCGATGAACTGACTGGTCACCCAAAAACTCAGTCAAAACTTTATTTAGCTCTGATATTTTTATGTTAACTTCTTATCGTTATAAATCACTTCGATCACTCCTGATTTTCAGGATAGCTTGTTGTTGTCAAAGGTTAATTTTTAGATTTTTCGCAGCCATATGAAGAGAAGAATGAGCATCGTTATCGCGACATCTATCAAAAAGAATACTTGGAAAACATGGGATGTAATAGAAGGCGGAGAGTCAAGAGCATGTACTCACTGATGCCGACCCAACCAAAAAAGTAAATAGAATCACTGTGAGGCGGCTTCTTGAATTGGATTTACAAAAATAAACAACAACACTGTTCATCTCAAAATGACTTTTAAGAATTCTAGTTTACTTGATAAGAAATTTTCCAAAAATTATATTTAAAAGCATAAACATTTGTTTAGAGGCAGAAATGCTGCAGCTTGTTGGAGGAAAAAATAAAAGTTTTGCGTCCGAACCTTAAATCAGCTTGTTTGAAATAACTAATTGTGACCCGACAGTTGATCAAACGACAGTTGGTCGAAACGAGACTTGATCGAACAACACTTGATCGAAACGACATTTGATCGAAACGACAGTTGGTCGAATAATAAAAGAGAAAATTTACAACTTTGAATCTGTCCAAATTTTGTCAATCTTTTGTCCCAAAAACACAGTAATCTCTAAAAAAATAGGTCTTCCCTTTAAATCTGTCTCTGATATCTGCAAGGGGTCTTGCCCAGGGACCTTGTTAAAAAACTCTGACCTTGACATTGACAAAAAGTTATAAAAATAAAAACAAAGTGCTTTCTTACTGATGGCCTCTGCATTTTATGAATTTACTTTACAGTATCAAAGAGATTGTTTAATTGCAGAAACATAAAAAAGTAAATCTTTTTTTTTATCAACTGTCATTTCGATCAAATGTCGTTTCGATCGAAGGCCGTTTCGATCGAAAATCGTTTCGATCAAAAATCGTTTCGATCAAATGTCGTTTCGATCAAATGTCGTTCGATCAACTGTCGTAGTACCGTTTATGTACATATGAAGCTATATTATTATCTCTATTTATTAACCTCCTAACTCGCAGGAAAACGTTAAAGGCATAATACTTACAGTAAGGTAAGCATCAAGCGATTATCCGAGCTGCTTTTGAAAATGCCATGATCTTGCTCTCCGGTTGAATTTTTTTCCTACTTTTTGGTTGATTTAGAGCAGTGCTTCGCAACCCTGGGTCGCGACCCAAAATTTGGTCGCCGACGATTGTGGTTGTGTAGAAGTTAAATCACAATTTTTTGAAAACGAAATCGAAAAATCTGAAACAGATTCAAAGTGAAGTCCCCTTGTTTTAGAGATCGCTACAATTTTGGCTCGAAAATAAAAAAATCCGATACAGATTCAAAGCAAAAACTTTTTTTAGAGATGTCCACGGTTTTGGGAAAAATACAGATTTTTATGCTTGTAATAAAGTTTGTAAAAAAAGATTGCGTCACCAAGCTTTCTTGTCTATTTTCGCATAAACTTTAGAAAAGGTTGAAAAAGGTTGAGAAGCACTGGTTTGGAAGTGTGACTAAAATTTAGAACTGCTTGCTAAGACTGCCAAGCAAAGGAAAGGCTGTAAAGTGTTTTTTCCCAAAAACAAAACAGAATAAAGAGAACAAGTTTTATAACATGACGTGTCAATTGTGTTTGCCATTAATACGGCGCTCTCATCCACTCGGCTATCTGCTATTTTGAAGAAACAATCATTGCACTCATTTAAAAAACAATACTCTAAATACCCAAAATATGGGGTAACCATATTGTGTTGTTCTTAGTTCAGTCATCGAAAAATTTAGTCAAAACACCTAGCCAATAAGCCTTTTTCCAGCCACCTAGTGGACGCGACAACTGTTGCTAACCATTCCAAGCTTTGGCTTTATGTAATTTGTTCTAGCAGCCAAGTTACGAAGCGGATAACATATTTTGGTGATTTAAATTTCAGTTGGGATTTTAAAATTAGTTTAAATTTTACAATCTCTGCTATGTTTTTGCAATTACATTAGGCTAGACTTTGAATGTAGTCAGATACTATAGTTATTTAAAAAAATTTTCGGAATATATTTCACAAAATAACTCACAGTCATTTTCTTTTTAAAATTTATTTAAGTCCAATGTTACGTAGATTAAATTTAAAACCGAAATTAAGCCGACGACCAAACTATTTTGTAACTGTATTATGGTAAGCAGATTTGTTAATTTAATACACAAATAAAGTTTTGGCAAAGAGTTTGTTTTTCTAACCACATACGTAACAATCGCAAAAAGCAGCATATTGGATTTAACAATTTTCATTTTTTTATTAACCAAAACTTAAAAAAAAAATATAATACAAAGAAAATGAAAGTCCGAAAACCTTTGTATTATAATTTTTTTTAACTGTTTGGTTAATCAAAAAAATGAAGAATGTTAAATCCATTATGGCTGCTTTTTACAATTGTTATGTAATTTACTAATATTAACGATTTATCTGTCTGTGTCAACATTTTTTGTAGAAATAAGTAGAATAATTACAATTCTTGTTTTAAACTATATAATTGCACCTAGGTTTTTTTTATGATTATGTCTATTCTTATAAATTTTGGTATCTTTAATGTTATTGCAGTCAAGCTGCATGACTTAATAAATTTTAGGTAATTTTTTTAAATATGTTTTAACACTTTTATCCATTCAATTACTTGGGAAAAATAAAAATATCTTATTATAAATATTTATTCATTTCCTTTTGATAAAGTACAACTTCTTGTAACCTTTAACTAATAGAGTGGCTTGTTAAAATAAATAAAAAAAACAATAATATTTTAATAATGTAACAATTGTTTTTGGTATCATACTTTTCGTAGTTACCATTTTTTAGTTTTCATTACATAGCAAACAGATTGTAAAATTTAAACTAACTTTAAAATGCCAACTCAAATTTAAATTACAAAAGCATGCTATCCGCTTTGTGACTGGGCTGCTAAAATAAACTACATAAAGCCAAAGCTTGGAATGGTTAGCAACAATTGCCGTGTCCACTAGGTCAGTGTTCTCCAACCTTTACAAAAAGCGACCCAAGTTAAAGAATTTATTAACAATACCAATACACGCGACCCCAAAGCAAATACAAAATGATTCAACTACAAATTTAAAATGTTAATAGCTATAGATCAGCGGTTCCCAAACTTTTTTTCACGGAGCTCCTTGAAAACTTAACAATACTCGCGGTGCCGTAATGATAAAAAGGTATTCAGTTCAGTTACTTCTTTAAACAATCTTTTTTTCTCCGAAACTCATAGTGTTCTCTAAAAAAAAAAAAAAAAGGTCTTTACTTCGATTTCATCTCTAATTTCCCTATTTCCATCCCAAAATCAGGATGTTCTCTACACATTTTAGCTCAGGCTAATGTGTAGAGAACATCCTGTACACATTTTAGCTCAGGAATTTCAAGTGCAAAATTCCAGTAATAAAGCGACCCCATTTGGGGTCGCGACCCACAGTTTGACGAACACTGCACTAGGTGACTGGAAAAGGGCCTATTCAATTTATGTGGTTACTCTAGCTTCTGTTCCGGCTACCGGTCCAATAACGATCTTCGGTTCGAGTCCGACTTTGCCCGAAGGTTCACCAGCGAGCCCCGGTTGATGTGGGATGAAGACGCCGCGTGACCAGCTGTCCCCAGCTGCCCATTCAACCTGGACCACCCGGGTTTCACCAACAGTAAATCTATTTGAATTTAATCTCTTCTTTGCTTTCATGCTTTAACATTCCGCTGAATGAACCGAAATCTTTCGTAATAAACTGTTAACATAAATTTGTTTTTTGTTAAATAAGGATTCAAACTGGTAGCAAAAAGGTTCGAAAATTATAGATTATATCAACATACTCTGCTAAAAATATTAACCTTAACAAATAACTCAAAGCAGGCCAACGTTAGGCCTTACCGGGTAAGCCTTAATTTTTCGCTTTTAATTTTAATTTTAGTTTTTAGTCTTATTTTTAATTTTCTAGTTTCGGTATTTAAATTAATGTTTATGTTTAGGTGCCACCGATGATGCTGAAGCAGACTGTTGGGTTGTAAATTAATCTTTTTTGTTTTTGTGGTTTGTAATCTGAGATAAGATAAATAAAAAATAAATTTTTTACTTTGCTCTATTTTCTACGTTGTATATATTTGCTATGTTTTCACTACAGCGGAAGTTGTTTAGTTAAGTGGATTACTAGGAACCCGGCGGAAGTTTCAGTTCTAAACTGTTGAATTAGATAAAATAGAGTTAGGGGGATAATAGGTGTTGATGAATTTTTTACTGAGCAAATTTTTTCGTTTTCTTTTTTGCAATGCTCTGCACAAAATTACCCTTAATCAATTGACGTTGAAATATTTGACTTCCCTTAAAATTCTGGGCTGGCAGCACTTATCACACAGATTGCAGTACTTCAACACACCTATGCATCTAATCTACATTCATATCAACTATTAATTTTTTGCTTTTCAATCAAATAACTTCCTTTTTTTGGGTCTCATCTTTGTTTAGTGGCCTAATTTGTCAGACTTCAATAATTTTATCAATAAATACAGAAAATGATTTTGCAGATAGAAAAATACGTCACTTTGAGTGTAATAATCAAACACAGCACTGATAAATGATATAAATGGCTTCTTTTATAATTTTTCGATGCTTTAATGCCATCCAAAAATTGTTAATTCATATATTTGATTACTGCGAAATGAATGATTCTTTTCTGCCTTTACATATTATCAATATTTATATGGGGAAAACGAATCAGTCCATTTTCCAGCCACCTAGTGGTATTCCTAAAACAATGCTTTTGTTATCGGTTGTGTTTGTTATCAATGGTTTTGTTATCGGGCAGAGTCTTTAATCTTGCTATGGTTCCGTGGGGTGTTTGGGTGGGGTGTTTGGACACCCCAATTTTTTTAAAGTTTGTAATTTCTATATTAGAATTTTTTCTCTCTCTCGAGGTACACATCAATTTGGCTTTACGGGGCGACCAAACAGCCCACGTCACTAATATTGGTATGGTTTATGATTTATATATTTTTCCTTTTCCTCCAATAGGAAATCGAAATGTGTATATTTAAGAGTATATTATGTATAGGTAGCCCACTTTGCAATATAGATATGTTATAAAATGATTGAAATTGAGAGGTAGAGAGTCCTGAAAATCTCTGCCTCTCTATCTATTTGAGCAAGACCCGAGTTGTATCTTAGTACAATACAACTTAACAAAAGGTTGCAAATTTATTTACTAATGGCTCCAGTAGCCAGAGCCAGAGCCAGAGCCAGATGCAGAATAATAAAAGTGTTTCTAAAAAAATGAAGCAAATTGTTACAATTGTCCCAGACTACCAATCACATTACCACAAACTTAATTGCCTTCAACTCATCTCACAAAACATAGATTCGACAGATTATAAAGGAACAAAATGCCACAGCAATGCACAAGGCGCAATTACATCAGGCATTTGGGATACCGATTGTTTTTAAAAAACGGTTTTTGAACAAAACTTTATACTTACGTTTGAGCTGCAATAAACGCAACTCACTCTATCTAATCAAAGGCGTAACAAGCACAACGTTTTGCTTTCTTTGGCACAAAGCTTTTTATTTGAAATGCTTAGTTATTAGTAAGCTTTAATATCCTTTCAATTAACAAAATTTGTATTTTACAGCAGACAGGTTCAGGGACGGCGAAAGCGGCAGGAGTCACGGGTAACTGCTTCTGAAATTTGCAAGATAGAAGCATTGTGTTTGATTTGTCTCTACAAATATATAATCTCGACCAAAGTCTAATTCAACAAAGTTTAAAAATATCCATTTAAACCAGGGGTCAACTTAACTTTTTTCGAAAAGAGCCATATAAAATTAATTTAGCAAGAGAGACAAAATTTGGAACATTTTTTTGTTAAAAAAGCAGTCTCAACAAACGTAAATAGAGAATTGGAGAAAAATTTTCTCTAGAAAATTGATAAAGGCCAAAAAAAAGGTCTTCATTTGAGTTTGAATTGAAAGTATAAATCTTTGTAGTGCAAAATGAAAGCCGAAAAGTAGAAAATTTTTTCATTTGCACAAGAGACGTTTCACCTTTTTGAGTATATCAGAAATATTTTTGGGTCAGGTAAATTAAATGCCGAGGCCAAAAAGTAAAGAATTATTTATTAATTTTTTGGTCTTCTCTAAGTTTTTCAATAAATTTTTCTCCATTATGCCTGCGCTTAAAATTTGCGTTTGTTCAGAGTGTCTTTTTTACCAAAAAGTTCCCTTATGCTATTTTTCTTGCTACCAGGTGTATTATTCATTATATTTTGCTGCTCTTCTGGTAAAATAAAAAACTTTTTCTTAAAAACCTTTTCAGTTTATTAAAAAACTAAAAATTAAAAATAAACAGTCTACATTTCGGGTGCGGTTACAAGCACGCTTCGTATGAAAAGGTTTTTAACATAAAGTTTTTTGTTTTACCAGAAGAGCAGCAAAATATAATAAAAAAAGTTCCCTTTTTAAAATTTTGCCCCGCCCGTGAAAAAATTTTCCGGCGCCTCTGATTGCAGTACCTCTTTGTTTTTACTTGCCAGCCGCCACGGTAGCCTAAGTAGCCTTGTATACCGACAATTATTTAAAAGCAGTTCTTCGAATTGACAATGATTTAAAAAGAATTGTTATTCGGACAATTATTTTAAAACAAGAATCAACAGTTCACAAACAATAGGGTTCGGGTTAGGGTTAGGTACTCATTAAAAAAAGCAAATTGAGCGTTTTTAAAATAAATATTCTATGAAAAAAGACAACTGCATATAGGGTTATTTTTCGAATACCAACAGTAGGGTTAGGGTTAGGGTTAGGTATTCATTAAGAAAGTAAAATGAGCGTTTATAGAATATATATTTTCGTACAACTGTATACATCGTTATTTTTAATTTTTTTGGACAATTGCAGAAAAATTGTAATTCGAACAATTATCCGTAAACCTAAAGTTTCATAACAAAGCGTCAACGGAATGCGTCATTTTGCGTCACTTTGCGTGAAGTTTTTGAGCTGAATTTAAAACAGCGGTGTCTAATTAAAAAAAAAACGATTAGAGTGAGAGTTAGTTTTAGGGAGATACAGGGTTAATTTTTAAGAGAAAGTAGTTGGTTCAAAAGAAACTAAGCTCTTTTGGGGAATCTTGACAAATCAAAAAAATTTCAAAAATTTTGGGCCCACTTTGGGCCCGCAAGAACATTTTCGCGACGTTTTTTTCTCTTTTTACCTCTTAGAGCAACCAATTTTTTTTCTTTTTACTCTCACTCCAATCGGTTTTTCTTCGAATTGGACACGACCATTTAAAACAGCTCAAGAAGTTGCCAATTCAAAATTTCAAAAAAGTTTTTTTTGCAAAAACAACAAAACTTGAAAAAATTTCAAAAAACTTATAAATTATTACTAAAATTATTATTTTTTTAACGTTGTTGATAATATTTAAAACTGCTGCACAGATATTTAGGGGTGCTGCAGCTCTACAGTTCCTGGGGAGGAACCGCCACCGGCTGCCTACCAGGGATGGGGTGATTGCCTGAGAAATGTAATCGATTACGATTACTCAAAATTTAAAAGTAATCAAAAACGATTACGTACCTAATCTGCAATTACGATTACGATTACTCAAAATGATCATGTGTTTTTACTGTTACAACAGAAATTCTGAAACGCATTGGTAGAATAATTTTTTCGTTTATCAATATCAAAATTACCATTTAAAATGTTTGTTGCATTTTATAAACATAAGGTTTTGAAATCGTTTATCTGAAAGGCGATAACATTCTTCTTCCTAGTTGAGGAAAGATGAAAGGGAGCTGGATAGTCCACAAAATGGCCGGACATGTTTCCATCGGCCTGGTCACCTGGATCTCGTCGACATATGAGAGAGCATGAGCTCCGTTAAATGGTGATAAATGGGACTAGATGTTGTTACATGCTTAGCTGTCTGCTCCTTTGCACCATATTTACAGGCCGCCTTGGAGGCTATACCCATTTGTGTATTTCTAAGCGAAATAGACCAACGCCAGTTTCGAGGTAGTTGAGCTCGACCCATGAAGATATGGGAAAGCTGATTTCTGGTGGTGTAGGGCTGACATTTTTAATAAATGTATGGAGTCTAGACAGTGGTGAATATTCAAAATTAATGGCCTGAGGCAAAATCTTAATTACGGGTCCCCGATAAGTGGCGTCACCAAAATTTAATTACTGTTTTAGTAATGCTATCTAGAAAAATAGACAACTAAATATTAGAAAAAAAAATATGCTCGTCGTCGTTCGGAAGGACGTCCACTCCAGGTCAGTCACAAATACGACAGGGGCCGAGGGTTTATTCTTTTACTTCTCCATCCTGATGTACAGCCCGCATCAGATGCCGGCAGTTATGTTGTTGAGCCAGCATCGAGTTTTGTCATCCAAAACCATCAGACCTCGTGCTCCATGGAGTGCCCGATGTAGGGGGCACGGCCCAATGTAGGGGACACGTTATTAGGATGTGGCCCGCGGTTTGTTTAATGACGCCGCACTTGCAATTCGGTGAATTAGGAGCAAGACCCCATTTGTGTATGGACTAATGGAATCGCCCAACTCCAGTTCGCAGTCAATTGACAGGCCCTGAACAGTTTGACCCAAGCTATTCCAGGCAAGCTCATTCCAACAGGCCTGGTACAGGTCCTGGGTATAAAAGCACAGAGTCTGGACGTATTCTCGCAGTACTCCGCGCTCCATCTATAATTTGTCCACTGAAAATCGCGGATGCCAAGTCCAGCAAGGTTGCTTAAAAGATTCTGCGCAGCTGGCATAAACGGGCATCTAGTTCTTAATTTCTCTTGGAAAGAATCTAAGGACTCACTTAAAAAAACATACAGGATATGATCAGGGTCCAGAGATCTACGGTAATTCAAGGAAAGTGTTGCTCCAAGTCGGCGAAGCTCAACTGGCTGAATGCTTGAAAGTATGAGTAGGCCTAAGTGGTCCGTTGGAATGGGATATATGGGTAAGGGTATCTTACCCATCCCGATGTTCAGTAAGGATTTGCTAATCGGCAAACGTCCTTTTTAGGATGGAGCAATGTTTGTAAATTGATGCTAATACGAAACTTGAAATAATTCAAATCAGTAACAGATACAGAAATTCGTCATGGGGAGGTGGTGTGCAAAACGAAAACACTACTGCCCAACTGTTAAATATTGCCCAATTGCTAAATATCACTTTATTTTAACAGTCGGGAAATAGTAAATAAATAAAGTGAACAGCTTTTTTGTCTAGACTTTTTTCTGCTTATTGTTTTTCTATTGCTTTTTGATTGGTTTGATGATGAGGGTAACTTTTAAATTCCTCTCCCTTGCTTGCCTATGACTCAATTTTTTTTTCACTTAAAAAGTATTCGACAGACTTTAACTCGATTTGAGTCTTTTTTACAAAGAACATGAACTCAACCGAAGTCCCGAAATTAACAGTTGTTGATTTGGAGTTGTTTTGTATGTTTTGTAGGCTATATATGCATATGCAGTGCATAGAAATGACTTGGGAAAATAGTTTTGTAAATTCGATTTTCATAGATCTAGGCCTATCTAAAAATACATAATTTTTTGAAAACTTGAACTTGAAATTCGTTCGAGCTTCTTGACAAAGGACTCAAACTAGGTTTTAATTTGAAAGTTGTTAGTTGTTAAACTTTTGTCAACATCCACACAATCTATCAAAGGAATACTTTTAAAACTATGACACCACTTCATGATAGACACTCAAGCCAAAGTCTTGACAGTCGTTAGAAATACTGATTAAAACCAGGATTGCGGAGTCGGAGTCGGAGTCGGTCGGAGTCGGAGGTTTTAGGAAGGAGTTGGAGTCGGACTGTTAAGAGGACTAGGAGTCGGAGTCGGAATATTTTATCCGACTCCGACTCCTCATGTCCAATTTCTTTACATATTAGTGATGTTAACCGCGCAACTTACACGGCCGCGTGCGCCAGTGGAGTGCAATGCAGTAATCTTTTTAAGAGAACCTTGCCGCGTATCGCGCGATACAGCCCGCGACTCATAAAAAGTTTACGTTTTAATTTGTAAGCAAATAGTATTTTGCGTATGCTATGCTTGGGCAACCAATTTAGTTGCTTCTTTTTCTTTAATCGAATAACAGGAAGCAAATGCCAGGTGCATAATCAATTACTACCCTAAGCAACCTTTTTCTATAGCATAGTGGTACCTTGACATACGAGTTTAATTGGTTCCGTGACCGAGCTTGTATCTCAATTTACTTGTATGACAAAGCCAATTTTCCCATTAAAATTAATGTAAATGCCATTAATCCGTTTCAGCCTCCGAAATGCCCTCCTTTTTTTATTTTTACGTGTCTTTAAATAAGTACTTCCTCCAACAGAAGCGAGTGTTGAATGTTTTCATTACTAAGGGTCATCAGAACACACCAAAGGGTTGCAATGAAGGAGAAACTCACAGTAGCAATTTTATTTTTACAAACAAATTATTAAATTAAAAATTTTGAAAATTAAAACTTACTCTTCTTGCTCTATTCTTTCAAAGAAATACCAACCAAAGTTTAGAACCAAGGTGAATTTTTTAATAATCTCGTAATATGAATGTCAATAAACGGCAGGGAACCTGCATGTTCAGTCTCGTACAAAATTACAATAATTAAAATATTCATGAGATAGAAACTACAGACCCCCTTTTATTTTGTTTATAAAATCCGACAAAATTCACACATATATTCTTACTATCAATATATAACCATAAATTACTGTGAAGATGGACTCAATGTCATCAAACTAATGGCTGAAGTTTGTTTGAGAGAAATAAGTAGGAGCTTATTATTGGTATGGAAATGTCAACATTTTTCTCTGGAGTTTCTTTATATGTAGTAGGTGATTCAGGAAAATTCTAAAGTTAGTCGCATTTCATTGTTTTTTTTGTAGTCTATAATTGTGGGTTTTAAATTTGTAATTCTTTTACATATGGTTTTTTGTTTCTTTTGCTTTTATAAACTTTTGTTTTCAAATTTTTATTGTTAATAAATTCCATAGTTATTACTAACATTTGTAAAAATTTTTACCATTATAAAATATTCAGATTTACGTTTTAACCTCATTACCTACTGATAAAAACGAAACTAAGCCACCTAAACACAAGAAGCACCAGACTCAAGTTTTGCTCTTGTTAAAGTTCGTCAGTGATGCATACCTCATTGAGTTTCGAACCGACTAGATGTAGTCCTACACGCAGGAGACAACACTCAGCGTCTAGTCCCACACCCAGGGCCTACACAAGTCATTAATTGTATTAACATTAAGGTTTGTCGTGGGTTCGATTTACCATGGGAAAAATAATAACTGTAAAATAGACTAGAGATAGCATCATGATTATCCATAAAATACTTTGATGTTCAGAAAATGTGATAAGCATTAAGTATAGAACACATATTTAGTTTCGAGTTATGTATGCCATTTCAAGTTAGTTTTCTAACTGTGATTTGTATTGATGTTTCATTCAAACACAGTAAGAATTATAGTTAATGGGTTGTGTATATAATATAATTATATGTATATACGTATTTATCAAAACATAAATATAACAAAAAAATACATGTTGTATTAAAATAATCCCAACAGACTGTTTCGCCTGTGAGGCTCATCAGGGAACACAACAATTAAAAATAGCAATATTATTTACGTTGAAACAAATAAAATAAGCAAAAATTAAAAGTTAAAATAAATTTTTAGGCTTCAGATGAAAACTCGCATCTTAGAAAAATAGCGCTACCAAAAGTTTGGGTTCAAACAATTATTTTACTCAAGCTAGTGATTGATTAATAATTACTTTCGTCACAAGATATTAAAAGAAAACGTGCTGTAATGTTGCGCATACTCGTAGATGTATTAAACTTGGCCAAGTTACCAAAAAGTTTAAAGTGTAGAAAAGTTTATAGATCATTAGTTAAGAGCAAGTGTTACAAAAAAAATTTTTTATACTGCATAAAACATTAGTATGGATCATTCGTTAAGAGAGAGTGTTATAAAAAGATTCTTTTATAACACTTTCTTTTAACTAATGATCCACAAACTTTTTTACGCTTTGCCGGTAATCTTTTCGGCAGCTCGGCCAAGTTTCAGAATACATCTATGCGCAACATTACAGCATGTTTTCTTTTAATATCTCGTGATAAAAGTAATTATTTGCTAATCAATCACTTACTTTAGTAAAATAATTGTTTAGACCCAAACTTTTGGTTGCGTTATTTTTCTAAGATGCAAGTTTTCATCTGAAGCGTAAAAATTTTTTTAACTGTGTCCTCTGATGAGCCTAACAGGTGAAACAGTTTGTTGGGACTATTTTAATAAAAAATTTTTTTAATATTTGTGTTTTGATAATCAGGAATAATCGTTCTGACTATTGAAGCCATTGAACACTCTTTTGAAGAGCATCAGTAATTTGCAGTTATACATGTACAGTATATATACTCATAGATATAATTTTTTAAAGTAAATATCTTTTTATTTATTTAAAAAACCT
This sequence comes from Diplosoma virens, assembly GCA_963680785.1. NCBI lineage: Eukaryota > Metazoa > Chordata > Ascidiacea > Aplousobranchia > Didemnidae > Diplosoma > Diplosoma virens. The sequence continues at coordinate 44,092,255 of OY796886.1, read as the reverse complement.
GACTTATTTTGTGCAACTGTCAACTCAAAAGGATGATTTTTGCTTAGTTAAATCTAATTTAAGATAAATACTTTGCCCATACTAGGGAGTCGGAGTTGGGAGTCGGAGTCGGAGTCGGAGTCAAAGTTAAAGTCGGGAGTCGGAGTCGGAGTCGGCATTTTAGAAATTTCAGGAGTCGGAGTCGGAGTCGGATCATAATCTTCCGACTCCGCAACCCTGATTAAAACAATAAATTCGTTAAAATATATTTCAATGAATTAAAAAATTGGACTGACTTTAGAAGTAAGTTACCGTCACAAACAAAAATCTGATCTGCTTAAGGTGCAAAAAAGCAAACTTTCAATGATTACATAGCAAAAACAACTAAAACAATTTTCTTATTGGACATACATACAACAATATACTACATGATTAGCAACACAATTAAGCCAGCCGAGCAAAATGAGGTTAAATTTCAAGAATTGTGCTGATTTTACAATGTTGCAACAATTTCTGTCATAAGATTTGCAAAATCCTTGGCCTAAAACAATATTAGAAAAGAAAGTTTCCGTTTTGGCTCTTTGTTAACACAAAAAAGATTAAGAAATGCTCTCTATATAAACCTTTGTGAAATATCAATACCTTAACCCTACTACGACTGGGGGGGGAGGGGGAAAAACGCCCGCACTGTTAAAATGCTATATGCTGCTCAAAAACTACTTGCAGAAATTTTTTCAAAAATTTATGACTTTTCCTGATTTTTATTCATCTAAAAGTTGGTGCGATTTTTGAAAAAATCGCTCAAGTAATTTTGGAATTATTACGTGTAATAGTTTTTTGACACCTAGTCACTAGTTTTTGACTATTTCATAAAACGTGAGAAAAAAGCAGCCAAAAGCGAGAAAAGGCAAATTGTAAACTGTTTATGAAAACAATTGAGACCGAACGGTTCATTAACTATGTTTACTCAAGCACTTTACGAGGCAATAAAACGCTTCCAATCTCACTTTCCAAGGAAAGTTGTTTAGGTTGAAAAAGACGTAACTGTAGATTTACATTTCTTTTTGTGTAAAATTTTGTAAGAAATTTGGATAAAATCCCAAAATCTTGATTTGGCTTTATTATAAAAGTTGTTCTTACAATCGATTATACACTTCAATACCTTTGGTATAATGGCTATTGGAACAGAAAATTACTACCACCGGAACTATTCAAGCTAAGCGCAAAGAAATATCAAACGAAATAAAGCAAGTGTGTAATAGAGGTATTGGTTTCTAAAAAGTTTTTTGGAACAAACCTGAAAAAAATATCAACCTCAATTACTTTATTGTAAACTCTAAAACTACAGGAAAGCGAAACATTTCAATCTTATTAACAATGCACCCAATTTTTTAAATTTCAAAAAAATTAAAAAATAAACCGGCTTTATACAAGCTATGTGATTATACGAAAGGAGGTACAGACATTGCAGACCAAAAAATTACTTTCTATTCGAGTAAAACCAAGTCTCGAAAATGGACCACAATTGCATTTTCGTATTTGCTTGATACTTTTCGCATAAATGCAACAAGTGTATTAGCAATGAATAAACACACGGAGCCGCGCAAACAAAATTTGTTTGAAGTCGGCTTTAGTCTTGTTTTGAAATTAGTAAAACTTTTCATCCAAGGCAAGGTCTAACTCAGTGTTTCGCAACTTTTTTTTGATTGCGGCACATTTTTGAAATTTTCAAAAATTGCGGCACCTTTAGACCATTTTTATTAAATTTTGTTTCCAAAATCAGGTAATCTCTAAAAAAAAAACAGTTTTCACCCAGAATTGGGCTCAGATTTCTAGCTTTTGTCCCTAAAATCAGTTCTATTTTAAAAATACCGTTGTTCTGGCCGCGACACATAATTGGTATCTTTCGAAGTTCACGGCGCACTTCAGCTACGATCTTTGATTTCTGCCACCAAAATTATGTGATCTCTAAAAAAAACTCTTCACCTGAATTCAATCTTGTGAATTTCCTTCCCAAAATCAGTTTTTTCTAAATAAAAACGGTCTTCGCTCCGAGTATTACATATTTCACGTGTAAAAAGCGCAATATTCGACGTCCCTAGATAATTTTTTCAGAAATCTTTCGTGGCACATAGGTTGAGAAACACAGATATATGTAGTAACATTGAAGCTGATAATTCAAACTAACATTACAACACTCAACCGTTTTCCTGGACTAGTGAATACTGTGCAATATCTTGCTCCCTGCGATGCGGAACTACAAACAAAATTTTTTGTGTAATCATTTGCCTTTTTTTTTATGTTATAAAATTTCTTGCCTAAATTGTTCACAAAAGGGAGTGAATTTAAAAAATCATTTGATCAATAGCAAAGATCGAAGTGTTGTAAGCACTAATAAAACCAGCTTTTAGTAGATTTGTTGTTGTAGAATTTCTTTCTCAGTAAACAGTAATAATCTTGCCAAGTGGATTTCAGCTGTCAGCATTCTTACTTCTAATTTTACGGATTAATGACGTTTGACAAACAGCCGAAGTCATTAATTCTCTCAAATCGCTCTCTCGCTTTCAGCTAATTTACGAAAATTGACTACCCTTTGAAAATTTGCTTTTTAAATCCCAAATGATGTTTAAATGCAACATTTAAGTATCTATATTAAAAGAGTATAAAATTTCCTTTCTATACAAACTTGAATGACAATTCTTGTGCTAGTAATTGTTGAGATATAAGCAAGCAAAGAGCGCGGGCAGTTTCCGCCCCCCCCATTCATACAAAGTTTCCAAAAAGCCCAGTCTGAATAGGGTTAATTTTTATACAAAATAATCTAAATAACATTTGAAAGTTAACACAGTTTGTAAAAATTATTTATGTAAAAGTTATAGCGTATGATGCTGCATCAAATATTCTTAGGATCTTTGGCTAAAAAAATAGAAGGATAAATTGCAAATGTGTAATACTAGCTTTGAATTAAAATTTTAAAAATTATAAAAGTGATTGTGAAATATTGTTGAAACAGTTTTTATGTTATGATTATTTAGTGCAAAACATACCATCCTGGTACTCACATTTAAATTAAATGTGAGAAATTATATTCAGCTTATTCTATATTAGGCTACTTTTTAAAATTGTAATTTAAAATCAAATTACTCGGCAAAAATAATTTTCACTAGTGGCGTGCGGTGACCTCTGAGGCTGGTCATGCAGTTGGTATGTCAAAGCTGGTCATGCAATTGACATGCATTACTTTATGGGTAGGACAAAAATTATGTGGGATTCTAAGACGAAGACCAATTTTTGTCCCGAAATCATAGTGTTCTCTAAAAAAAAAAAAGTCTTCCCTTTGGATTAGCCTCAGATTTATTTTATTTCGTCTCAAAACCGTGGTGTTCTTTATTAAGTAAAAAAAGATCATTACGCAAAAGTTCGTTGATCATGCAAAGCACGACTTGCATCACTTGATCGCATGCCACTGATTTTCACCACAATTTTTTCAGGATGAAAATATATAAAATTTTAACTTTAATTATCAGTTCTTTTTACCAGCTCACCTTGAAAACCAGTCCATTTTAAAAATTGCTAAACCTACTACAAAAAAGCTGCAATCAACAGTCGCATAAATCAAATAAAAGGATTCATTGCATTTTAGTAAAATCTATCAATAGAATTGTAAAAAAAGTAAAAATTTCCAAAATAAATTTGGTTTATTGTGAAACATAGACTGGATTTAATGTTTTAGTGGTTTCTATCTAACATGAAGCATTTGCCAATATAAAAAAAATTGTACTCCTTTTATTATTAGTGTATGCAAATTTTTTAGTTTTGTATGCCGTTATTTTGTTGCATTGGCATAAAGTCATTAAAATTGTACTCAAAAATACTATTAATTTCAAATAGTGTTTTTATCAATTAAAAAATTAAAATTTAAAACAGAACTTTTTTTTCGTTAAGCATATTTTCAGCTGTAAAGTTGTTGCTGCTAAATTTCAATGACATTTTGATAAATTTTGTAACAACTTGACTATTAAGAATAATTCATATTACATACTGTAGTTGGTGTGCAATATTTGAAAGCTGAATAGATTTTATGCATTATTGTTTCAAATTTAAGTGTTCTGCCAATGTTACCTTGTGTGCCATATTATGTGTCATACATTTCTTTTATGTGTTAAAAGCTCCAAACTTCTGAGAGTTTTTGAAGTTTATGAAACCATGTAAATTGCCACAAACACACAGCATTTTCAAAAAAGGGCCCCTCGGTAATTGTAAATAAGGGGGGCCCGAGGCAACTGCCTCACTCGCCTCACCCAATATCCACCCCTGAGTGTAAAGGTGTTTTCTTGCCGCTCCACACTCCTTCTATATTCCGCCCATTGTGCTACACTGGTGCCTGAATGGAAGGGATTGTTCAGCAGTCCAGTGCAACAGGGACAAATGGGTGTCTTGATTTAAGTTGCTGCACTTGTCCACCAAGTGGAGACAGGAACCTTTCATATAGGAAGTATTCTGACTTTTGAACTCGGTGTTGCTCGGCAACAGTACAGCTTTTTGGCGGCAAAGCTCAGTTGGTTGGATGCCTGATAAGATAAAAAGGTTGTCCGTTGCTGTGGGACGCAGGCATCCCGTCACTATGCACAAGGCATCGTTAATGAACTTGTCGATAAGGCGAGTATGGGCACTGTAGTTTTTTGAATCGTCGTCGTCATTTGAAGGGCATCCACTCCAGGTCATACACAAACAGGACTGGAGCCGGGAGTTTATCTTTTACTACGCTGCACTGCCTGAATCAGATGCTGGCAGTGGTGGTGTTAAGCCAGCATCGAGTTTCGTCATCCAAAACCGTCAGACCTCGTGCTCCATGTGGTGCCCGATGTATAGGACACGCTGTTAGTACATGGTCTGCGGTTTGCTCTGAGGCGCCACACTCGCAATTCGGTGAAGGAACGAGACCCCATTTGTGCATGGACGAATGGAATCGCCCAACACCAGTCCGCAGGCGGTTGAGCTTAACCCAAGCTGCTCGGGGTAAGCCCATCCCAACAGGCCTGGCACCGGTCTCGGGCACAAAAGCACGGAGCCTGGAAGCATTTTCACAGTACTCCGCGTTCCATTTGTGATTTGTCCATTCAGAAGCGCGGATGCCAAGTCTGGCAAGGTTGTCCAAAAGATTCCGCGCAGCTGGCACAAACGGGCGTCTGGATCTTACTCTCACTTGGCGAGTATCTGACGACCCACTTAAAAGACCATACAAGATATGATCGGGGTCCAGAGATCCACGGTGAGCCAAGGAGAGTGTTGCTCCCATTCGGCAAAGCTCAGCTGGCTGGATGCCTAAGAGTACAGGTAGGTGATCCGTTGGAGTGGGACGCAGGCATCTAGTAAGTATGCGCAAGGCGTCGTTCAAGGCACTGTCAATGAGGCGAGTGTGAACACTGCGACACCAGACTGGCGCACAGTAGTCAGCTGTTGAGTAGACTAGAGACAAGGTGGCTATGCGTAGTGTTTTAGCACCAGCACCCCATCCCGAGCCCACAAGTCGCCTCAACAGTTTGACGCGCGAGGATAGTTTTTTGCGCAATGCCACTAAGTGGTGACGAAACGTGAGCGATCTGTCCAGTTTTACCCCAAGATAAGTAGGGGTTGGACATAACGGTAAAAGTCTACTATTGTTGTAGACCTATAGCTCACATTTGGCCTCTCGGTTATTTAAGTGAAAGACTGCCGTCACCGTCTTAGTGTAACTGAGTTTCAACCTCCAAGTCTGGAGATACGCTAAAAGTGTGGACATGTCTTGGCTTAATGTCCCCTCCAAGTCCTTCCGTCTTAGTGTGACTGAGTTTCAACCTCCAAGTCTGGAGATACGCTAAAAGTGTGGACATGTCTTGGCTTAATGTCCCCTCCAAGTCCTTCCAGTTTCCAGAAGAGTGCAACAATGCTAGATCATCAGCATAAGCAAACTTGCTGGAAATCATGGAAGGAAGATCGTACGTATAGATGTTAAATAGGAGGGAAGCCAGGACCGATCCCTGAGGAACGCCGTTTTTAAGACGGCGTAGCCTGCTTTGCTTGCTGTCACCGGTGGTAAGGGTGAAACTTCGATTTCGGACAAGCTCCATAATCATTGCGACCATGTGCTTATCCGGAAGAAATCTCAGCAGCTTGCAGGTAAGGCCACGGTGCCAGACAGTGTCATAACCAGCTGTCAGATCGATAAATACGGCACCGGCCTTCTTTTTAGCCTCGAAAGAATCCTTGATGTTCTGGGTTAGCAGAACAACTTGATCTACGGTTGACTTCCCGCGTCGGAACCCAGCTTGCTCTTTAGGGAGCAGTGGATCGATTAACGGTTCAACGCGGGCGTAGATAAGCCGCTCGAGGATCTTGTAGGGGACACAGAGCAGAGATATCGGTCGATAACTTTTTGGATCCCCACGGCTTTCCTGGTTTTGGGATCGCGACCACAAGCGCTCTTCTCCAGATCTTGGAAATTTTCAGTCGGCGCAAACAGGAAGAAAGGAAGTCACGTAACCAGGACTTCAAAGCAGCTCCAGAATGGAGTATAAGCTCTGAGAAGATGGAATCAGGTCTCGGAGCTTTACCTGGCTTTAAACGTTGGAGGGCAGAAGTAAATTCTCTCTGTGAAAAATCGTTAGAGATATTTACTGCGTCTGGTGTTGTGGCCCTCCAAAGGTCAAACACTTCTTGAGAGACAAGTCGAGATGACTTGCGGTCAACAGCCTCGAATTTCCATTTCTAACCAGCTGAGATGCAATAGCATCGGCTGAAACGGGACAGTGACGAGGAGAGTGTCGTGACCTACCAGTAAAGTTGTTCAAAATACTCCACGCTTTTCGACTAGAATGTGAGAAGTCAATGCTCCGAACTGCTTCGGACCACCGATCCCTCCGCTTTCTGTCAAGCTTGACAAACAGACCTGTAGCAGCCAAACTTGAGTCGTCTCCCTGAGGAGACTGCAGAAAGGTTTTATAGAGAGATTCACACTCTGCATCCCAACACGGAATATAGTTATTTTGATACCCGCGTGGGATAGTCTTTTTGGCTGCTTTCTTAATGGTGTTACAGAAGTCCTGGTAAGCCGCATCCACATCAAGTGAATCAGGCGGCAACAAAGTCTATGCGAATTTATTCATCAAAGCAATGTAGTGACTCCAATTGGCCTTGCGGAAGTTCCATCGCTTAACAGGCATGCTTGGTACTGACATAGCAAACCTTGGTGGTGTAATAAGTGAAGGTCGATGTTGTGACCTGGGGAGCTTTTCAAGGACACGTCTATTCGGCAAGCGACTGCTTGGACCTACGCTGGTGAAAGCTAGATCTGGATTGGTTCCAGTGTTCCAGCGGCCGGAATAAAAACTGGCAGCGTCCTTGGCATTATATAGGAGGGCAAGACAATTAATACTTGCACAGCCAGTCAAGTACTCACCGTCCCGCCCTGTTGTCATCGTAACTCCAGTCAGCATGACGACAGTTAAAATCGCCAGCGTAAAGACAGGGGTGAGGAAACACTGGGAGATCCAGGTTTCGCAATTGCGTTGGCGGTGGTTTGTAGACGTTGACTATTTTATAGTCACCAACGTCCACACACAGCCACTCGATATCCGATGTCGGTGGAGATTGGTCCAAAAGCGTGTATCTCAGTCGCTCGTGGACAAATGTGGCAAGGCCATGCTTCCTGCTTAAAGAATACCAAGCTAGTTGGTAGTTTGGAAGTACCAACTTCTCTGCATCAGTGCAGTGGGTCTCCTGCAGTAGGATGACGAGTGCCTCAGACTGCATAGCGAGGTGATGAAGAACGTTCATCCTGCTTGCAGTGACGCCTTCGATGTTCAGCTGAAGAATAGTGGGTCTTTGGAACTTGTTGGCAATGTGCCCTGAAAAGGGCAGTTTTATCCAGGCATTGCCCAGTCCTGAGAAGGAGGTTTGCCGATTAGCAGACCCACACTGAATATCGGAGTGGGTATCCACCCATTCCGTTTTGGTAGGTTCGGTTTCGTCTGTCATTTTTAAAATCAATAAACAAACTTACTCACGGCCCAGGCTGCGAGAAAGCACCTACCATCTGGGCCAGTTTTTTGAATGAACTTATGACGATGGCCCAAGCGCCAACTACACCGTCGATGTGACTCTGTTCGAATAAGCAATAACAACCAACACAAACTGCGGCTGACCTTCTTGTTGAAGCACGCGCGCGCTCACGCGGTTCGCAAAATGAATGAATCTTACGCACGATACAGCACGATGTGGAGGTTCCTTCTGTACGCACAGAAGTACTTAATATCAATGAAATAATTATTTAGCCATTGATAATTTTATAGAATGGTATATAATAACAACAAACATACCAGGCTTGTTGGGCCACGATACCGCTGCAATCGATGTAAATGATAAATAATATTTGCTTAATCTTTTCAAATAGAATTAACAAACTTATTCAGAAAGCATAACAAACCTTATTCAAATAGAATACAAAACACATAATATATCAGAATATAGGCAGATTAGAAAATTAAAACTTTACAATAAACACAATTAGCTATTCAAAGCAGCTTCTGATTTAAATTCAATACTATGCTTTTCTAAGCGAACAAATTACACGTGCATTTTTTAAATTTCCACGTTTAAAGAAAAAGGTTAAACAATGGGGTTTGTGACTTAATTACGACGCACATGTCTGAAATTAGGTTGCCACGTGGAAAAACTAAAAGGCAAACGAAAGAAAGAAAAACATTGAATTTAAAATCTTACAGACAGTGCGACACCAAACAAGCGCTCAGTACTCAGCCTTGAAATGGACCAAGGCAAAAGAAATGTGCAAAGTATTGTGGTATCCTCACCCAAGCTTGATTCAGCCAATAGTTTAAGAAGCTCAACACGAGATGTTAACTTCTTGCACAATGACTCTAAGTGTCGACGAAACGTGAGTGCCCTCTCCAGCTTTATGCCAAGATAAGTGGGTTTTGTACAAAACGATAAAGCCAGTCCGTTGACAAAAATGTTAAACTCCCGTCGTGTCCCCTTCTTATAAAGCTGGAAGGCTGCCGACACAGCCTTTGTTGTATCGAGCTTCAGTTTCCATTGGTAAAAGTCAGTGTTGTGCCAAGGCCACCTAGAGAGAAGGCCGTTCAGTCAAATTGCTATTTCTTGATGACGTCATTACAAGTGGTCCGTCGCGGCGAGTCGGTCCTTGAGCAGACATTCGAGTTGAATTGACATTTGCAACTAATAAGTAGTTTTATAACTATAAAAGTTTATTTTTAATCTTTTTATATTGTACTTTCATGCAAGCCATTAAACAAGAGTTCGATTCTCAAGTAAAACAATGTGATGAACCGAGCTTATTACATAAGTAAAAGTACAAAAACTTTTCACTTCCAAAAAAATCAAAACGCAATTCAAATCAATGCAATATATTTCGTTTATTTTAGTGTACCAAGTTTACGTTTTTTTGATAAGCGTTTGGTGCATAAATCATCATTTTTTTTAAAACAAAGATTATTTAATTATACGTTGGTACACACCCAAACAGTCATTTCAACTAAAGTGGTATAATTGTGTTCAGTGCAAAAATTAGCTTCATTGTTATGGAGCATGCATTCTGCTTCAAGAACAGCTAAGCAACTATTTACAGCAACTTTGCGTTGCGATGAAGCTCTGTAAAATGTATCGATTTTAACGAGTTTTATTATAGCTATGTAACAAATTAATACAATATCAACAAATTCTTGAGATGGATACAAAAGGCCTCCTCTTGATAGACCTCGAATTAAACTGGTTTGAAAATTAGTGCTGCTTTCATAGCTACTTTCAATGTATTCTTTACAGTCTATGCACTTAAGTTTTTTATTAATTGAATAACAACAGTAGCCTGATATATAGGTCAATACGGGCAAGTTTTCTTTACTTTTATGAATTTCTTCCGCTGTTATTTGGATAGAATAATTCTGATAAATGTTTGAAGCAATTTCATATGCATCCCAATTCAAGGAAAAGTCGTTCAGAGTAACTTCTTGACCATGGATAGATAATTTTAAAACTGAAAGCAGACGAATTTTTTTTCGCATTCGAAAACTTGTCTCAACGAAACGTCGTATTTACCTCCGGCTAACTGTCTGTATTGTCCAAATCGGGCCTCTAGACAATCAGTTTGAAACTTTCCCAACAGCACATATTTTGCACCAAGATCATGCAAACAGTATTCACTTATTTTAAGCAATGCATTAGAAGTATGGACAATAGCTGTGTATGTCTCTATAGTAAATTTTCCACTACATTGTTTCGTTTGATCCCACTGTAAGAGCCAATTCAAAAATTCTTTCAAAAACAATTTTGATTTTGTTTCTGGTGATGTTATTGGTTGTTGAAAGTCGTCGTTTAATCGAATGGTTTTATGGGGGGTTTCAACATTAACAATATTCCACCAAGTTGTAACTATTTCAATAAATGCCGCAGTATCAAGGTAGTGAGGAATTTCATATTTTTCACCCAACTCGCGCAAAGCATGAGATACATAGTTATTAAAAATTTGAAGAACAAGCTTAACATTTTGCCGTTCCAGATTGGATGGTTGCAGAGCTTTTGATGACAGTCTGTAGGCATATGTTACCAGTGATTCCGCTCTATACGATGAAGCTCTTTGATTGATAAAAAACTTGCAAAAGCATTTTCTCCATTATTTGACGTGCATATATCGCCGAACTAAAAATGTGGAAACGTTAGACATTTTCCATCTAATTTTTGGTTCAACCAGTTATTGCGTATACATTTTAAAATATGTACTGAATCGAGAATGAAGAAGAGAGGTCGAGTGTAGTTGCATGGATGTGGATAAGCAACACGTAGCTCAGGTGGTGATGCAAATAGTGCCATTGCTTTTCTATTGATAGCATTGTTATCGGTTATTACAGAAATAACTTGAAAACCAACTTTTTTTAAGCTTTTTACAGTTTTTTTGATAATTTCGAACAAGGCCTGAGCGTCCATTTTACAGGCAGGCAACACGTGTACAACATCTTTATAATTGGAAAATATGCTGGATATCATAAAAGCAAAAGCTGATGTAGCAGCGTTAATGATATTATAGGCAGCTCCGACAATTCCTCCTCCTTTATAGTCAAAATATGATGAAAGATGAATTTCATCAACTAACAAACTGACCGTTTTATCATTAGAGTTTAGTAGTTTAAATTTTTGATTGATATAGAACAAAAATGTTTCGTGGCTTTGTTCATTTGCGGGACTCAACGTTGACTGCAAAGTTATTTTTCGAATAGTAGATAAGCATGGAAGAATGATGTTCCCAGTAGTCCGTAAAAAACGATATGCAGAAGGAGATATATTGTGGAAAATGGATGAAAAAACTAAAAACTCGGATGAGTACGCGGAACACGGTTTATTCATGAGTTGCAGTTGTTCAGTGATGAAAAGTAAAAGAGCAGTGTTTTTTTCAGAATTGTTTATTAAGTTTGTGAGCAAGGTAAATACAAGTTGCAAAGTTAGATCCGAAGTTTTTTTAACTTTGGTTGAAGCAAATGATTTCAAGGAGCAGGTGGTTTCAGAAATTTCGTAAATTTGGCTTAACGTATTAATTTTTACAGGTAATTGTAATTTTCCAAGTCGAGTTAATTTCACAGATTGTATAAATACGTCCAACAACATGTCTTCTCGTATACACAATGCAGCTTTAATGTGTGGACCAGTACTTGGTGAATCTTCAATGTAGCAAATATTCAATTTGTTTGATAGTTCTACTACTTTCCATGGTGGTTCAATTTTTAACTTTTCACTTAACTCAATCAACGAACTAAAACGATCTTTTGCCATCTGTTTTTCAAACTCTTTTGCACTTTTCTCAATAGCTCTCTTGATGTTTTGACATTCTTTCATCATGAGTAAATTTTCACGGCTGTTCCGTTTGGTAAATCTTGATTGAGACAAATAAGCTGGGCAGTTTGGAAATATTGAAGGAACTGCACCAAATGACAACTTGGGGAATTTTAAATTACATGTAATTGTTTTGCCACATTTATCATCAAAAGCTGAAGTAGTTCGAATAATTTCAGATGGTGGAAAGTGTAGTTCACAAACCTGCAAAAAATTCATTCATTATTTAATATGCCAAAAGATAATCTTCTGCAGCTGAAAAGCTGTAAAATACTTAAAACACAATTATTTGGCAATTGAGGTTGAAAATTTCTGCTTTATGAACAATTTATTATTTTTAAATTTTTCAATATTCACACATTCAGCACAGCTGTATAAAAAAATACCATATTTTCCCTTTCATGCACTAAATACAAAACTACTTAGGACAGAAACTTTGCTATGGCACATAATAATTGCACTATGTAACATTGTACGGAGATTAAATACTTTAGATTTGATGCATTACATGCTCCACAGCTAAATAACAGACAACTACTAAGCTAAATAGCAAGCATAGCTGAAAAACCTAAAAAAAATTTAACATTTGTTTGGCTTTTATCATCACATTACATCCAGAAAAACTAATGTTGTACTATTTTGTAAGCAACAGTACAATTTTTAAAAAATTGCAGCTGTGCAAGAAAATGAAAATTAAATAAGGATTTTAAAATTCAATCAAGCTTGTTAAAAGTACAAGTACAATTTTTGACAATTAAATAAAAAAGTACAAAAAATAATTAAAACATTTATGAAACACTATGCAATAAATAACTTCATTTTATGCTTTAGATTTTAATAACATGACAAGAGTATGGTAGTAATAAATATCAACACCAAACAAATTCACCTTGGAAGTTGCTGATGGGTTAAAATTCACTCTTTTAATGGCATGCACCCATTTTTGCTTTAATTTCTCATCTTTTGGAAAGGAAAACACTGACACCTTGGTGCCTTTGTCATAATTTCCATTACATTTAGGAACACAGCAACGATATGGCATGATTTTTAATTTACAATAATTACTTTTAATTTTTCCACTTTTAACTTATTAACAAATTCTATTAAAAATATTTTTTTAAACCAGTTTAAGAAATACTGTAAATATTAATTACAATAACTTTTGATAACTGATTAATTTTTTAGAGAAAATAGTACATATAAAGAGTTGATGAAATTATTAAGTATTGCAATATCATCAAGCAGCAATAAAGCTCAAAACTATTACTACTTATATATTTTCTGGTTTTTATTCTCTTTATACTGTGAAGAAAAATAATTGAAAGTTTAGTCATTTGGGGTTCAAAATTTTTCTTGCAATTTTCTATAACAAATTCTAGGTAAAAAATTTATACAAAAATAGAACAAGTTTACAACCTAAAATATAAAAGCTTATTAACCAAGAAATTGATGAAATAAGTGAAAAAATTCAACTGATTGCAATTTTTTAACTATAAATATTATTATTATACTACTTCAAATAACATAAAAGAATACTAAGAAAAGCCATGACATATAGTTTATAACTCTAAAAATTTTATTTTTTTTAGCTTAAATTTAAACTGTAAGGCCTTGCCTTTTTAAATTTCTAACACTATCTGATTTGCAAAAGTATAACCTATAATCTCCATCAACAGCAATTGCAATTGCAATTATTTCTTTCAAAAGAACAAAATCTACCAAAAAACTTTTAATTTTTGTTCTATCATAAATTCTCAAAAACTATTAATACATAGATTGACTCCAACACTTTTCTAACGATTTAACTTTAACCCGAACAGCATGACTGAAACGCTTTTCAATTTCAGTCAAAGCAAATATCAGGACTACTCTTGTGACGTCATAAATCAGTTGAATGGCCTTGTTATCTAGGTGGCCTTGGTTGTGCCCGTCAACAAAAAATCTTGACGGCGTTAGCGTCAGCGTCACCTCTTCCAATTCTTATCGGCGTCATTTACGCCGATAACGCTCAAAAATGTTAACGGCGTCAGCGTCAAGGTTAGCGTCAATCCTACAAATTAAAATATTGTTTAAAAAAATTCATTGATTATGTAGTAGGGCAGAAAAATTAAGAATTTCTGAATTGTCATAAAATGCTTTAATTTCAAAACAAATGCGTCACAAAATGATTGTTACACTTGCTTTATTCATTTATTTACTTCAGGTTTAGAGCCCGTACGAATAAGAAAGACAAAACATTAATAACAACTAATCACAACAGTAAAAAAAAAAAGTTGCATTGAAGTAAATTCTATTTCATGATCTACAATACAACATGGGCTAAATGATTTAGATGCACAGCAGATTTTTATAAAAGCCACAAAAATGGGATTTAAAAAGAACATCTAAGTTTACAAGACTATCAATGAAATTATTATTTGACTAAAAACTACTATTTATGAAAGTGAACGTATACTTTTTCTTAAAATAGCATCAAAAAATAATAGCCTAATATTATGATAGACCTGAGATTTAATTAATTCTACAGCACGTCACAAATTCCATATTCACTTGCGAAATGCGCCGGGCAGACCAATTTTACGGGAGGGATGGGGGAAAACTCGCTAGTCATGATAAAGATGGAAATCAATTGCCACTAAAAAAGTTCTGAAATTTTGAGAAAATAAAATTTTTCTAAAATATTTCACTTTCTAATCGCCCATATTTTCACCGAATTTCAAGGTGAGGACTGTTAAAAAGGTCATGGTGTAACGAAAGATCCAAAATGACTTTCTACAGTGATTCTATCTCAATAAAGGTGTCCTCAATTTAACAGCAATTCGTACCTGCGCTAAAATATTATCAATCAACCTGTGCCTGCCACCAGCGGCCGCCCAAACAATTGGCTATTGATATAATTTAAGGCAGAAAACTACGAATTTTCAATTGACTCGTTTCTAAATGTTTACATTATAAGTTAAAACAAAAACTACAATATGCTATCAATTCGCTATTATTGACCTTTTTTTTAAGGTTCTCCACAAAATTCAGTGCTGTGCATCTGAATAGCTCCTTACATCTGCAAACAATACATCTGAGTTAAATGCACAGAGGTTAAAAGTAACAGCAAAATTACGTTCTTCCCTAACCCTATAATTTAGATCATTCATTCATTCATTTTTATTCTTGATCATTATTAAACAGTTTAACACAAAAATTATAAATATTGAAAAGATCAAGAAAAGGAAGAAGCAGCACAACGTCAGACGTTGAAACATGCACAAGATAATTAGAAAGTGAAAGTACAAGACAGTAGAAAGCATGACCGCAACACTTTAATCAGATAAAGATACAAGCAGTAAAAAAGAAAAAAAAATACAGTATAATAATATTATCAAACAAACTGAGCGATTAAATAACCAGTGCATGATTAGGCTGGGTAATGATGATGGGTGGCACAGCTAGCCAAGATGGGAATTTAGCGTGTATTGTGGTAATCGATCGAATCATTGTGGTAATATATTTAATAAGAAAGTCCAGTCCTAATTTAAATCGCCAATCATATGCCAATGGAACACCATTTTTAGTAAAAATTAAAAAAAAATCTGCTTAAGTAATTTCATTCACCGCCAATGTTTTTGCAGTCTTTAAAATCTACTTGTTTTTTTTCTGCGTCGTTTAACTACCGCTAATGTGTTTACAATTCCGAAAAAATCTGTCTTCGTCGTGTATAAAATTCAGGCGCGACAAGAGGGGGGTCCAACCGGTGCACTGCACCGGGGCCCGTGAGAGTCGAGGGGGGCCGAGAATCATAATGAATGTCAAGGTTCACAATTGATTTCCAAAATAATATAGGCTATACATAGGCCTAGGCTACATTTTTTTATTTCAGCTCGGGATTTCAAAGAGATTTTTACACGTTGCGTTTCATTACCATCTCGTATCGTGTCGTTTTTCCTACGCTTGAACTTGCTGAATCAAAGTGCTGTGATTGATTCTTTTACGCCTGACTG
Organism: Diplosoma virens; assembly: GCA_963680785.1. NCBI lineage: Eukaryota > Metazoa > Chordata > Ascidiacea > Aplousobranchia > Didemnidae > Diplosoma > Diplosoma virens. The sequence continues at coordinate 44,076,389 of OY796886.1, read as the reverse complement.
ATTTTCGTTGAATGTGGTTTATTACGCAAATACGTCATAATTACTCTTGCTGTCATTACAAAGTCGATTCTTCAGTAAAGCAATAGCGTGTGGATTTTTATAGAATAGCGGTTGGAGACGTTTTTTATCATATTCATTAATAGGCTATACAATAACGTTTTATAGTGTGAGTTTGTAAATCGGTAGTCGAAGACTTGTAATAAAAGTAACCTTTGTAAACACTGTTTTTTTCAATTTTTCTTGCAATTTAACAGGCGTTTTTAAGTATTAAATTTTAAGTGGATAAATTTTGCTATCTGACCATCAAAATGTATGTGCATAAATCCGGAGCACAAAAGAGGAAAGAGAAAAGGAAACGTGATGATAACGAAAGGAAAGGCTTACAGACACTGTTTCAATTTGGTATAAAAAAAAGTCAAGATGATTTTAAAACATGCACAAATGCAGATTTGGTTGAAATGGAAAGTGACAAAAGGGAAAGCGACACTAGTAACCAAGACAGTCGTTGCAGAAGTGAGTCACAAGCTAATGAAGAGGCAAATTTAGAAGAATGCGCAAATCCTACAAACACAGTCGTTAATTCCGAATGTGAACCTGGTACAAGTGGCGTGTATGTACATTCAAAAAGTTGGGCAGACAGCGAACAAGAAGTTTCTGAGGCAAGTAAGTCGCCAGTAGAAGTTGTGGTTGTGGACAAATTGGATAGAAATAACACGGACGAGGCTGTCAGGTTAGATATTGGGTTTCTAACATCAGAAATTCCTTTTCAATCAGATATCGAGAAGTATGTCATAAAAGGTCATACTCACTTTCCTTTAACATTGCCTAATGACAGTAGTAATAGAGCATTTCCTAAAAGTGTATTAACGTCCAGAAATATTAATGGAGAAGAGAATAGACGAGACTGGCTTGTTTGGAGTCAGCATACAGAGTCGCTATATTGCTTTCCATGTCGGCTTTTTTGGAGCAGTGTTGGACACAGTTCATCTAAATCTGCATTAGCTACAGTCGGAGGGTGGCCAGCCAGCGCTCTGTGGCGGAAACTATGCAACAGGGTTCCTGAGCATGAAAGAAGTAATGGACATAGACAATGTTATTTAGCTTGGCGAGAGTTAGAAAGGGGTCTGTCATTGCAAAAAGGTATTGAAACTCTTTTAGAAAGATCAATTCAAGCTGAGTCGGAAAAATGGTATAACATTTTGAAAAGGATTATTGATGTCATTCTGTTTTTAGGAGAACGTGGTCTTGCTTTCAGAGGTTCTTCACAACGCGTTGGTGACTCAGACAATGGAAACTTTTTAGGCTTGATTGAGTTGCTTTCCCACTGGGACCCTATTTTAAAGGAACACGTGTTAAAGGTAGAAGAATCGCAGAAAAATGGTGATAGATTACAAGTGCATTATCTCTCGCCTGCCTCCCAAAATGAATTCATAAAGGAATGTTCTGATCTTGTGGAGCAGCGCATTATGGAAGAAAGGCAACTTGCAAAGTACTATGCAATAATTGTAGATTCCACACCAGATTCATCTCACGTCGAGCAAACAACATTCCTTTTGCGATATTTAGTTCGACATAAATCTCACTTCGAAATTGTGGAACGATTTCTGAAATTTGTTGATTGTAGCGACAAAACAGGATCTAACATCGCTGAAATGATTACTGAAACATTGGAAAGCCATGCTATCCCACTTTCTGAGTGCAGGGCACAAGGGTATGATAATGCGGCAAACATGTCAGGCAAATACAAAGGTGCACAAGCAATAATAAAAGAACAGAACCCTTTGGTTATATTTTCCCCTTGTGGTTGCCACACACTTAATTTATGCGGTAACGACGCTGCTGCATGTATTCCAGAAGCAAGTACCTACTTTGGAACTATACAAACAATATATACATTATTTAGTTGCAGCCCTAAAAGGTGGGAAATATTAACAACGCGGATTGGTGTTTCGCTTCATGGCATATCTGGGACTAGATGGTCCGATAGAGTAGAGAGTGTAAAACCATTTGTAGCTCACCTCCCAGGCGTAAGATTAGCCTTGGAAGGCCTACTGGAACTGAACATCAGTTCAAAAACTAGGAACGAAATCCATGGAGCTTTATGTTATGTCAAGTCCTTTACCTGCATTATAATGTCAATTGTTTGGCACAGAATATTGGTTCCAATTGACATTTGTAACAAAATCATTCAAGGTAATGGTGCAACGGTGGACATGGAAGTCGCAAACCTAGAAAGCTTGCTTCAAGAACTATTGACTCTTCGAGACAGTTGGGAGGCTGTGTGGAATGAAGCAAAGCTTGTCGCGTCTAGCTTACAGATAACAGTAAAAATGTTTCGAGAACGTAATACCTCTGCCAGAAAAAGAACAAGATTTCAAAACGAGAGTACGAATGAGGAAAGTGTGCATCAAATCAACGAAACAGATGAATCCATCGAGGAAGCTTACTTCCGAAAAGATATATTTTATGTAGTTTTAGATAATGTTATTGGAGAGCTTACAATTCGATTTAATGCAGCTAAACAGATTTTGGATACCTTTGGCTTTCTTTGGAACTATCAAAACATGACAAAAGACGAGCTGACTTGCAAAGCAGTTAAACTTGCAGAGAGGTATTGCAAAGATATCAGCAAAGAAGACCTTGTCCAAGAAATTAATCACATATCAATGGTTCACAATGCTAATTTTGACAAAAAACAGTTGAATGCGTTGGATCTATTAAATGCTTTAGTCGAGCACAAATTAGAAACCATATTTCCAAATTTGATTATCAGTTTGAGGATGTTCCTTACAGCACCAGCCACAATAGCATCGGCAGAAAGAAGCTTCAGCAAACTTAAGCTTATCAAAAACCATCTCCGGTCCACCATGGGCCAGGATCGCCTCACCCATTTGGCTCGGCTCAGTATTGAGTCTAACATTGCAAAACAAATAAACTTCGACTGTGTAATTCGCAGTTTTGCTAAGAAAAAGGCACGCAAGGCAGCATTGTTTTCATATAGTAAATAAATTTGCCGTCTCTTTGTTCTACCATTTGCTCGCATTCTCCACCTTACCTTCTGTAAATTTAGCCAGCACGCATTCAGAAAACACCTAATCGTTTCTCTAGCTAGAATTAAATGACCTACAGCGTAGCCTACTCTATGTATGATTTTAACATTGTCATAAACTCTGATTCAGTTGCACATTTTTGCACTGCAACAATACTGAGATGTTCGTCAAAAATTTTTATACACATTGCTGGCTTCTTCAAACGTAACCGATAGCATACGACAAAGCAACTAAACCAAAGAAGAATGTCGGAAAGGGGGCCCAGAAAACATCTTGCACCGGCACATTTTTTTTCTCTCAACGGCCCTGATAAAATTACTTTGTCAGCGTTAACAAATAATTTTTCTATTTAAATCGAAATAAAGTCGAGAAGACTATATTCAATATGAAAACCTGAAGACGGCTGAGTTAGCAGAAAACGTTCATTTAATTTTTTGTTTTTTGTTTTCTCTTTAATATGTAAATAAATAAATCATTTAAAAAAGATGTTAAATCCAATATGGCTGCTTTCAATAGCAATTTTATGGTACAAAAAAAATAACCTCTCTACCAAAATTGTATTTTCTTTCTTCTAAACGCTTGGGTCTCTTAAAGTTTGATTGTACGTGTCACATCTCAATTGTCATTTTAGAAAGATTTGTTAGCCGCTTTTTGTCCTTCATGCCGTCGCCTATGTCTGTAACAGCGAGTAAATTTATATTTTCTTATTATTTTTTATTTATTTTTATTTCTATTTCTCCTAGCTCGCTAGACAACGGCAGAGGCGTTAAGGCGTGTTTACAGCCGTTTACAGTACTTTTTTTCTTTTAGCGCGATCTTGGTTTGTTTTATTGACGCTCAAATCCACTCATTTTTTCATAAAAATATAAGTGGATTTGAGCGTCAATAAAACAAACCAAGATCTCGCTGAAAGAAAAAAGTACTGTAAACGGCTGTAAACGCGCCTTTATACTTCGGGCAAGCGAATTCGACCAGCTTTTGGAGATGCCGAGAATTGCTAAATCTACAACTATTAATTACTAATCATTAAACATTGTTTCTATAAGATAGTTTAGTAGCTTCTTCGACGGGTTTATGATATTTTTTATTAAATTGAATACCAATTTTTAGAAACACTGTGGAAGCCTAATCAAAGGTTATAAAACCTTTTGTCTATTTAGTCTGGCCTATCGCTAACTTAAAAAGCATTGAATTTAAGAGCACTTTTTTGTAAAGAGGTTACGCTGGGTTACTAATCAGGAGACAATTTTTTGATCAACTAGAAAAAAATTAAATTAGCAAGCTATCAAATTTTGACAACAGCCAACTGGACAAAAAAATTTATTTGGTTGTGTACAATGCACATGTATTTTCAGCAAACGTCATTCTTACTATTGCGGTGGAGTTGGGATAAAAATACGCGCACCTTGGATGAATACAGTTTTCTATAAATTTATAAAACAGAAATAAACACAAATCCAAAAATTAATACAACACAAGAACACTTGCTAACTGAAATCGCTTCACAATCTCCCAAACAACATCGACGTTTGCATTTGATTCGAAAATGGCCCACGAGGATCCGACTATTCGTACTAAGATAACACATTAAGAAAGGCGGGACAAGAAATCAACTTTAAATGATGTCATTATCGGCAAGAATTACGTAATGCAATAAAAAATAAAGTAACTTTTGGTTTACAAAGTATTGGCAGGAAAAAAATAACTTCTGATGATGTCATTGCCGAAAACATTTACGTAAGGCAACGAAAATAAAGCAACTTTTGATTTAAAGACATTGATGGAAAAATCAATTTTAGTTAAAAAATCTAACCTTGACTGAACACGAGTCTGCATTAACACTTACTATGGATAGCGCTGGATATCGGTAGACGCCTATTATTGTGATCTATACAGACTTTATTGAAATTGCAATTACTAATTTTTGTAATTTTAATAGCATGAAAATTAACTATACTGTAAAATTATTTATTTAATATCCTAGTCTGTTTGCTCTATAACAAAAATTAAAATTTATTTTTCTGATAACAATTTTCTGTCTTCTGAGTGTCTGTTTTGCTAACATTTTCCTCAGACCACAATTATGTGATTTTTAGTTTGATTGAATTTGCCAACTGAGCTGGGACTCGAACACTTTCAAGCACCACGCATATCTTTTTTTTTTTTTTTTGGTGTTCAAACAACATCCTGCGAAAACAAAGAAAATTGCTATCGCGCCCTTAATAAAAACAACTGCGCTTAAGCTCCTCAACTGCGCTTCTTTGATTTCGCGGCTTTTCACTAAGTTCCAGCAGGTGGATTTTCCAAAAACTTTTAGAAAGCAAGTTGTGATCCTTGAGAACATTTTTAGCAATTGGAAGCAGCTGCATTTTCAAAGCAAGAATTCTTGATGACTTTTTTATAACTTTATAGGTTTTTTGCGAGTAGTTTATTTGACGTGGTCTAAATCTGTTTTTACATACTGTAGCTTTCGTAACTTTTTTTCTTAAATAAAAATGCGCCATTGGAGTCAGCGATGGAAAAATTTTTTTATATATTTTCGCCTTGCAAAAAATAATTGACGCTTAACGCTTGACGCAAAAAACAAGCAAAAAGTTGTCGGCGACACCTATTCCGTCAACCGAAAAATATCTTTACGGCGTTTGCGTCATCGTCAACAAAAAATTGTCGCCGACATTTGACGCGTCAAATTAACGCCGTCAACGCACAACACTGGTAAAAGTAAAAGGATAGGGTTGCCATGTTTTAAGCAAAAGTGCCCTCTAATGCCTGCCAGTCGCTTGCATGGTGCAAGACGGCCAGGTCGTCAGCATAAGTAAATATTTCGGCTAATTGTCACAGACTGGCCATAAGCATAAATATTAAACTAGAGAGGAGCCAGGATTGATCCCTGTGGGCAGTGATGGCCTTCCAAAAAGGGGGCCTGGTGCAAGAAACGTTGGGGGACCCCTATTTAATGTTCTAAAAAAAAGGTAGCTGAAGCCATCTTTAGTATATGAAGGCAAAGTGATCTCTAAAAAAAAGGTCTTCGATTAAGGGGCCCATTATTGGGTGATCCAAAGTATGGTGAGGCATTTTATACTGGCTCAAGACATTGTGTCTCAAAAAATAAAAAATAAAAAAAAATAAGAAAAAAGTTCTGCACTTCCACATTTCCACAAGTACAAGTGACAACAATCTAACGACCTAAAGAGCCATTTTTGTTTTTTTTTAAATTTTTTCTTTTCTTTTTGACATGCCATGGACGTCCTGGTGCTACCATGTAGAAATAGAGCAATTTTTTGTGTAAAGGAAGCCACGTTTTGATGTATTTTAGGGGGTTCTGGTGCGGCCGCTTCGTTTGCACTCTATTAAAGCCATCACTGCCTGTGAGATCCCGTTCTTGAGGCGTCGCAACCTGCTTTGCTATGGCACAATTGGTGAGAGTAAAAATTCGATTTTAAACAAGTTCCATAATCAATGAGATCATGTGCCCGCCCGGATGAAGGCAGAGTAGCTTGCAGGTGAGGCCGTGGTGCCACATAGTATCGTAGGCTGCTGTGAGATCGCAAATACAGCGCCGGCCTTCTTTTTGGCCGAAAAGCTATCCTCAATTTCTTGCGTTTGAAGAGTGACTTGTTATGCGGTCGATTTTCCGCGCTGATACTCAAGTTGCTCTTTATGAAACAGTGGGTCAATAATTGGTTCAACGTGGGCATAGATAAGTCCCTCCAAAATCTTGAAGGGGACACAGAGCAAAGAAATAAGTCTATAGCTTTTTGGGTCCCCTACAGGCTTATTCAGCTTTGGGATGGCAACCGCCAAGGCGACAACACTTGACGTCACAAATGGGGTTCCCATGCTTGAGTGCTAGCTCATTGTCATCGATTACATCTAAGTTTTTGTTAATGTAATCGATTACTTCGTGTCCACTACATACGTGTATTTATTCTCTTATAAGTACAATAGAACGTCGGTTATCCGAAACGCCGATCATCCGAACACTACTTTAACAAGAGTCATCAAAGTGTGACGCCTGTAAGCGAGAAAAATTCGATAGCAAATTGTGTTTCGAGAAAAGCGCGACGTTTGAAAGTAAAAAGCACTTGACACGTATAGTATTTCCTTGAAGTTTCAAACTAATCTAGTCACTACAGTATGTCCGCAACTAAAAGAAAAAGAAATATATTTACTATTGAAACGAAATTTGAAATTATAAATCAACCAGAAATGACCATATGTTGAAATGATGCTTTTTATTGCAAAATTGTATTTTGTCCGATTATCCGAAAAAATCCAGTTATCCGAACCACCCCTAGTCCCAATTAGTTCGGATAATCGGCGTTCTACTGTAAATGCATTTAGTTTAATTCCAACTACCATTCCAACTACCAACTACCATTCGTATTTTTGTAAAGTTAATGCAAATTTTGAAACTTTTGGCGAAGATCGAGCGGCTTAAATATTTGCAGTTTTTAAAAACGGTTTGAATAAAGTAATTTTTTTGGTACCCGATGATAAAACAGCTTTTATCTTGATGCAAATTAAAAATAGAAGCTCGAACAATATAAATTATTCTTGCAAACAGCGGGGACGTGTAGGTAGAGCACTAGAATGAAACGAAGTTAGTTAATAATTAAATTCTCACTCTGTGTCAAGAGATGACACTGCCGCGACCGGCAGACTAACAGCAAATACCCGATCAAAGTTGTGCATGAACTTTTTATCGGCGCCAATTGAACAGCTTCGAACAAAAAACAATCTGGCTTTTCCAGATGATTGTGACGTCAGTAAACGTGTGCTTCTTTCTGAGACTTGAAAAAAACCGCCAAAGGCAAAGTTTTAAAATTTATTGGCAGTGTACTAAGCACGTTAAAGTGGTGGATTAAAGTATAGTACAAGACATCTGGAACAAAGCAGTGTTAAAAATGACAGATTGTATCTAAACTTGCTTGCCTTGAAAAAAACAAAATAAGGCCTTGTCTATTTAGGCGTAGTTTCTTAGCGTAAATGTGTTTATTTATTATATTTTTACGCCAGCCGTTGACAAAAAATTCTACGCCGAGCGCTGGCAAACGCTTGCACTCAGTGCAAAAAATGCAAAAAAATCATTTTTTAAAGAATGTTTCAATTGATTTCTTGTTTATATATTTTTTTCAAGGATATGTTGTACGCCTACGCTCAGCGTAAGTGATATTTTAATACGCTTAGTGTAGACCAGGATTAAGAGTTGTGATTGTTTATAGGCTGCTAGTCTGAAAATTGTTTATTCAGAGCTAGACTACAGTATTCTATATCACAAGCAGAGTTAGGTTTTTCTTCTGATGCGCAGATAAATGATTGTTTTTGAAAATAAAACAATTGCCACAGATTAAAGGGGCTGGACTGCCTAGGTCTTTTGGGAGGAAGATTGCAGCATTTTAATAACAGGATATATTTGTCATACAATATTAATCTCAACTAAAAATTTTCAAATACCTTTATTGCGTTGTCTGCAATTCAAACGATTCTATCGCATTTTATACCTATTGCAGAAACTTCATCGGTCTTTCCCATAAGAACAATGCGAGCAACGTTTCTTCCGTTGGTCGTTGCCTGTAACGCTAATGCTGCTACTTATAAAGCTCAGCATAACATTAGATCAGCAATTTAATTCTGCGAGTTTTTACCCGTAGCAGCCTTGCTTTCATTTGAATAAAATTAAGCCGCCTGATTGTTGTCGAGGAAATGGATAGGTCATTAACATTCAACGCATTACAAGTTGAGTTTTGGCGGAAACTGCATGACCGAAATTAATGAAGTTGACCGATTTTAGTTAGGTAACAATCTTTTTAAGCCAAGCTGGTCCAATGTTTTTACTTAACTCTGGCTGTTCAGTAAAAAAATATTTCTTTTCCAAATGCTACCTACACCTTAACAAACATTCTCGGCCAAAAAGTAATTATGACATGATGGTCTATTTTTAAGTTTCGAGTTTGGCGAAAAAATGTTCACCGAACATATGGAAAAAACCATGGCAGACCAATAAGGTTTTATTTTAAAAAATCCCTTTCATAGTTGAATAGATTTGGAGAGCTTCAATAACATCATCTCGATTGAACGGTATTAACAAAGCTGTGATGAGTTTTTATTAATAGGGCACTCTTAATGCTTAATCGGCCACGCAGCTCAAAATTTTACTCATATCACAAAATAAAAACTGAAAATATAAATAAAAATATTTTAACCGGACACAATATCTTGGCATTTTCGAAAGCAGGACTAGGTAATCACTCAATGGTTTCTCTAAAGTGACGCCTCCCATCTTTCCAACGAGTTTGTATAAGAAGTCAACTACTTCCATATAAAACATTATAACTTTGTTACAAACTCTCTTTACATCGATGCTTCATATAAAAATCACTGCTTTCCAGACTGGTTTAAAGTAGGATTTTTGCCAAGTGGTTCTATTTTTGTGACCGAAAATCAAATATTGGTGACTAAGTTGAAGTAAATGCTATTTTGTTTTTCCTACATATGATACCCTTTTTTAATTATTTTACTTTTTATGCTGTTTATCAAAGTTCTCGCGACCCCTAGAAAAAAGCCAAACATTCCCTTCAGGTTGAACAGCACTGGTCTAGATCAACGTTTCGCGTGCACTGACGCATTATTTTTTGGATCTTTTCAATTGCATTAAACCTAGAACGTCCATTACATCCGTTTAATATGGATTGGATATCAGACTCAAGTTGTAATTATGATCACATAATTCTTTGTATTAAGAACAACAACAATAAAAGTTATTATTCATAATTTTAAATGCACTACTGGTGATAAAACCAAAAATCAACAAGATATTTTTATCTGAACTGAGGCTTCGTCGGTTCGATTCTAACCGACATCTGCAGAGGCAAGTAACAACTATCTCAGAGCTCGTCGTCTCTCCCCGTTGAGATACAACCAATTTAAAAAAACACTGGAATTGAATGCAGTGAAAGCAAGCAAGCAAAAAATTAACCAATTATCTCATTGACTGTCACAGTCACAAAATCACCTCCAGCAGTCCGGGATGCAAAAAAGCAACTACCATCCAAACTTTTGAATTTATAAAGGAACAGAAGTTTAAATTTTACAATTTTTTTGGCTGAAAATCAACAAATTTTTGTTGTTGTTTCATTTGTCAACTTTCAATTTAAAAAATCATGATGTTATTTGGACAAAAATCTGTCAACTAAATTAAAAACTCTCTTTACGATTGGCATTAATTAATGGTGGTCTTTTGTTTAATGCTGATGTACAAAAATACAAACATCCTTTGTGCGAGCAAAGGTTTGATAAAGCTGAAAATCCTCAACACTTACAAAATTTAAATATTTCGAGATTTTTTTGCAAAGTTGAAAACGATTTTTGCGAGAAGTTATAAATGTAAAAAAAAGAAACACACACACCAGTGAAAGACCCGAAAAAGTTAAGAATCTATGCTTAAAATAGCATGTTGAAATTTAAAAAATAAGCAGAAGGTGTAAATAAATCATAGAATTTTTGCCCTCTACATGAGCCAGAGTATGTTTGCTCATATAAAAAAAGCCTTCAGTTTAATTTTATGGTATTAAATATCAGATAAAGGTGCTTTTTGTGAATGATTTGTGTTGATTATTTGTTTTACAGCCATCTTGTTTTTCAATATCGCCTAGTTTTTTTAGATATTTGATTTGTTGGTTAATAATTACTGTACTGCACGTGAAAGCATTGTTATGATGATATGTCTTTCGCGAAGAAGCTTCGATTTTTGAGGAAATTTACGCAAACAAGAAAAAGAGCGAACGCAGTGGAGCAGATTTCAGAAATAGCATTAAACGTCAACAGGTGCTAAACAGCGTTATTTTTTCGTGTGTTTTTTTCTTTATCGTTTTCATGTTTGGGCTGATCCCCATCAAACTAGAATTAGATTTTCAACATAGGATCTGCAGCAGTTTTTAATAATATCAAACAAGTAATACCTTAGTATAAAGTGTTGTCCTCAAATTCGCCTCATCTAGTGTCTTAATCTTCACGGGATTTTAAAAAGCCCCACCAAAGTAGCATGTTTGAAGGTTCGCTGGGATCAAAAAACAAAGGAAATGTTTACCCTGCTGGACATCCAAATTTTATAAAACAAATATAAATTTAAGCACAAAACTGCTTTTTGCTTGCCCCGGGGAATTATGTTTCATTTTTTTGTCATGAACTTAAATGACTAAATGTTTGTTTTAAATAAAAAAATTAGATCGAGTAAAAAATGACCCTTTAATTTGAACCACTAAAAAAGTGACCCAAATTTGATCAAGTAAAAAAAGATCCTGAAAAAAATTCTCAATAAACTGAATGGTAGACAGACTATAAATTGATTAAATCAAAAGTTCTCTCAAAAAAATCTTTTACTGGTATATTGGTTGTGTCGCAGACTTTGTTTGGGAATCCTAAAAGACCAATTGAATCAGGTAACCCAAATACCTGTGCTGAAAAAAAGCTGTGTCTAAATTTATTTTATTCCGGCTCAAGAACTAGTCTTGCTATGAGCCTAAAGCTTTTGTGCAGTTGGTCTAACAAAAGTTCGGATTGGTTTCGCTGAAGATTCTTCTCCACAAACAACAGAGACCACCGTCTCTAACTGAAACGAATGTATTGCAAAATTCCAACTCACAATCGACAAAATTTCTCTCCACGCTCTGCCAAACTGCAACGCGAAATCGGCGCTACAACTTAATTCGATCAACACAAATGATTCTACCTCCGTAGAACATAACTCCAAAACACTGGCGCAAAATAAATTCAACACTCGTCAACCGATACAAAATCTAACGCGCTCTGCGCCCAAATCAAATTACTTTTACTCGAGTCGTCTCTCGAGTCGTCTCAAATTATCTCTCTCTTCTACTTCGTCTTTGTTGTCCGCCTCGTCTTCGATTAGTCTATCGAGCGAGCGTACATGTGTATATAGACAAACGCCACAACTAGCGATATAGCGAAGCTTGGACAAAAACAGATTAAATCATTACTGAAGTGCGAAAAGAGAAAAAGGACGAGAGAATACATCAAGCGAATCAGAAGTTATATTACACAATACGAAAGTAGCGCTTCATCAGCGACGCGATTATTATTTCATAATAAAACATCGAATTACTTTTAACGGGAATAAACTACATCGTCATGGTTAAAATTACTATGAATGAAGTGTGATAGGTTGATACAAATATGATTTAAAAATCATTTAATTCTTAAATACAATAGATTTATAATTAGTGAATCAATATTGATTTATAATTTAATAAAACACTTAAAAAGTAAAAATAATGATCTTATGAAGTTTTAAGTTAAAAAATGATTCTGGGCTAATTTTTCAAACCCTGGGATCATTTTTTAACTTGTTTCCAAAACTTTAACTGGGTCTCGAACTTAAAAGAGATTAGAATATTTTTTGGCTATAGTATAGCGTGACAAGGGCAAGAGGGATCTAAAAGCTGGATACCCACACCATCTATTTATGAAGTTAGTGGTGGTGCAACTAAGTGAAAAACTTGTTATCAAAAATAAGATAACAAAAAATGTTCAAAAAATGTTCATTTTATGCATCATCGCCACTGATTAAAGCGTAAAAAGTTTATTTGACCAGTGAGACGTAAGTGGCTTGCGAGTGCATTGATTAACTCATTATTTTTTAAATAAAAAGTGTGCCTAAATTCTTCATTTTTTCCCAAAAACCTAGTAATGTTTAAAAAAACGATTTTCACGTCAAGTCCAGGTTGGACCTTGTTATGTGCAAGTAGTTCCTTATCGGTGCCTAAAAATTTTGTAGTTTTTAGATACTTAGGTTTTTAGGTAACTTGATCCTATAATTTCTGAGAATGTAAAAGGTTTTAGACAGCTGTCAATATTTTTTTGGAAAAAATCTTTTGCGATAAAAAACTTTAGTGGCCCGCGCAACGTAGATCGCCCATACGCGCATTAAAGCTACCAGAAAACTCAAATTTCATTTTTCTTTAAAAACTATTTTTTTTATTTAGTTAGAAATCAAATTCTTCAATTTGTTTTAAACCTAATATAGAATAAAATCTTTATTAAGTAAGAATGGTCAAGTCAATCAATAAGCAAGTGCCGACAGACCTGTTTAGCAGGATTTAGCTTGACTTAACCCGATCCGTGTTAGCTGACTCGATGTGGTTAGCATATCGGAACCACCGTCGGTATGACCTTGCGACTTAGCGGTGTTCATCGCTGTTGCACTGGTAGAACATTGTTTTCATTGAACTACCTACCCAGCGTTCAGGTCCACAACTGGATGTTTGAGGTTGTAAAAACCACAAACAGAAAGTTGTGCCAGCTGTTTAAGTTATTAACTTTTTCAGCTTGGGTTAACAACAAGCTGTAGTGCTAACGAGTCCAAATTAGGACAAAACAGGTCTGTTGGCACTTGCATGTTGATTGACTGGATCATTCTTACTTAATGTTTGCAATGGAACTGCAGGGTTTAGCTTGACTAAACCCGATCCGTGTTAGCTGACTCGATGTGGTTAGCATATCGGAACCACCGTCGGTATGACCTTGCGGCTTAGTGGTGTTCATCGCTGTTGCGCTGGTAGAACATTGTTTTTATTGAGTAAAACCTTTATTAACAAAATATTTTCCCTCTTTCTTTGATTAAAAAAGACTTCTAAATTAAATTTTTATAACTTTTTTTAGTCACTTTTTTAATCGATCATTGACATGCCGGAGAAGCTCCAGCTATTTTCACGCGGCCTCCAGTACGCCGATGACCGACCGGACTGTCGCTGCAGCTCTGCTGGACACCGTCGAAAGAGTTCCAGATAAAGAATGTCTCGTCTTCTGCGACACCAACACTCGACTAAACTTCAGCCAACTTCAAATGAAAGTAATTTGTGAATTGCTGCGGTTGTTAGCAACTTGAGAAAATTAAGACCTCCTTATTTTGATTCTACATTTTTTAATGTAACTATGAATTTTTGCAACTTTATGCTTTTAAGAAATATTTTGAAATGAGGGAATTGTGATATAAAAACTCAAATTTTGAATCACGTTATTCGGGGAACTGTAAGTCAGTCAACTTTAATGCTCTGAATTTAACATCTTATAAACTTCAAATCTTGGATATTTTAGAGCAATAAAAAAATAGGAAAGGCATTGTAACATTTTTATTTCGGAAAAAATTGATCAAAATTAAGATTGTTTACGTTTTTGTCTTGAACAAGTGTCCTCTAATCAAAATCAAAACAAAAGCAAGCAAAAATGTCTAAAAGATATAGCTTTTTTTATGCCGTTCAAGTTTATTTTGTAAAAATTTTTTCAAAAAAATTATTAGTTTTAATTGCTGATAATGTTTCCTTTTTTTTAATAAGAGAAATCACTTTTTTGATGCCCACGTTACATCAAAGATAAAAGAAAACTTTACCAAGGGGCAGCAATTGACCAAACTGTAGATATACAATGATTGACAACTCATTCGCCAAACAATGACGGTTTAATACAGTGTTGAGTTTTCGTAAAAATAAGTCTTGTGGGTTTCTGCTTAAATACATAACTTTTTATGTATTTTAATCATTTTAAAATAATTTGAATCAAACTACAAAGCAGTTTATGCTGCAGCATTCTCGTTCTAGTTTTTTGTTGAAGTTTTTAAGTTGATTTCAGGTGGATCAACTGGCAGCAGGTTTTTATAAACTTGGTTTCAGAAAGGGCGATCGTATTGGTGTGTGGGGGCCAAGTTCTTTAGAATGGGTTTTAACTCAATTCGCTACGGCAAAAATTGGAGTAATTTTGGTAAGTTGATATATCTACTAAGTGGAGTTTTTGATCTTGGTGCTTAGTGCCACAATCGGGCTGGAAGTGCCCATCATTTATTTCTCTTCTAAATGATTATAAAAAAAAGTTTGTAATAAAAATGTTACATTTCATAAAACTTATCATCTGCACAGGTGAACATCAACCCTGCCTACCAAACAAGGGAAGTGGAATATGCTCTGCGCAAGGTTGGGTGTTGCGGGGTGGTGGCGGCTACCAGCTTTAAGACTCAATCTTACTACGAAATGCTCGTCGAGGTGGCGCCAGAAATTGAGAACAGCAAAGCAGGAGAAGTGAAGAACTCCAGGTAAAAAAATAAAATTGCATCAACTCCAGGTTGGTCAGTTATTAAGCTACTTGTTGATAAGTTGTCTAAAGAAAAGCTGACTCATCCAAAAAACTTTTTTATGATTACAGCTTCATCAAGTCCAAAATTAAATCGACAATTTACAAAAACGGAGCTTCATATTTATTGCATACATGTATATTTTGATCGTAATATTTTTTTTCTATGACATCATAATGTGAAGTTTAATATGTATCACTTTAATCATTCATTCGTTTTGATTTAAAACATTAATTCAACCAAACAACAATTGAGAAAAGTAGCTATAATGGATTCAGCATTCTTCATTTTATTACACAAACATTAAAAATTATTTATGAAGACGAACGTTTTCGGCTTACTTCAGCCCTCATCAGGTTTCTACAATTTTAGTGATATTAATTAACTTTAAATTTACACACCATCGTAGGTTTCAAAATAAGTTATTAGGAAAACAATTGGACTTTCATCCAAAATTGTATTCAAAATACCTTGATGACACATTTGCTGTACTTGATAATTCTGATTACTGTACTAAATTTCTCGATTTGCTTAATTCTCAACATAATAATATTAAATTTACAGTGGAGCTCCCTTTTGACACCATAACATTTCTTGATGTTGAAATTAGGCTCAATGAAACAGATATTGATACTTGGGTATACAGAAAACCTACAAACACCAATTTAATTTTGAATTTTAACGCGCTGTGTCCCACTAAATGGAAGTCTGGATTAATTCTATGTTTTTTGAATCGAGTCAGGCGTATTTGTTCCTCCGATTTTTTGTTTCATAAAGAAGTTGGTAAGTTAAAAAAGATATTTTTGAATAATGGTTATCCTTCATCGTTTTTTGATAAAATTCTTACAAGCTTTCAATCTTCTAACAAATTTTCTCAAAACATTAGCTTCGAAAAAGGTTTTTTTATACCATATTTGGGTAAGGAATCACATCACTTTGCAAATCGTCTTTCTGCATTAATAAAAAACAAGTACAATTTAAAAATATCTCCCACCTATAAAACTTTTAAAGTAGTCAATTTTTTCCAGTTAAAATCCAAAACTCCTGTGGCTCTTTGCTCGAATGTCGTCTATAAATTCTCGTGTCCGTGCGATGCGAACAAGACATACATCAGTATGTCTTCCAGACATTTGATCACTAGAGTCCGGGAGGATCTGAATTTGAAAAGTCTACAAGATAATGCAATTAAAGATCACATTTTATCGTATAAAAAATGTTCTAATAATTGGTTTAATGAAAAAATTTTGTGATAATACGTAAATGCAAATCAGAATTTTTGTTTCAAGATTCACCAAGCTCTACTCATAAAATAGTTAAGTGCAAAATTAAATCGACAAATGTTTGCAAACGGAGCTTCATATTTATTGAATATATTTTGATTGTAATATTTTTTCCTTTTTTTTTCTTCGATGACATCATAATCTGGAATTTAATTTGTATCAATTTAGTTTCTCTCTCGTTTTGATTTAAAATTTAGCCTGTTAGTCAAAAGTACAGCCTGTGTTTTTTAAAATTATACATTATTTTTTGCTGTTGTTGTTTTTTATGTGTGTGTGTAAATTTAAGGTTAATTAGTATCACTAAAATTGTAGAAACCTGATGAGGGCTGAAGTTAGCCGAAAACGTTCGCCTTTATAAATAATTTTTAATGTTTGTGTAATAAAATGAAGAATGCTGAATCCATAATGGCTGCTTTTCTCAATTGTTGTCTGGTTGAAAAAAACAACCTCTTTACCGAAATTTTACTTTAAAATTAATTTAGTTAGTCATAAGTGCAGCCTGTGTTTTTTAAAGTATATATTGTTTTTTTCTTGTGTAAATTAAAAGTTAATTAATATTGCTAAAATTATAGAAACCTGATGAGGGTTTAAGTATGCCGAAAACGTTTGTTTTCTTTGTACGGATTATAATTTTATTTTAATGTTTTTTGCAATTGCTATTTGGTTAAAGAAGACAACCTTTTTTCCGAAGCTTTATTTTGTTTGTTTTTCTGTTTTTGAAATTTTTTTCTTTTGAAGCCTACAAAATTATAAAACCGATTTCGGTTGATCAGTCTTTATCTGTTTTATTCTTCTTCTTCTTCTTCTCCTTTCGGCCTTTCCCTTCAGTCAGGGGTGGCCACAGCGTATCATCATTTTCCACATCTTTCTGTCTTCAATGTCCGTCTCCTATGCACCAACTTCCCCCGTATCTTCTCTTTGGTCTCCCTCTTTTCCTCTTTCCCGGTAACTCCATTTCCATCATCTTTCCTCCTACATACTCTTGGTATCTCCTCATGACATGTCCATACCACCTCAACCTGCCCTCCCTCATCTTCATTCCTGAAGACTAAATTTACGCTCATATTTTTATTCCGTTATTTTTGCGTCTAACATGGTAATATTATTTGCTTTGATGTAATTGCAGTTCATAATTTTTTTCTTTTCGGAATTTTTTGATAAATTGAATTGCTTAAAATCTTTACTTATATTTCAAATATTGGCGCATATGAAGCAAAAGAAAGCAATTTGCTTTTTGTGTTGTATAAAACTTTAGTAATATATACAAAATCAAATTTTTTCAACAAATTTACTAAATTAATTGTTGAGTGACTCTTATTTTATTGGGGCTAAAGCAGTATGGTTTTAAAATTTTATTTAAGTAAAATTTAAAGGTAAAAAAGATTTTTTGATTTTGGACAAGCCAAGTAGAACCTTTACGACCGCAAGTTGATTAACTTGCTTTTAATTTTAAAAACGATGGATTTAACATTTATTTTTTTATCTGAGCTTAAAGCCAATCGAAATAGATAAACTTTTTAGATTACCTGAGTTGTCAACCGTGATCATGATGGGTTCTCATAATTTTCCGGGAACTTATAACTTTGATGACGTTCTACAAATGGGCGAATCTAATGACGCAATCGCAGTTCAAGATTTGCAGAGGAGGCTCCAATGTGATGATCCGATAAACATCCAGTTTACATCGGTGATTTCCATGTAGCACTCGTCAGAAAAACAGTGCTCGGATGTTTTCGTAATTTTTTTAAAAGTTATATCAACACAGGAAATTTTTAGTTTTAATTTTTTAAAAATCCCAAAACTTAAATTGTTTAATTTAATTGAAAAACACTGATACAGGTCGATTGACTTGTTTGCACATAATGAGTGTTTGTTGATTAATATCTAAATACTAAGCCAGCAAATAGACTACACTGATGAGCATTGCTACACAGGGAACAACTGGATTTCCGAAAGGGGCCACCCTCTCCCACCACAACGTTATCAACAACGCCCAATTCATTGGAAGAAGAATGGGCTTTCATGAACAGGTGACCATATTTGTCAAACCAACTGTCAATTTAAAGAAGTGCATGATAACGATTTCGCGTTTATAGAAACTAAAAAAGATTAACTGGCGCACTTCATTCAGAAAAAATAAAGTTGAATTTAGTAATTTTTTGACAATTTTTATATAACCAATGTATATCATGCCAATATTCTGGGTTTATGTTAGTATGAACGAATCTTACACAGTTGAATACAAATGAAAATTTGCGATAAAATAAGTAACCGATCATAAATAACACAGCATGACGCTCTTGATCATTTCGCAAGTGCCACAAAAAAATTAACCGTCCACTTTTAAGCAATTCTAGCAGGTAAACTTGAATTGAAATTTTGATGACTATCGCAAATTGTGCAATTTAAAGGCGACTATGCAGTAGGGTGGAGTAAAAAAATTTTTTTAATTAAATATTTTTGGAGCCCGGTTACTTGAAAAATGTTATAAAACTCGCTTTAAAACTATTTTCAATTAGTGGCTCACATTATTAACCGTGCTACCCCCCAAAATTGTAGCCGCCCTACTCCAAATTCAAAATTAAGAGGACACAGAGCAAAGAGATAGATCTATAGCTCTTTGGGTCCCCAAATGTCTTATTTAGCTTTGGGATGGCAACCACTATTGCTCTCCTCTAAATTTTCAAAAGCTTGAATCGGTGCATGCAGGAAGACAGAAACTTGTTTAACCAGGACTTTAAAGCAGAGCCGGCATGGAGTATTAACTCTGGGCGTAGAGAGTTAGGGCCCGGACCTTTTCCAGACTTTGCAAGCCGGATGACATTGGCAAATTATTTTAAAGAAGCTTCAGAATCTAAAATCTCCAGAGATACATTTGTTATGTGGTGTTTGAATCCTCCAGAGTCGGGACACATTTCTATCAACGAGTTTGACTGACTCACGGTCCGTTGTTTTATATGTTCCGTTTTTAACTAATTGTGAGGCAATCGAGTTGGCGGTAATGGGGCGGAGACGGATTGTGTGCCTGTTTCTGCCAGTCATGTTTTAATTATATTCCATTCCAGCCGAATGGGTTTGGTGAAGTTGATGTTATTGACAGCCTCGGACCAGCGATCTTTTTGTTTTTCATCAAGATGAAACAGTATGATAGAAGCAGCTGAACTGGTTGCTTCATCCTGCAGAACTCATAGAAAAATCTGGTAGAGGTTTTCGCACTCCGCATTTCAACACGGTCTATAGTTGTTTCTGCAACTGCGAGTAATTGGCAATTTTTCTGCTGCCAAAATGGTATTACAGAAGTCCTGGTATGCCTCATCAATAGAACTATCAGGGGATGGTAATTCCTGAGATAGCTGATTTGCGATGAGACTGTATACGTCGTACATAGTTCCCGATTGGCCTTGCGGAAGTTGCAACGCTTATAAAGCTCACTTGGGACTGGGGCCAGATTTTTTGAGGCCGTAATTAACAATGGTTGATGTTGGGATTTAGGAAACTTTGCTAATATACGTCTGCTCAGTTTGGAGCTGTTTAAATCTTCACTCGCCAAAGCCAGTTCAGGATTGGTTTCAGTGTTCCACCGACCAGAGAAGAAGTAAGGACATCTTTAGAGTTGTACAAGAGGAAAAGATTTTTCTTGGCTTCCCCAATCAGCCAGGCACGCTTCCCTCCATCTGGGTTGGTGTAATTACAACCCCAGTCAGTATCTTTGCAGTTAAAATTACCTGCATAAAGACAGGGTAAGGAAACAATGTAATGGCTGTTAATGTGAGTTGTGCGGTTGGTGCTTTGTAGACATTGACAGTCTTGCATCCATCAATGTCCACACGCAGTCACTCAATTGCTGATTTTTCCGAGGGTGGATCCACAAAGATTCAGCTAAGCTTCTCGTAGAAAAACATGGCAAGGTCATGTTTCCTGCTTGCGACCCAACCAGTCAATGTGAAGTGTGGTATTACTAGCTGGTCTGCATTCGCGCTATGGTTCTCTTGTAAGAGAATGACAAGAGCCTTATGTCTAATGGTTAGTTGGCTAACAACGCAATTTGTAATTGTAGCACTTTAAGTATAAGATACAAAATAATACATTACCAACTTAATTTGCTTTTACCACCCTAATTTTAAAGGTCATGAGATAAATTTTGACCTACTTCATATTTTTTGTACCTGACTGCAAATGCATTCTCAAATCATTCTATTTAAAAAAAATTTTTTAATATACCCAAGAAAAAATTGCTATGTTTTAGTACAATTTTCGGAAAAAAATTCTGTACTTTGAGCAACCAACTAGAATAATGTAACCAATAATTCAGTCTGGCGCAAAGATTTTAAAAATAAGTCCATATTTGAAATGTCGTATAATCAAATTTTAAAGCTCTATAGCAGTAGTTCTCAAAATTTTTTAGCAAATGGATCGTTTTTGTTTCTCTAAAGTAATGGTGCACCTCCTTAAATCTTAGGCCAAGAAAATTTAGAAAAATTAGGACAAAATTTGAATAAATAAATTGTCGCCGAACTCGGAATATTTCAACAAATCTGGTAGTTTGCGGACCTTTGAAAAATTGCTGACGAACTTACAGGGGTACGCGCACCCGTTTGTAAACCATTGCTCTTTAGTGAATTGGACGTAATTACTTTTGCAATACTTTTTGCCTTCTTGGGGAAAATATTTTACGCCCTTTTCCTCTTCTAAGTGGTCTTAGCAAGCAGCTCTAAATTTTAGTTCTGTTTCAAATAAAATCTAAAAAACTAGATCAAAAATTCCAACCTACTAATACCGTGGCATCTCTAAAAGCAATTATCTGCTAAATCTTCTGGTTGCTTGCGGGCCCGCATATATAGCATTGAATAAGCAGGAATGGTATCGCTTGACGGCTGCCCTAAGTATAACGCCTTTGACATTTTTCTACCAGTCAGGAGAATAAATAGAGATTAAATATGATAAAAACAAACAAAAAATTAAAATTTTGAGAACGCATGATGTGTCTGTTTATGAAGCTTATTTTGGCTTATTTCTTTCACTCATTCTTAAACATGTTATTAATGTGCTTAGAAAAAAATAACTTAACAGTAGTTGAAGAAATATTGTTTTGAAACTTGTTGGTTTAAATATCAGGTTTTGTTCTGCTTAAATTGAAAAAAGGTTGTTAATTACTTATGCGCTTGAAGTTTTACGTTACATAATTACATAATTATATAATTACATAATTACTTGTAATATTTTTTATGATAGCATCCGTCTCTGCCATTCGACCTTTAAAAGCACTTCCAATATCTGTGTTGTTCTTGAAACTTTTCTCAAATTTCCAATTTTTAAGCAATTTTAAGTGAACGAAAAGAGGTTGCTAAAATGAAATCGATCTATAAAAATTATAATTAACGGGAAAAATAACACAATCAATTTTACGAGTACCGTAAATATTGAAGTTAAACGTAAAACGCACCAACAGAGGTTGTTTGACTTTTTTTATTCAAGTAGATGACACACTATATTTAGCAAAACTAGAAGACTCAGGTACCGTCATTCCTCCCCCTCCAAAAAAATACCTCAATGATCCAAGTAAAAACTTTTTGTTTTTTTGTCTTCATCCAAATTTTTGATCCAAATTCAAGTTATTTAAAAATTACTATTCAAATTCGAACCTGTCTCGGTTTGCTCGATTTGCACCCCTAAAAAATCCTTAAAAAAATAGGTCTTTACTTTGAATCTGTTTCGGATTTTAAAATTTTGGCCCCTAAAAAGTAGTAATCTCACCTCCCCCCAGGCTGGGACGTATGATTACGAAGGACGTACCGATTTTTTTGGCTAAACTGACATGTTAAAAAGATTTGCAAATTCTCCTCAATTCCTTCTCTAGTAATTTTGTTTCCTTGAAATTTGAAATTCCTCTTTAGGGAGCCAAGTAAGTCACTTTGAGAAACACTGATCTAGATAATTGTGCGTTTGTTTTTCCTCATAGTACGTTTATGTTAGAAATAACTCTAAATAGAATGAAACGCTTACTTTTCTACGTTGAGCTGAGCGAAAACGATGAAAAACATTGAAATATATTGATTCATTTTAGAAGTGAAATTTTAAGAAATAATTTTAATAGTTTGCTTGAGGTAACTGAAAACTGATTTTCAGTCGTATTAAAGGGCTTTCGTCCTACTTTTGGATTACGCTGCAGACTATTTCGAATGTTTACATGAACAAGGTCGAAAGACATTCAAATAGATATAATATACATAAAATATATTGTACTATGCTTGAAAGCAATATTATTCATTTGGTGTACCGATGTTTTATTTTTTCAATCTAATGTCAAAATGCGTTTTATAAATTGAATAATGTCTATAAAAAAAATGTCGGTGATGTAAGTTGTGACTAAATCAATAATTAATTAAAAATTACTCAAGATAAAAATTTATTTTGATGATAATGCATGTTTTGGAAAATGTTAGTTTGCTTTATACTCCAACCTTTTACCCATTATGAACCAAATTTTGTCGTAAAAGTTTATTGCGGGTTGCAATCGGTGCAGAAATCAAAGTATATTGTTTTTTGTCTTTAATCTATAATGTGTTATTTTTGAATTAACCTTCTTGATAACCAAAATTCGGACCGCAAATTTAGTTAAAGACCAAAGAAAAAAGAGTCACTAGTTTGAGATTCTTACGTGTTTCATTTTTAAATAAAGTAAAAAACCTCTACTGAGACGAAAATTATTTTATTCCGAATTTCTGCGCGTCATTGGATTGGTTCCAAGCACTGCAATAATTTGATCGATTATCTGATTAAAAATTCCTTGGCGGGCTTCAACAAAAGACCTCGTGGGTCTCGGGTTAAGCAGCTTTGCTGCGGCGAAATGAATTAAAATTATACAAATTTGACTTAATTCAATATATCGTAAATTTAAAATAAAAAGTATGCGCTTGAGCATTATCCAAGTTCGACTGTAAAATATTCTATTGTGTAGGCTAGACTAACCTACTAAAAAAAGCTTGCCAAAATGAAAAAATTAATTTGACCACAGTAATCAACCCTAACTAAATGTTTTAAAATTCAAACATTTTAAAATAATTATAAAAAAGTACGTTGTGACAATTCAAATTTAATTTTTCCATGGAATAAATTATTTTTTTTATTGCATGAAAAGGCTCATTGCCGAAATTGTTGAAAAAGTCGGGTAAATTTTGAAAAATATTGTATAAGTTGTAAAAATCTAAGCCTTGTATAATGAAATCAAATATTGCTGAAATAAGAGTTTCTTTTTCTGTAAATTGTAGTAACATCCTTGGCGGATTCAAATTGCAAAAGAGTCTTACTTCTAATTTAATCATCAATCGCAGCCGAAGTTATTAATCGGTCTCTCGTTTTCAGCCAATTGCGAAAATTAACTACCCATCAAAATCTTGCTTTTTTAATCCAAAATAATGTGTTTTTGCAAGGTTTAAGTATCTATATCGAAAGAGTATGAAATTCTCTTTTTACATGCAAACTTGAATGACATTTCTAGCGCTTGTAATTATCAAAATATAAGCAAAACAAAGAGCGCGAGTTTTTTCCCCGAGTCGTACAAAGTTTCTAAAAAGCCCAGTTTAAATAGGGTTAAATAAAACAAACAGAAAACAGATAGACCTCTGCAGAGGTTTTTCAAGAAGTTCTTCAAGGTTTTTTTATAAAATCATTAAATGGGCGAGTCATGGAAGCAGTGCCACCAGCTTCAACAAGATTAACTTTTTAACCAATGATTTACTTTTGATATATTGAAAACAGCATTGGCAATTGCTTTTACTCGGCCATTTTCAGATGTTGCACGAGTCAAATAAACCGCTGCTGGTTCACCTATTACTTTATATGTGCGTATAATTTGGTGCTCTTGAAAAACTAATATACTGTAATACATTTATTTGATCAGTTAAATAAAATCGTCAATTTGACTTTGCTGAAAAAGGTATAAATTTCTGTTCAAAAGATATTAAATAACTAATAATAATAACACAAATTTATATAGCGCTTTTTACAGAAAACTAATTTGATCAAAGGTGCAACAAAGGAAATTAAAAAAGTAAAATAAAATCACGAGACATTACATTACCTGAATATTAATTGATAAAAGCAAGAGTGTAAAGATAATTTTTAATAACATTTTAAATTGAGAGAGCGATTAAAACATTTTTATTGATTAGGTAAATTAAGTAAAGGCCGCAAACGGTAAATCCAGTGGCGTACGCAGAAAGTTTCCGAGGGTGGTCCAAAGTTTCGTCACAATAGTGTGACGTCAAAAATCAAATTGGGGAGTGCCAAAGACACGACCATTATAGGGTGGTACGGGGACATGCCCCGAAAAAATTTTGCAAAATTATACCTAAAAATACGCATTTTTGTGCATTCTGAAAGCAAGTTTTAGTGTAATGCTTTTACGAGACTTATTAGAAGAATGAAATTGTAAAATGAAAATCAAGCATAAAACAAAGTCAATTTATTTTAAATTAAGGCGACGGTTACCTTTCGCAAATTGGTCAATCACTTGACTATAATCAAGTTTGATGTCGTTGTTTATATACGAAAGAGCAATCACAGATATTCAAAGTTAGGGGCCCGAGGCAAGGATTCCCAAAAATTGGTGTTTACTAAAAAAAAGGGGCTTTTATCTCGTATTTCCCTTTTTTTTTCCCAAAATCATCGTGATCTCTTAAAAAAATTTTTTTGATAACTGTTTTACTTTAACTACTGTAGATAGTCCATTCCTGATTTCTACCTGTAAGTGGTCTGAGCGACGAGTGGTCTTTCACAGGAAAATCGAAATCCAGGGCGAACCCCGAATACTCGCGAAAAACCAGCTTTGCTTTTGCTAAAAGTGCTTGATTTTGCTTTACAGTTTTTCGTTTATACGTTCTGAGAGGGGGCCGATGGCACAGTGGCCTCCCCCCTCGGTACGCTAGTCGGTAAATCTATAATTACCAAATTTGGAAAAGGTACAAGATACAAAATGAAAGTTAACATTGAAAGAAGGTAAAGAGCGAGAAGTTTTACGCTTACAAAACAAATCATTTAATTAAGAGGGCAAAACACTATTAACACCTTGAATACGTGCAACAAAATTTTAAGTATGAGGCGGAGACATACAAGTAAGCAGTGTAATTTCATAAGAAAGGGAGTTATGTGAATGAAATTACGGCACAAGAAACAAGCCTGGCTGAAGTACATTATTTTGCACTCTTGGCAAGCGAGATAACGAGATTTCTTTCTACTTTTTTGTTTATCTGCTCTTGCAATTGCGAAATAGGTTTTACTCTTAATGTAAACATAGCTTTTACCGCGAGGCTATTGAGCTATAAGCGTTTTTGCTAAGCTGTTTTGTTTATATTTGTTTTACGAGCAGCTATAGCGCAGTACCAGTTTTAATACAAGGAATTCAAAGCAATTAGAAGAGCAAGATGTCCGTCTTTATCATTTAATTAAATTCACAGCTGAACCAGCTTTTTCATTACAAAAGTACCGCTGGTGCAGGCAAAGACACTGCAAAGATGAACCTTTTAAAGCTATGTGTACCAAAATCCTGGTTAATTTATTTAATAAAATACAGTTTTTGGGATTTACCTTTTTTCCTTTTGCATATAGAGAAACCATTATCTTGAGTCAGATAGAAACTTATGTCTTCTTTGTCATTTGATACCAAAACCAACATTCTAGCCCCAGTAGTTTTGAAGTTGCGAGAAATTTTTACACTTGTGGTGGCGTTGCTACAATTTTGGAGGGTAGCACGTGAACTATAAGTTGAAAAAGGCTTTAAAGCGAGCTTTATAACAATTTCCAAGTATCCACACCAAAAAAAATTTTAATTAAAAAAATCTTTCATTCACTCCACCCTACTATACAATGCAATAACAATGAACTATGCAAATAAAACCCAAATTATCATGCGACACAAAAGACTGGTTGTGTATACAAACAACTCCTGCATTACATTGTATGAACCTTTTAAAAACTGAATAGGATGACCGGATATTATGCCAAGTTCCCCTCTACCACTGCTTTGGGATGGTCGCTGGTGTGTTGTGCATGGCCGTGCATGGAACCACCAACATCTTTCCTGTTTCTGGCTACGATCCATCCGCATCCGTAGATGCTTTGAAGAATGAAAAGTAAGTTTCTAGTTTAATATTGTCAAATGTTTTTTGAATATCTTCTTTACATGGTTAAGTTTAACAATTTATTTTTGGAAAATTGCTATTTATTAAAATTATATACGATATAGTGTACTCTTTAAGATGATTAGTCAATTTTTTCTCATTACATCCTGCATTTGCCGCTTGGTTTGAGTACTTGGCCCTGGAAACTTCGCACCGCCATCCAATCTTGTGCATCTGCTGCATCCAATTTTGTGCATCTGCTGTAATCAAAAATCTGACTGAGAATACAGCAAGGCAGCTATTTTTTATATTTTCTTGTAGTCCTAAAAAAATATCAAGATAAATCAAGACGAGAAATTATGACTAACAAATATTTTTTAATTACGACAAAGCACGATTCATTGATGATCTTTTATAAACACTTTTATAAAGAAATCATTCGGCCAACACTTGTTAGATGAACTCGCTGACAATGGCAAACAAGAGAGAGTACACGGTTTATATACAGATAGGGGAAATCGAGAATCACGGCGTCTCTGAGAAAAAGAGCATTTTATTGGCTGGTAGCGTTCTCACTTGCGCCGCAAGCGAGAAAACTTCAGTCCATAGAAAAATTCTCCAAGCAATGCCAGGTTAAAAACGCTTTATGCCATCTTCATCAAATCCCTTGACCCCTCTCCAGATGCCCAGACGTAGAGAGTCAAGTCAAGTTAAATGCAGAGCAGTCTATCACGAGATCGAAGATTTCCTGTGATTTAGAACCATAGTTTCTGCACGAAGAAGTCTCGGCTTGACCAATCTAGTTCGCCATTGATAATCAGTTTTGATAAAATTACGTCGAAAAAACTTCCTTTTTGAGTTTAGTAGGAAAACTGAAAGAGTTAAAATAGTTCAAAAACACTGATGGTCATCTTCTTGTTGTTGTTGTTGCCCCTCCTCCAAAGATATTTTGGAATAGCCATCCTTTAATCCTTCAAAGAAGCCAATCTAGATTCCCACTCTTGGATTATCTCTGCTGCTTCTAAAGGCTTTTTCCACAGACTAACGGTGTTGTGTTGTGTTGTTACTTGACCACAATTAAAAAAATGATTAGTGTCATGTGTGTGTGTGTCAAGCATAGTAGGTGTTTGGCGTATCAGTTTCAGGGTTCACTGTATGAAGGTAATTTACAAGAGTTGTGATTTGTTGGCTCTGAGCTGTACAGTTTTGTATTAAATGTTACGTTACGCATATGATGTGGTAATTTTTGTTTTGATGAATGAATGTCATACGGTGTGGTGTTAGTAACTTTGTTGTTTTTTTTAGAACCGAAGTATTGTAAGCTGATGGTAGTGTGAATGTATTTCAGGTTTTTTCTACATTCCTCAATTGTTATGTTTGGTTCTGAGATGACGATGTTAATTTTCTCATTGTTATGAAAGATTGTGATTTTTATGTTTCTGGGTGGATCTGAGTATGTATTAAAATCATGTAAAGGGTGTTTTTGTTTTTGAGTCAGTTGTTTAAGTTGAGTAGCATGAAGTTTGAGATGAGTGTCCGTTGAAAAAACTTAGGTTTCGTCGTGTAGGTGTTGTGTGTTTGTATCTCGTGTGCAGCCAGTAACAATACGCAAAGCTGTATTCTGAATGGTTTGCAGTTTCTTGATGTTGATGTTTGATACGATAGGGCTCCATATGGTGTTTGTATATTCTAAAATAAAGCAAGTGATGGTTTTAAATAAGGAGGCTATTAATTCCTTTTGTTTACTCTATTTGGTAAAGGTAAATGCTTTCAATATGTTAAGCGTTTGTTTTGCTTTAGTGATGGTAACATTTATATGTTGTAATAATATCAAAACCCTGTGTTTAGAGTGATTTTAAGTACGAGGGTCAGTCAAAAAGTAATGAGCCCTGTTAACTTTAACCGCTTTAACCTTCATATTTTTTCTAGAAATTTTAAGGGTGTTTAGTAAATTTACTGCTTTAAAGATAAATTGTAAAAAAAAATTGTTTCAACGTGTCCACTTTTGGTATTATGTTTTGGAAATGACGTCATCACTGGATGTCCGTCAGAAGCAGAGAGCTGTGATTGAATTTCTTGTTTCGGAAGGGGAGCCACCAAAACAAATTTTCGAAAGATTGGTAAATGTTTATGGAGATGCTTCATTAGCCTACAGCACTGTGAAAAAGTGGGTATCCAGGATTAAACACGAAGAAGATGATCCAAGTTTGAGTAGCCTCCAGGACAGACCAAGAAGTGGAAGACCATCTTCTGCAGTCAATCCTGGAAACAATGATAAGGTTGAGAAATTGATTAGAGATGATCGCAGAATCACTATTGATGACATTGCTGAACGTGTTGGAGTTAGCCATGGAAGTGCTGTGAATATTGTTAATGAGCTAGGCTTTGCAAAGGTTTGCGCCAGATGGGTTCTGAGGCAACTTTTGGATTTTCACAAGCAAGCCCGTTTTGAAGCTTGTTCGGAGCTTATTGAGTGTCACAGAAGTGACAAAACTTTTCTCAGCCGTATAGTGACAGGAGATGAAACCTGGGTTCATCACTATGAACCTCTGTCGAAAAGATCATCCATGGAATGGCGTCACCCCACGTCCCCAAGAGCCAAGAAATTCAAAAGTCAACGTTCAGCTGGAAAAATTATGGCGACTGTGTTTTGGGACATTGAAGGAGTGATATTGGTAGATTTTATGCCTAAAGGTACTACCATCAACTCAGATGCTTACATTGACACTTTACGCAAACTGAAAGCGAAACTGAGAAGAGTACGACCTCACCTGGACATGTCTAAGGTCTTGCTGCAACACGATAACGCCAAGCCCCATACCAGTCTCAAAACTCGTGAAGTGATTGCTTCTTTTGGATGGACGACGGTAACCCATCCCCCATACTCACCCGACCTGGCACCATCTGACTATCATCTTTTTGGACCATTGAAAGAAGGAGTTAGGGGGCAGCACTTCACTAGTGATCAAGAAGTCAAGCACGCTGTAAGAAACTGGTTAAAAATGCAGCCTGCTGACTTTTACAAGGCTGGCATAGTGTCCCTTGTTCATCAATGGACAGTTGGAATTGAAAAGTGCGGAGATTACATTGAAAAGTAGAACTGAGATCTCCTATCCCTGGGCTTTCTTTTGATGTATGACTTTTGATTTTATTGCAACAAATATGGCCAGGAGAGACTTGGGCTCATTATTTTTTGACTGACCCTCGTATTTTTGGGTGTTTTGCGGTTGGTAGTGTATGATTGCTTAATTTAAGTGATAGAGTTGTGTCATATTCAGCTGGATCTGGTGTAAAAAGTGTGGTGGTAGTTTTATCTGCGTTTATATACAAATAATTAGGAGTGGCCCATTCACATATTTTGTGAAGATATAATTAAATGAGTAGTTGGTCCTTGCGGTGTTTAGTGTGAGATGCTGTGATAGTTATGTTATCAGCATATGTTGTAATTTGTACGTCTTTTGTGGGGGAGTGGAATGTCAGAGGTGTAAATGTTGAATGATGTTAAAGACAGAACTTCACCTTGTTGTACTCCGGTGTTGATTCGTTTAAGTTTCGAGAGTGTGCCATTGTATTAAGTGCATGGTTGTTGTCCTTCCATGTAGTTTGCAATGAACTTAATCATGATGTTAGGAATGTTTCTTAATGTGAGTTTGTGTATGTTCACTGTATCAAACGCCTTGATCATGTCCAAAGATACAGCTACAGTGCGTTGTGGAGACCTTGGATTGTTGAAAACTTTTGTAATTTGATGGCAGATATTGTAAAAAACAGTCTGTGTTGAATGTTTATATTTGAATACATGTTGATGAGAAATGATTGGAATATTTTTTGTTATATAAGGTAATAGTGCTTTTTCTAGTGCTTTGGCAATGGGTGATAGAAGTGATATGGGTCGGTAGTTTGTGCCAATGTTGTGGTTTCTCTTTGGTTTTGGAATGTGAATAATTGTGGCACGTTTCCAAAGTTGGCGTATTGTGTTAGTGTTGAGGGAAATGTTTTACATGTTGGTATCTGATGGCAAGTGGCCCTAGGTGTTTGAAGTGTCTGATGTTTATGCCATCAGATCCAGTGGAATTGTTGTTTGTGCTTTTTGAGATAGCTAATTGCACTTGTGTATTGGTAAGTCACATTTTTTTGGTGTGAAGGGTCTTGATGGTCTATGTGCCTGCTGATTTTGTTTGTTCCATATGGAGCGACATTTGTGAATTGTTTGTTAAAAGCTTTTGCTTGGTCTGTGTCAGTGACGACTGTTTTACTTCCGAAGCGAATGTTTCTGTTCTATTGTATAAATAATTTTTTGTTGGATAGCTTTGCTAAGGTACTCCACAGGGAGTGTGGATTATTTTTGTAATCAATTTTGTCAAGATGTTGTTTCAAGGTGTTTGTTTTGTGTTTATGTATTTGTTTGTTTATGTGATTGTTAAGAGTAGTGATTTGTGGGTCTGATCTGTTTTGTTTGCGAATATGGTTGCAATGATGGACAGCTTCCGGATATGCATGGGTAAGTAAATGTGATTTGTGCTGTTGTAATTTCCTTTAGGGATGAAGAGTCTGTTATCATCCAAAATTGCCTCAATCAGGTATTTGTTTTCTCATGAACATTTATGATATGCGGTCTGTAGGAGATAAGATTCTCAACATGTTGTTTGAATTATGTCCAATCGGCCTTTTGGTGGTTTGTTATTGTTTTAGTGATATAAAAGCAAGTTATTTTGGTCTTGTGATGTATACTGAGAGTGGTGAGTAAAGGTAAGTGGTCGGATGTGAGGGACCGGATAGTCTGCCAGCTAGTGCAGTCATGCAAGTCTGCTGAAGCAGTAGTGATGTCTGGTAAAGTAGGTTGTTGTGTTTGATTGGGTGGTAGACGTGTTGGAGTGTTAGTATTTAGTGTGATGTGATTGGAGTTTAACAGGATGTCTTTAATCAGTTCTTCTTTATGGTCTTTAATTGGTGAGTACCATAACGGTGAGCGAGCGTTGACGTCTGCTTTGATGATTTTGTTTGGAAGATTTGTTATAGTTGTAAACGTGCTGCATATAATTGAGTCTTCTTTTTTAGATAGCTGCATTGAATGTTTGGGTGGAATTTACATGTTTGCGATATGTAATTATTATGATGTAGAAAAGTAAATTTTAATGATATATAGTTTAATGGGAAAGATATTTGATGTATTACGTTGTGAAAAATTGATGTTGTTTTTAATGTAAGTTTAGAGGCCTTCTCCTTGTTTGTGAGTGCAATTTGTTCTGATAGGTGTAAAGTGAGAAATGTTTTGTATTTGGTTGGATTGATTGAGTTTTGTCTCTTATTTTGTTACGACATCTGCTTATACATTTTTAATGAGTAGTTGTATTTCGTCTATTTTGTTGCGGATCCCATTTGCATTAAGTTGCAGGACTTTGAGAAAGTTCTTTGGTGTTGTTGTGTTAGTTTGTGTTCTGTGTTTAAAAGTGCTGTGAAGTATGTAGTACAATGAATCGTTGTAGTTCTTTGTTGTGATTTGCGAGCATTTTAAATGCATCCAATACTTTGTGTAGTTGCATCAAATAGATGTTGGATGTTTAGTGATAGGTTTGTAACAAATACTGTGACAAATGCTCGTAGTTAATTTGTAATGTTTGAAGTGGTTGAATTTGTACTAGTGGTTGAACCAATTTGTGTGTAGTGGTTGAAAATCAACCACCAGTGTCCTAACCTTGACAAGGCTGACTCATTTAGGAAGGTACTTTTTGAACAGATACCTTGTTCAAGTACCTGAACGTGGACTTGTTTAATGTGTGCGATGCCCGAGGTAGCATGAAAAAACGTTCTAGATAACATATCATTATTTTGCAGTGTAACCCTACTGCGAGGGGATTTTTATATAAGAGATTTCCTTTTCTTGGACTGCTTGCTTGCCACAGCTTTTAAGTGCAGTCTGCTCAGATTTGAAGTTGCCATCTTGTGAACTACATTTTGTCTGGTCTCTATCTACAAACTACTTTGGCATGGATATTTCTAACAGGAGAGATAAAATCTTTGGCCAGCAGAGCTTTACAAGTCACTGAGACACGCAAATTTTTCCACCACGGTAAGGCAGTAGTTTATAGGAAAGTGTAAGTCATCTTAAAAATTATTATCATAGACCTGCATGTTTTTAAAATTTGTTCAACTTTTATTAAATTAAACTGCAAAATAACGATAACAAACAGTTAAATTTAATAAACAAATGGTTTTACTATTATAAGGTAAATTTAAACTTGAATTTTGACATTTTTCATGTTTTCAGTTGCACAACAGTCTATGGAACCCCCACCATGTTTATCGATCTAATCAGGGAAACGATTGCAAAAAAAGCAAGTTTTTTTTTTCTCAAAAAAGGTAAAATAATATATTTTTCTCTGGTCATGACAAATAAATGTTTGATCCCTAGCCTTGCTAAAACTTGTAAAAAATCTTATCTTTTTTATAAATCGTATTACTCTTTTTTGTTTTTTTTTCTTAATATTTTTTGATGCTTTTGCTTCCAATTTCGCTTTGAGATAATCAGCCATTCCATGTTCGTATTAACAGACGACTGCAGCCTACACGCACGCCATCGGTAACACAAATCAGTATTAAAATTTGAACAGCTTTTGACAGGATCAAGTTTTATATATTAATGTACGAGAATCAATCTAATATTTGTTAAAATATTTTTATTAATTTCATTTAAAATCGATTTCAATCGTAAGTCATCTTAATTTGCCGAGTCTAGGTCCGGGAACAGTCTTCAGTACCAGCTTCTTGTTTCCATCCACGTTAGTGCAACAGTAATTTAACCAAATCTTATTTAAAAACCCAATCTTATTCAAATAGAATCATAGAAATAAAAGAAATGATTAATGAGGGTCACACTTCATTACTAATAATTTTAATCATAACGATGTAGTTTATCCCTGTTAAAAGTAATTCGTGGTTTTATTATAAGATAATAATTGCGTCTCTTTGAGCGCTGCTCTCATATTATGTGTTATAACGGCCCAGATGGTAGGTGCTTTCACGCAGCCTGGGCCGTGAGTAAGTCTGTTCATTGCTGTTTAAATGACAGACCGAAACCGAACCTACCAAAACGGAAGGGTATCCACCCACTCCGATGTTCAGTGTGGGTCTGCTAATCGGCAAACGTCCTTTTCAGGACGGGGCAATGCTAGGATAAAACTGCCCTTTTCAGGGCACATTGCCAACAAGTTCCGAAGACCCACAATTCTTCAGCTGAACATCGAAAGCCTCACTGCAAGCAAGATGAACGTTCTTCATCACCTCGCTATGCAGTCTGAGGCACTCGTCATCCTACTGCAGGAGACCCACTGCACTGATGCAGAGAAGTTGGTACTATCAAACTACCAACTAGCTGGGTCTTCTTTAAGCAGGAAGCATGGCCTTGCCACGTTTGTCCACGAGCGACTGAGATACACGCTTTTGGACCAATCTCCACCAACATCGGAGATCGAGTGGTTGTGTGTGGACGTTGATGGCTATAAAATAGTCAACGTCTACAAACCACCGCCAACGCGATTGCGAACCCTGGATCTCCCAGTGTTTCCTCACCCCTGTCTGTACGCTGGCGATTTTAACTGTCGTCATGCTGACTGGAGTTACGACGACAACAGGCCGGACGGTGAGTGCTTGGCTGGCTGGGCAAGTATCAATTGTCTTGCCCTCCTATATAATGCCAAGGACGCTGCCAGTTTTTATTCCGGCCGCTGGAACACTGGCACCAATCCAGATCTAGCTTTCGCTAGCGTAGGTCCAAACAGTCGCTTACCGGATAGACGTGTCCTTGAAAAGTTCCCAAGGTCACAACATCGACCTTCGCTTATTACACCACCAAGGTTTGCTATGGCAGTGCCAAGCATGCCTGTTAAGCGATGGAACTTTCGCAAGGCCAAATGGAGTCACTACATTGCTTTGACGAATAAATTCGAAAAGACTTTGTTGCCGCCTGATTCACTTGATGTGGATGCGGCTTACCAGGACTTTTGTAACATTATTAAGAAAGCAGCCAAAAAGACTATCCCACGCGGGTATCGAAATAACTATATTCCGTGTTGGGATGCAGAGTGTGAATCCCTCTATAAAACCTTTCTGCAGTCTCCTCAGGGAGACGACTCGAGTTTGGCTGCTACAGCTCTGCTTGCCAAGCTTGACAGAAAGCGGAGGGATCGATGGTCCGAGGCAGTTCGGAGCATTGACTTCTCACACTCTAGTCGAAAAGCGTGGAGTATTTTGAACAACCTTACTGGTAGGTCACGACACTCTCCTCGTCACTGTCCCGTTTTAGCCGATGCTATTGCATCTCAGCTGGTTAGAAATAGGAAATACGAGGCTGTTGATCGCCAGTCATCTCGACTTGTCTCTCAAGAAGTGTTTGACCTTTGGAGGGCCACAACACCAGACGCAGTAAATATCTCTGACAATTTTTCACAGAGAGAATTTGCTGCTGCCCTCCAACATTTAAAACCAGGTAAAGCTCCGGGACCTGATTCCATCTTCTCAGAGCTTTTACTCCATGCCGGAGCTGCTTTGAAGTCCTGGTTACGTAACTTCCTTTCTTCCTGTTTGCGCCGACTCAAAATTCCCAAGATCTGGAGAAGAGCGCTTGTAGTCGCGATCCCAAAACCAGGAAAGCCCGTGGGGGACCCAAAGAGTTATCGACCGATATCTCTGCTCTGTGTCCTCTACAAGATCCTCGAGCGGCTTATCTACGCCCGCGTTGAACCATTAATCGATCCACTGCTCCCTAAAGAGCAGGCTGGGTTCCGACGCGGGAAGTCAACCGTAGATCAAGTTGTTCTGCTAACCCAGAACATTGAGGATTTTTTCGAGGCTAAAAAGAAGGCGGGTGCCGTATTTATCGATCTGACAGCTGCTTATGACACTGTCTGGCACCGTGGCCTTACCTGCAAGCTGCTGAGACTACTTTCGGATAAGCACATGGTCAAAATGATCATGGAGCTTGTCCGAAATCGAAGTTTCACCCTTACCACCGGTGACAGCAAGCAAAGCAGGCTACGCCGTCTTAAAAACGGCGTTCCTCAGGGATCGGTCTTGGCTCCCCTCCTATTTAACATCTATACGTACGATCTTCCTTCCACGATTTCCAGAAAGTTTGCTTATGCTGATGATCTAGCATTGCTGCATTCTTCTGGAAACTGGAAGGACTTGGAGGGGACTCTAAATCAAGACATGTCCACACTGTCAGCGTATCTCCAGACTTGGAGGTTGAAGCTCAGTCACACTAAGACGGTGACGGCAGCCTTTTACTTAAATAACCGAGAGGCCAAACGTGAGCTAAAGGTCTACAACAACAGTAGACTTTTACCGTTCTGTCCAACCCCTACTTACCTTGGGGTAAAACTGGACAGATCGCTCACGTTTCGTCGCCATTTAGTGGTATTGCGCAAAAAGCTATCCTCGCGCATCACACTGCTGAGGCGACTCGTGGGCTCGGGATGGGGTGCTGGTGCTAAAACACTTCGCATAGCCACCTTGTCTCTAGTCTACTCAGCAGCTGAGTACTATGCGCCAGTCTGGTGTCGCAGTGCTCACACTCGCCTCATTGACAGTGTCTTGAATGACGCCTTGCGCATAGTTACTGGATGCCTGCGTCCCACTCCAACGGACCACCTACCTGTACTCTCAGGCATCCAGCCAGCTGAGCTTCGCCAAATGGGAGCGACACTCTCCTTGGCTTATCGTGGATCTCTGGACCCCGATCATATCTTGCATGGTCTTTTAAGTGGGTCTTCAGATACTCGCCAAGTGAGACTAAGATCCAGACGCCCGTTTGTGCCAACTGCGCGGAATCTCTTGGACAACCTTGCCAGACTTGGCATCCGCGCCTCTGAATGGACAAATCACAAATGGAAAACGGAGTACTGTGAAAATGCTTCCAGGCTCCGTGCTTTTGTGCCCGGAATCGGTGCCAGGCCTGTTGGGATGGGCTTACCCCAAGCAGCTTGGGTTAAGCTCAACCGCCTGCGGACTGGTGTTGGGCGATTCCATTCGTCCATGCACAAATGGGGTCTCGCTCCTTCACCGAATTGCGAGTGTGGCGCCTCTGAGCAAACCGCAGACCATGTACTAACAGCGTGCCCTATACATCTGGCACCACATGGAGCACGAGGTCTGACGGTTTTGGATAACGAAACTCGATGCTGGCTTAATGACATCACTGCCAGCATCTGATCCAGGCAGTGCAGCAGCCTGGGGTAGTAAAAGGATAAACCCTCGGCTCCAGTCCTGTTTGTGTCTGACCTGGAGTGGATACCCTTCAAACGACGACGACGATGTATTATAACGTCCGATGCGCTTTCTATTGCGCGATGCATGTATCGTTTTCCTCTCTTTTCTTCTCGCCAACAGTAATGACGTAATATGTTTTGTCCGAGTGCCACTACAGCTCGATAATTTTGGAATGTTCTGGCGCATTCGAGCGTAGCGCTTTCTCTAGGGGATTCAAGCTAAGTTTCGAATATACGGGTAAATTTGCGTCACGTGATTTTTTTCTATATAAAGGCGATGCGTAGCGAGACGACATTATTAGGTAATTTGAGACGACTCGAGAGACGGTTCGAGTGAAAAGGATTTTGGTTACAGGAGGTGGCCCGTTAGATTTTGTATCGTTTGACGATTGTTGAATTTATTTTGCGCCAGTGGTTGGGAGTTATGTTCTACAGAGGTAGAATTATTTGTGTTGATGGAATCAAGTTATAGTGTTGATTTCGCTTTGCAGTTTGGCAAAGCGTGGAACAGAATTTCGTCGGTCGTGATTTTTGTAATACATTCGTTCTTATTAGAGACAGTGGTCTCTGTTTGTTGTGGAGAAGAGTCTTCAACGAAACCAATCCGAGGTTTTGTTAGACCAACTGTACAAAAGCTTCAGGCTCATAGCAAGACTACTTCTTGAGCCGGAATAAAATAAAATTTAGACACAGCTTTGTTTCAGCGCAGGTATTCGGGTTACCTAGCTCAACTGGTCCTTTAGGATTCCCGAACAAAGTCTGCGACAATGAGACATAACTCAACACAATTGAATATTATATTTAATTATAGAATACAAATCTACAAAACATATCTAAACCAAATATAATTAAACAAAACTAGCACAATTAGAAGCATAAGTAAAACACTAACTTAACCCTGAACTAGCTAAACTGAAGAGATCACGTTTTTAAGCGAATGAATTAAACATCAGATTAGACAATGCGCGTTAAACATCATATTAAATTAAATCTACAAAATTTTAATACTTGAAAGGATACAAATTATCAAAAAACAATGTTGTAAAAAATATGTTTGAAAATGCTGTTTAAAAAGATTTTTTAAAATTATTATTTAGATATCAATTAAACTTAATTTTTAAATCCAGGAATATTTTAATAGATCAAGGAATGCTTATATGACAAAAATGAATTTTTTAATTTAAATTTTGATGTAAAAAATCTTGTCTAATTTTTAAACTGCAAAATAATACTTTTTCTGTTTTGGCGTTTGAATTGCCAACGTTATGTTTTTCCAACACACCAATGCTCCCCTGAAGGCATCTTCCGAAGTTTTTCATGGTTCCTAAGCAAAAGAAATCTCATACCATTCGGAAAGACCTTGTACTTTAGGTACAAAAGTAATTGCACGATATGCTTTTGGAAATGAATCAGTTGAAAAAAACTGAACTCCATCTCCTTTTTTTAATAATAGAGTCCAACAGTAAATTGAAACGAGGTCTGTGGATATTTTGCAGCAAGTGTTTAGTGAGATTTGTAGATCGAACATTGAGTATGCAATTTAACTTGTTGAGTTTATAAATGTGACAAACCTTGCTTGGTTACTAATTTTTGCTCGATATGAAGGAAAAAGAAGGTATAAAGAAATAGTTCTTGATAAATGCAGCATTACAATTAACAATTAAAGGAAATGATGTATTTAAAATGGTGAATTCATTTTTTAAGCAACATGATTTAAAATGAGAAAATTTAAAGGGCTGCACTACAGATGGGGCACCAGCAATGTTAATACGAAGGTCTGATTTTAGAGCTCATGTCATGAAAATGGCTCCTCACGTAACAATTTTGCATTGCATGATTTTTTATTTTTTCATTATCATTTTATATTATATTTATCCTCCTGACTCGCAGGAAAGCGATGGAGGCGGTAATACATTTGGAAACCAATTACCCCGACCTGCTTCCGGAAATGCAAAAATATTGCGGTTGGGTTGAAATTTTTTATTTTGTTTTTTTAGTTTTATAGAGATATGACTGAAGTTTAGAATGTCCGGACCGGTTTTCCTGGACCACCAAGCAGGGGAAAGTGCCATGAAGCGTATTTTTCTAAGACACAGCAGAATGGTACGAGTAGGTTTTGAATTGAGACCACATCGATTACAATTACAGCGCTCTAATTACTCGAACAAGCTGCCAGACAAATCCCTGGTGTGCATTGTCAAGCAAAGTTCTTCCGGCAGAACTCAACGTTTTATCAGGGTTGATTAAAAAAGTTAACCACGTAAAAGGGAGTGCTTTAAACAGCAACTTGTTTAAAATTCTTTGTAAAAAAATTTAAGTGCCGAAAGCAGTTTTATTTCGTAATGATGTCCGTTGGCTCTTCAAAGGATGTGTTACTAAACGTGCATATGAGCTTCGTAAAGAAGTGCTGGTTGCTTTCAACAATCCAGAAAATGTGAAAATTTTGTCACTTCTTTGAGGCATGATTTATTTGGTTTAATTTTTGCCTACTTTGTTGATATTTTTAATGCTTGAAGTATGCTAAAACAGAGTCTACAAGGAAAACTCTTAACAGTGTGTAACTTCATGGCCAAAGTCAAAACTTTTTTCACAAAACTAGGATGTGGAGGGTAAATATTCGATTTGGAATCTTTTCCATGTTTAATATTTTAAAAGAATTTCTGTGTTAAAATCTTCATATTCAGACTAAAAGCTTCACAAAACTTTTAAAAAACGACACTGATGGCTATTTTAAAGTCTAGGTGAAGATAAGTTTGCATATATTAGAAATCCTTTTACTGCAAACGCTT
The DNA here is from genome assembly GCA_963680785.1 of Diplosoma virens. Classification (NCBI taxonomy): domain Eukaryota; kingdom Metazoa; phylum Chordata; class Ascidiacea; order Aplousobranchia; family Didemnidae; genus Diplosoma; species Diplosoma virens. The sequence continues at coordinate 44,036,745 of OY796886.1, read as the reverse complement.
AGATGCTGCATGCTGAGACAGATACCCAAGAAGAACTGGTTGAACTCTAACATGATGATTTTTGACGTGATGTGTATGCTGAGAAAAATTGAGTTGAGTTTTGGGAAAAAAATGTGACAAAATTTTAGGGGTACATGCAAACCTATAAAGTGTTCAAAGGAAACTGACGAATAAAAAGTTTGGGATTTCTTGCTGTAGGATAATAATTAGGATAAATAGAAAACAGCAAATTTCTTGTTCATAAAAGCAATAGTGACGCATTTGAGATGTCATCAAAGAGCAATAATTTGAAAAATGTGTAATGGTAGCAAATATGAAATCGAGACAGATTTTTAACGATGAACTTAATGTCTAATATAAAACGCCGGAACAGAGAAAAGCAATGGAGAACTACCTTTTTGAAGGTGTCAAAGTCCAATAAGCATTATTGGGAAAAATTTTTTTTAAATTGAAGAAACATAAAGAAAAAATATTTTAAAAAGGAAATACGTCAACATATCGGTGCAGAGGGAGAATTGTAACTTTGAATGTATATGGAAGTAATTAATCGGTAGGTTCAATGTGACTCACAAATATTTAAACTAAAACTTGAAGGTTGTTGTAGGAATATAACTTTATAGCTATCAGAAATAGATTTATTGCGTTAAGGAATATCAGCTATCAGAATGAGATACACGCTTTTGGACCAATCTCCACAGACATCGGAGATCGAGTGGCTGTGTGTGGACGTTGATGGCTATAAAATAGTCAACGTCTACAAACCACCGCCAACGCGATTGCGATTCCAGGAACTCTTAGTGTTTTCCTCACCCGTGTCTTTACACTGGCGATTTTAATTGTCGTCATGCTGACTGGGGTTACGACGACAACAGGCCGGACGGTGAGTGCTTGGCTGGCTGGGCAAGTATTAATTGTCTTGGCCTCCTATATAATGCCAAGGACGCTGCCAGTTTTTATTCCGGCCGCTGGAACATTGGCACCAATCCAGATCTAGCTTTTTGCCAGCGTAGGTCCAAACAGTCGCTTACCGGATAGACGTGTCTTTGAAAAGTTTCCCAGGTCACAACATCGACCTTCGCTTATTACACCACCAAGGTTTGCTATGGCAGTGCCAAGCATGCCTGTTAAGCAATGGAACTTCCGCAAGGCCAAATGGAGTCACTACATTGCTTTGACGAATAAATTCGAAAAGACTTTGTTGCCGCCTGATTCACTTGATGTGGATGCGGCTTACCAGGACTTTTGTAACATTATTAAGAAAGCAGCCAAAAAGACTATCCCACGCGGGTATCGAAATAACTATATTCCGTGTTGGGATGCAGAATGTGAATCCCTCTATAAAACCTTTCTGCAGTCTCCTCAGGGAGACGACTCGAGTTTGGCTGCTACAGCTCTGCTTGCCAAGCTTGACAGAAAGCGGAGGGATCGATGGTCCGAGGCAGTTCGGAGCATTGACTTCTCACACTCTAGTCGAAAAGCGTGGAGTATTTTGAACAACCTTACTGGTAGGTCACGACACTCTCCTCGTCACTGTCCCGTTTTAGCCGATGCTATTGCATCTCAGCTGATTAGAAATGGGAAATACGAGGCTGTTGATCGCCAGTCATCTCGACTTGTCTCTCAAGAAGTGTTTGACCTTTGGAGGGCCACAACACCAGACGCAGTAAATATCTCTGACAGTTTTTTACAGAGAGAATTTGCTGCTGCCCTCCAACATTTAAAACCAGGTAAAGCTCCGAGTCCTGATTCCATCTTCTCAGAGCGTATACTCCATGCTGGGGCTGCTTTAAAGTCCTGGTTACGTAACTTCCTTTCTTCCTGTTTGCGCCGACTCAAAATTCCCAAGATCTGGAGAAGAGCGCTTGTGGTTGCAATCCCCAAACCAGGAAAGCCCGTGGGGGACTCAAAAAGTTATCGACCAATATCTCTGCTCTGTGTCCTCTACAAGATCCTCGAGCGGCTTATCTACGCCCGCGTTGAACCATTAGTCGATCCACTGCTCCCCAAAGAGCAGGCTGGGTTCCAACGCGGGAAGTCAACCGTAGACCATTGAACGACGCCTTGCGCATAGTTACTGGATGCCTGCGTCCCACTCCAACGGACCACCTACCTGTACTCTCAGGCATCCAGCCAGCTGAGCTTCGCCGAATGGGAGCGACACTCTCCTTGGCTCACCGTGGATCTCTGGACCCCGATCATATCTAGCATGGTCTTTTAATGGGTCCTCAGATACTCGCCAAGTGAGACTAAGATCCAGACGCCCGTTTGTGCCAACTGCGCGGAATCTCTTGGACAACCTTGCCAGACTTGGCATCCGCGCTTCTGAATGGACAAATCACAAATGGAAAACGGAGTACTGTGAAAATGCTTCCAGGCTCCGTGCTTTTGTGCCCGGAATCGGTGCCAGGCATGTTGGGATGGGCTTACCCCGAGCAGCTTGGGTTAGGCTCAACCGCCTGCGGACTGGTGTTGGGCCATTGCATTCGTCCATGCACAAATGGGGTCCCCGCTCCTTTACCGAATTGCGAGTGTGGCGCCTCAGAGCAAACCGCAGACCATGTACTAACAGCGTGCCTATACATCGGGCATCACATGGAGCACGAGGTCTGACGGTTTTGGATGACGAAACTCGATGCTGGCTTAATAATACCACTGCCAGCATCTGATTCAGGCAGTGCAGCAGTCTGGGGTAGTAAAAGGATAAACCCTCGGCTCCAGTCCTGTTTGTGTCTGACCTGGAGTGGATACCCTTTAAACGATGACGACGACAACGACGATCTCTAAAACGTTTTGATGATTGTGATTGGTTGATAGTGTGAACAATTGACACCTTCACATGACGTTAATCACCTGTTTAACTGCAGCAAAGTAGGAACACAATAGATCCTTTGGGTCTTTGAAAGTAGCAGAGATCATCCAAGAATAGGAGAAATGGCTTCTCTTGGAATTAAGTTATGACTTCTCCTCGATTGGCTTGGAGAAGAGGCAACAGCAAGAACAACAAAAAGTGTAGGGTGATGCTAGTAGTATAAACTGATTGCAACAACTATACCTGTAAAATATTTGTTTATGATCTTTTGATAAAATTAGAGTCTAAACTGCTGCTAAATCTTTATTAAAAGATAAAAACAATAAAAAAACTCCACGTTTCGGTATACTATAAAATCAATAAACCTTCTTCAGGAGATTAATTTTTATTATTGTTTTTATCTCTTAATAAAGATTTAATAGCAGTTTTGACTCTAATTTTACCAGAAAATCATGAACAAAGATTTTAATAATATATCTGGTATCAACAGCCAAACAATACCTGTAGTTTGTCGGTAAAATTGATTATGAAATTAAAGCATTACATTCTATTTTATGTAAAAAAGTCTCTACATAGGAATCAAAATTGTTGAAAAGACTAAGAGCTAGTCAAATAGAGTTTAGTGTCAAATGGCAAGCTAAATTGGGGCACAAAGCTTTAACATCTGGGGCAACATTATGTAATCCATTTTTCATTAAATGTTTAGATGAAGTATGCTCTAGTACATCGGTTCTCAAACTATGGGTCGCGACCCACTGGTGGGTCGTAAAAGGAACAAAAGGAATCTTGGTGGATCGTGAAAAGTTATAGAATTGCAAATTAATTGAAGTTGAAACTGAAGTGAAGACTTTTTTTTTTTAGAGAACACCATGAGTTTTAGAGAAAAAAGTGAAAGCCAGGATCAAAACTCTTTTTGGTCTCGTCATAAGCTCTGGTCATAAATAGTGGGTCGCAACTCTTAAAAGTTTGGGAACCACTGCTCTAGTAAATATTGTTCACTATCTTGATAATATTTATCAAATTCAAACTGGAAAAATTCTTTACTAACATATTGATCATCCACATCTGTGAAGATGATCAATTGTATTTTTCAACTCTCGTTCTGTAACTTTGAATTTATCACCCTATTCTCCGACTACCAACCTGTCCTGACAAATTTCTTTGCTCACTTGCTAACCCTAATACCGACTGATAACCAATACCGACTGACTTCCAATCTTTTCTTAATTCCTTATCGGACTCTAATGTAGTCCATTTTCAATGAATATCTGGTCATTCTTTTCTTTCGCCAACAACTTAGCTGATTATCTTGCTAAAGTCGGGTCACTCACGATCCCTCCATCATACCATTCTCCCTTTTACCTCTTATTTCCTCCCAACGTCAATGCATCTACATTAGTTGGAGATTTGGTATGTTTCTTCCAACACCAAATCCTGCAGTATCTTTTGAGGAGCTTACCCTCCCTCGCTCCGCTTGCTGTGCCCTCTCTCGTTTACGCTGCAACAAAAATAAACTCTTGCTACCTAGCTCCACATGATTGGTCAAGCCGAGACTTCTTTGTAAAGCAATTGTGGTTCTGAATCACTGGATATCTTTCGTCTCATGCTAGGCTGCCCTCCACTTGACTCTCTACGTCTGGCCATCTTCGGCCGCTACCTCACCATTCTAGACCTCTAATCTCGTCATTGGGGAATTTCCCAACTATTGGGACTCTGGGGAGTTTATCCAAAATCTTTCTTATCAAAATCTTCGAAAATCTTTTTATTTTTATAGATTGTTTAGATTTTTTATTCATTTTCATTGTCGTTCAGTCATTTGAGTAATTTATTCCCACCACAGACATTGAACTTATAGATGAAATAGGCTAACTTATTACTTAATTTGGAAACATAAATTTTTTGATTGGTGAAGTAAACGATATTAATTTTGGGAAAAGAGGAGGTTTTGGCATCAATTTTCTAAACGGATCTTTTATTAGACAAGATTGTTAAATAAATACTGAGTATAGCTCAATATTTTGATGTTTATTAAAAAATCTACTTAAAAAATTTAAAAATCAAAGTAATTTGTTTTAAACTAAAAAATTAAACTTTTTTTTACAAGATTGCTTATTTTGATAATTTATACTCTTCGAAATTTTATTAAAATTTGGTAGATTTAACTGAAGTCATCCAAAAAAGTACATTATCGAAGTCAAAAATCGTCAAAAATATTTGACAGCTGCTTTTTTTCGTTAAGTATTTTTTAAGTTGTATCGTATATTCCGTTTGTCAATTGTAACAATTAAATTAGCATCTGCTTCTTTTAGCTCAACAGCTCCCAAACTGGCTATCGCATAAATTTGCCGAAAAATGTGGCATTATTTTTTACTTGCATGCACAAAAATGTAAATTTATATTTTAGATAAAAAAAATTGTTAAAAACGTGCACTTTTTATACTTAGACAAGTATAATTTTTTAGAAAAAAATTCTTTGTGACGTAATAAAATCAAAACAGAAAAACACCAAACAAAAAATTTCTTAGTCAGATTTATATGAGTTTACAGTAGGTACGGCCCGGAATTTCTTGTTAAATTTTGTGTCCGGAAGGAATTTTTAAAAAAGACCCAAATGTCCGGAATTTTAGTATCAACTTAAAACAATTCGCAATCTTTTAGAGAACATCATAATTATGGGACAAAAATAGAAAATTCCAAGACCAATTCCAAGTGAAGATCTTTTTTTTTAGAGAATACCATGATTTTGGCACGAAAATAGGAAAATCCGAGTCAGATTTTAAATGAAGACTTTTTTTTGGTCTTCGTCCCAGACAAAATTATTTTTTTCGCCCCTTTCAAAAATTTTTTTCGTTGTTGCGCCTATGTCTGTCCGGAATTCCGCTTATTCAGATATGGCAACCCTACTTTACAGTAAAACAAAAAAAATTAGCTTATAGCTTTCGTAATGGCGAAAACTGTCATCCGTACTTTACCTCAGAAAAGGCAGATAGAAACCGAAATAAATCAAGAAAATTAAAAAAATACAACCGTAATTATTTCAATTTTGATTTTACTGCCATTGGAAAAGAAGGAAAATCATTCGCAATGTGTAATTATTTGCAAAATTTTAGCTACAAAATGCGTGCTCTTCAGTAGGCTGTCACCTAACAACAAAGTATAATTTACCTGAAGTATTACGTGAAATTACGTGAATTTTTTTTCATACATTATCAAAAATGAACAAGCCCAGCTGGTCCCTTAAAAAATTGCATATCCAATTGCAAAATGTAAAAATCCGCTCGCCATCGCAGAGAGGCCCATGCTTCCACCTGCGATCGACTTCGATTCTCGAAAATCAACCGTAAATCTCTTGTTGAAAAATTTCTGGTTTACATTAAAGCAAAAAATGCATGCTATGGTATCGAACATGAATCGCAGTTTGATAAATTGTATCTGGAGCAACAAGCTCTGTTATTACGGGTCATTTGTTTTGTGCTGATTGATGATTCAATTGTAATTTTTCGTTCATCCAAAATACTAGCAATTTTTGATTTGACAAGGGAAGCGTGAATGTTATGTTTATTAGTTTGTAAAAGGGCGCCATCACCAAAAAAAGTTGGGAAACCACTGTATTAGCTAGTTGTCATGCTTATTTTTAGTTATTGCATTGAATGATATGGCTCAGGATTCGTAAGCTGGGCGTCGCGTAAATTTTCCGAAACTGTCGCAGTTGTTGTTTTACTCGCTTACAGAAAAACGTGAATCGAAGTAATTGTTTACAGATTAATTTAAAAAAAGAAACCAGCTCGATACCGGGGCAGGCATGTTTTGTAAAGACATAAGCATTCTCTGTTTCATGATAAAACAACTGCGATTTCGCAATACTCAAGTTTAATTAGCCGTGCTTTACCACAGAAGGACGTTGTTGTATTACTCATCAACTACGTAATAAGGTCATTATTTTGATTAATAAGGTCATTACACCAGGCCCTCCATTTTGTAAGGCCATCACTGATTTTAGATATAAATATTATCCAGAAATATTTTATTTCATTGAAGTTTTACAACAGGCATTATGGCTGGATCTCCATGTCCTGCGGAGGTTATACAGCAAGCGGATCAAACACTTGGAACAAGAATCCAGGTATTTTGTCTGATCCGGTATGATTTGATATGATTCGGTATGATCTGTTATAATTCAGTATAATTTGGAATAATCCGGTATGAGTTAAAATGATCCAGTATGATCCGGTATAATTTGAAATGATTCGACATAATTTGGAATGATTCGGTATCACGGTGATTTAAATGTACAGTATTTTCCTGATAACTTTTTTTCACTTAACTTGTCTTTGCGCATCAGTAGTTTTATGCTAAAATAAACGTAAAATTTTTGCAAGCGGAGTTTTCCTTTATATTTCATTTTAATTCATATTCTGCATGCTTTCTGGATTGAAACATAATGAAGCAAAGCGTTCGTATTCTTTTATGAAGATAATTTTATACAAAGCTGAGTAGGATGGTGCCGACCCAAATTTTTTCAAAGGACTATTTTGTTTTCGAAAGTCAAGTGATAACGAAAAATATCAAGATCTTCATTTCGAATTAAAACCCAAAAGTGATAGGCTTTTTAGTAAACTGGTATCAGACAGTAGCCATAATACAGTCTCATGCAGCGCCTGGAGTATTGCAAAAAATTAATTTTACCCTCTAAGCGAAGACTAAGTCATTTTTCTTAAATGGTCTTGAGCAAAAAGTAAAGATTTTTTTAAAGATATCACTGCTTCCACTTTCAACTTACAACCAGTACTTGGTCCAGCTTCAAAAGCAGACAGAGCACGCTCCACGCCGCCAAACAACGGTTCTGTGTAAAAAATAAGAGATATTTTCCAACGATTCACACCAATAACGCTGAGGGACTACAAGCATCGAACCAAGTGAAAGTTGAGATTCTGAAGGTTGCATAGTTGCTGTAATTTAACTTCTATCTCCTAACTCCTGCTGCATTCTTTTTCGCTTCAGTTTGTAAATCCTGTGTTATCACAAATGGAAAACCGACAAATCACAAATGGAACGCGGAGTACTGTGAAAATGCTTCCAGGCTCCGTGCTTTTGTGCCCGAGACCGGTGCCAGGCCTGTTGGGATGGGCTTACCCCGAGCAGCTTGGGTTAGGCTCAACCTCCTGCGGACTGGTGTTGGGCGATTCCATTCGTCCATGCACAAATGGGGTCTCGCTCCTTCACCGAATTGCGAGTGTGGCGCCTCTGAGCAAACCGCAGACCATGTTCTAACAGCGTGCCCTATACATCGGGCACCACATGGAGCACGAGGTCTGACGGTTTTGAATGACGAAACTCGATGCTGGCTTAATAACATCACTGCCAGCATCTGATCCAGGCAGTGCAGCAGTCTGGGGTAGTAAAAGGATAAACCCTCGGCTCCAGTCCTGTTTGTGTCTGACCTGGAGTGGATACCCTTCAAACAACGAAGAAGAATCCTGTGTTGAATCGAGATATAACAAAGGAGGCCTGGTGGTGTTCTCGAAACGTTAACTTAATTTGTTGTTATCATTTGTCATTCTCCTGACTCTAAAGGTAACGTCGGAAGTGTTGTACTTCGGAAAACTGTCAAGCAATTTACTGACCTGGTTCCGAAAATGCCAGGATATGGATTGTTGTCTGTTGAAATATTTTTATGAAAATATGTCCGAAATTCAGAACTGCTTGCTAAGGTCGCCAAGCAGGGGAAAGTGCCGTAAATTGTTTTAAAGACATAAAAAAATGACGCGAGTTGGTTTGGAACCAAGACCATTTCGATCACCTTTGCCATCGATACGACGCTTCTACTGTTGGTCACTCTGCTGACAATAATAAAATCTCGTATATTAGTGATGATTTTAATTAAGGCGTTTTTAAAAAACACCCGTAAAGAAACAAATTTTGGGCCTAATTAAACGAATAATTATGCTTTAGTTTCACCAAAATTTACCTAACCATATACATCAAGAACCCCGGGGTGGGGAGCTCTAAGAGGCGCGAAGTCTGTCTTATGCCTATTTATAACTTATAAAGAGAAGGAGGGATAATGTTCTTAAGGCGACGTTAAGGTGTCGCAGCCCCAAAACTTTTAGAATATCTGGTATAAATTGTAAAAAAAATATTCAAATTATTTATAGCTACTCAAAAAATTACAAAAATAAGCAAAAAATGAGTTTTTCGATCTAAAGTCAATAACATAGAATTTTGACAAATTTTGTCTTTATTATGAGCCATAAAGTCATTAAAAAAAGACTCTTGAGCAGCCGAAACCAACTTTTGTGTGAGTTTCAAGATGTAACAATGTCCTGAAAAAATTTGAAGTTATTGATTGAAGTGAGGCCTACTTGTTGCTTCATAGAAACATCCTGAGACCGACAGCGATTCATGGACTCAAACACCTATAGACTATCATTCCCTAATTGTGTCATTCATTCGCCAACAATCACGGCGCTTTTATTTACTCGATCACGCTGACGAAACTACAAGCTATAATTGATGGTACATCATACTTTCTGGAAATTTTTTAGTTTGGCGGATGAATAAACGATTTATTGCTGTACGATTTAAGATTGTGACGAACGAATTTACCCAGCTTTTATTTTTCTTTTCCGCTGATGGCGCCCATGACCTTACAATAAACATTAAATTAAGTAGTTTACTTCAAAAAAGCCGATTTAGATTTGATGTAAATTCGTTTATACAGCTTGTGTGAGTAGGTTAAAAGAAGCTATGAAATTTCTGAAAGGGTTTAAGTTTTAAAGGGGATGGTGTGCCTACACTCTCCTTTTTTAAGTTTCACCATCAAAAAATAGTGCGCAAATCCTTAAACAACTACAAAACAGTGATGTAGTCGAGGATGAGACCCAATAATTCTTCTGAGACCAAGACCGAAACCAAAAATTTACGAAAATATAGTCCATTTTAATTATTCCAAAACAACAAATATCTTTTAAACATAATCTAAGGTTACATTTTATACGAACAAGAATCTCTAACATGTTGGAAAGCGCTTTGCTCTGTATGGTTGCATCATTAAACGATTTGCTTTAAAAAAACCTCAACTAGGGCAAAAGAAAGCCAAAACGCGCAAGACATGCTGGTTAATAATGTTGAAAAAAGCGGAATATTCGTCAAAATTTTTTTCAAAACTCAAAAATGCTGAAGGCACAGTTATCACAGTAATAGTTGAAACTTCGTTTAAATATTTGATTAGCTCGGCTATTTGTGTTGGCCTGTTGCATGTTGCAGTTGTTTGATTTGTTGGCAATGTTTGGCTTGCATAAAATAACAAAAAATTATATAAAATAACAATAAAACAACAAAAAATTATGCAAAGTAAAAACTGTTTAACAACTTGCTGGTTTTTCTTTCGGAATTGTCCCGGCTTATTTTCTGTGTATCTTTTGGACAGATATTTTATAGTAATTATAAGACGTCGTCTTTTTCTGCCCTGTCACATTAATATTTCTTTAATTTAACTTTAAAGCAATTTCTTGTTATGTTATAAGCAATTAGATTCATACAGTGAAATGCAAAGTTATGTAAGGGGGAGAGGTTGAGAGCCGAAACAACAATCGCTATAATCCGTGATGTCTTTTACAAAAGGGAGGCCTGGTGCAACAAAAAAAGAAAGCCACTTTTGAATATTTACTTAAAAACAATCATTTATTTTAATGTTAATTATTTCATCTTTATTTAAATTTTATACTCATAACTTCATGACTCACTGGAAATTGTCGGAGGCGTTATACATAGAGAAACTGTTAAACTGTTGCATTAATTTTCTTCCAGGAAAGCCAAGATATTGCTGTGCGCTGGTTGAAATTTTTATTTTGTTTTCTTAGGTTATATTTAGAAGTATAATCAAAATTTAGGACTGCTTGCTAAGACCGCCAAGCAGGGCGAAAGTAAAGTGTTTTTCCAAGTATACAAGAGAATGGCCAGAGAAGGCTTTGAACCGTGACGGTGTCGATTACGTTCCCCATCAATCACCAACTTAACCACTCAACCAAGCTGCCAACAAATGTAAAATAAAAATGAACACCTTTTTTTGCTTTTCACTTTTTTTCGAGCCCTAATTTTTTATTCATTGAAAAAAATTTTCACTTTATTTTAACATTTTTAAGTTGTCTTAGTGCTACTATGAACTTCTGACCCTCAATCTTCATGGGGGTTTTTTGCCCTCAACCTTCCTCCTTCCACGCATACGCCTATGGATTCATGCTGAGAGTGTCGTGATTGTGATCAAAAAGACCATGGTTCGAAACCTACTTACGCCATTCTGCTGTGTTCTTAAGAAAGACATTTTACGCCACACGTCCCGTGATTGGCGGTCTTGGCAAGCAGTTCTAAATTTTAGTCGTATCTTTTTTAAAAAACTAAAAATTTAAAATTAAAAAGTTTTAACCATAATATCTTGGCATTTTTGGAAGCAGGTCGGGATAATTGTTTGTCCTAAGTATAATCTCTTCGACGCTTTTCTGCGTGGCAGTAGGATAAATATAAAGATTAAAATAAAATAAAAAATAAACAAACTATAGGGGTAGGCAAAAGTTGCGACTGAGAGAACCACCAACTTTACATTTTTTATAAAAAATTGCGGGAAAAGTAATTAATTTTTTTGAGAGAAAGGATTCAATATAAGTTCACATGGAAGATGATTAAAATATTCATTTAAATCAAAGTAAATACCAAAAAAAGTAATACTGTATTGATTGCGGACAGAGGTGTAAATACATATATTCAAAGCATTACCAGATCTGTCTGTTGCCGAAAGAAAAATTTAAATAAAATTTTTTCATAATCAAATTATCTTGTAACAGATGGCCCGAATTAGAATAAAAATTTTTATTGGAATAAACATAAAAAAGAAAAACTATAAATTAGTTTGACTTCAAGTTTTTTGCCACTTCAAATTGCGGCAAAACTTTCGACTAAGTGTTGTTTCAAATCAAGTTGCAAAATTCATATCCATAACATCAAGCAACAAACACATCAAAATATCTGGTTTTAAGACCAATTTAAAAAACGCGAGACCGAGATTGAGACCACCAGCGCAAGGTCGAAACTAGCAGCGGTCTCGAGATCTTCATCACCGCTACTAGGTGTAACTTGAGACACAATTCATCAATTTTAATTTAGATTGTCGCTTGGCGCCATTAGTTTCACCTGGGCAACTTACTAAAGAAGAAAAACGCTTATCTTGCTTGCAGTGAGGTCTTTGTTGTTCAGCTGGAGAATAGTGGGAACAGAACAGCACACAACTTTCCTGTCTCTGGTCTACCCAACAGCTGAGCACTGCATATTAGTCTGATGTCGCTGAGCAACAACTGAGTATTCACACTAGCTTTATAGACAATGTCCTAAATGACGCCTTGCGCATAGTCACTGGATGCCTGCGTCCCACTCTAACAAACCACTTACCCATACTTTCAGGCATCCAACCAACTGAGCTTTCTCAACTAGCAGCGACACTCTTCTTGACTTATCGTGGAATTCTGGACTCTGACGATATACTGCATGTTCTCGTCGTCGTCGCTTGAAAAAAAATCTTTACACTGGCTATGAGGCGAGTGTGAGCGCTGCGACATTAGACTGGTGCGTAGTACTCAGCTGTTATGTAGACCAGAGATAAGGCAGCTGTGCGTAGTGTTTAACACCAGCACCCCATCCTGAGCCTACAAGTTGCCTCAGCAGTGTGACGCGCGAGGATAGCTTTTTTGCACAATGCCACTAGATGCTGACGAATCGCGAGCGATCTGTCTAGTTTTACCGATCTATGCAGTAGGAGTTAGACAGAACGGTAAAAATATATCATTGTTGTAGACTTTTAGCTCACGTTTGGCCTCTCGTTATTTAAGTGAAAGGCTGCCGTCACCGTCTTAATGTGACTGAGCTTCAACCTTCAAGTCTGGAGATACGCTAAAAGTGTAGACATGTCTTGGCTTAAAAGTCCCCTCCAAGTCCTTCTCCACTGCATGGTCTATTAAATAAGTTCTCGATGTTTTCCAAAAGAAGTTAATTTTTTTACGCAGATGCTACTTCTAGACATCCGCACTGCTCAGTGGACGAATTAACGATGGAAAACGAAATATTGTGGAAGTACACCCAAGCTCCGTGCTTTCATTCCCATAACCAGTACCAGGCCTGTTACCATGGGCTTAGGTTAAGTTCAATTACCTGCCGACTGGTGTGGGGCAATTTCATTCTTCCTTATATAAATGGGGTCTCGCTTTTTCACCGAATTGCGAGTGCGGCGTCACTGAACAAAACGCAGAGCACGTCCTAATAGCGTGCTCCATGCGTCAGGCACCACATGGAGCACGAGGTTTGACAATTCTGGATGACAAAACCCTATGTTGGCTCAACACCATTGCGGTCAGCATCTGATCCGGGCAGTAAGCCTTTTGTCCTATTTGTTTCTGAACCGAAGTGGATGCCTTTCCAAACGACAAAAGAAAAAAAATTAACACAAATAACGAGGTGTAACCGAATTCTAAAATAAAAATTCTTTTGCGTAAAAAAATATCAGATGATGTTAATGGCGCACAAGCCTCAACAAAAAACAAAAATAAAAAAAGTTGAGTTTGATTTGCCTATGTGCTCAACAATTGCAGCTTCTTGAGCCCACCCATTTAAATTTATCCCTCCCAGCTACTCTCCCAGCGCACTGTTGAAATGCTGACTTTGCACACTAATGTATGAGTGTGTGGCTCTGCATGACTGTGTTACAGATAAAAAGTATGTTCTCTCCTTAAATTAAATTGCAATAAGGTGTATATATTAAATCTTTTGTCTTAGGAATTAAAATTTACGCTTATTTTTATTTTCATTTTATCCTATTTTTATCTTCCTGACTTGAAGAAAAAAAACGGAAGCGCTATACGCAGGGCAAGAAATTACCCCAATTTTTGTTGAATTCACAAAAAGAAACTTTTGACAGTTTGACTCGTAATATAAAAACAAGATGGGCGCTAAAATAGAAACTTTTTGGCTCATGTTAATTAGGAGAAAGTCTTAATCTTTTGATGTACATCGATGTATCAATATACGAAATAAACAAGCTAATTTAACGTTCATAATATACAAAATTGTCACCATTACTAAAGCAAAATAAGCGCTTAACATTCTGAAATTTGTAAGGAATTAAGAAAAGGAATTAATAGTCAACAAAAAGGAATTAATAGTCTTCCTATTCAAAGCCATCACTCGCCCCATTTTGGAATATACGAACATCATATGGAGCCCTATTGTATCAAATACCAACATCAAGAAACTGCAAACCATTCAGAATACAGCTTTGCGTATTGTTACTGGCTGCACACGAGATACAAACACTCAACACCTACACGACGAAACCTAAGTTTTTTCAACGGACACTCATCTCAAACTTCATGCTATTCAACTTAAACAACTGACTCAAACACAAACACACCCTTTACATGATCTTAATACATAGTCAGATCTACCCAGAAACATAAAAGCCACAATCTTTCATAACAATGAGAAAATTAACATCATCATTTCAGAACCAAACATAACAACTAACAAATGTAGAGAAAACCTCAAACACATTCACACTACCATCACTTCACAATACTTCGGTTCTAGAGAAAACAACAAAGTTACTGATACCACACATTACGACATTCACTCATCAGAATAAACATTACCACCTCATATGCGTACAAAACTGGCACAGCTCAGAGCCAACAAATCACCACTCTTGTAAAGTTACCAACATACAGTGAACCTTGAAACTTACACGCCAACAATGCCACTAAGTTTCTTAGACACATACATGACACTAATCCACTCTTTAACTGTGATCAAACACTAATACAACTCAACACCACTAGTCTGTGGAAAAAACCTTTAGAAGCAACAGACGTAATCCAAGAGTGGGAATCTAGATTGGCTTTTTTGAGGGGTTAAGAAATGGCTATTCCAAGATATCCTTGGAGGAGAGGCAACAACAACAACGTTCGTGATTTTTTATTGCAAATAATTTTTTCAGGTCGCTTATGGGTCCACCGAAACAAGCCCAGTCGTAAACCTAATGTGCTGGAATGATCCGGAGGGGAAACGCTTGAATACCGTGGGTCGGTGTCTCGATCACACGGAGGTAGGTTTGCAAAAATCTCAAACGAAATATCGACAAAAAGTAAATCGATCCGTGACGCTTACAAACCACTCACTACATATTCGTATCATTTCATTATATTTATTCTCTATTATTCTAAAATAAGTCACACAGAAAAATTATAAAGACTAAAATAGATCAAGAAAAGAGAAAAACGTCAGACGCTAAAGCATGCAGAAGATAATTAAAAGAGTGGAGAAACAATGCAGTAGAAAGTATGGTCACAACACCTTGATCAGGTACATGTAAGGAATAAGAGAAAAAAGGAAGAATATAATTTATATATTAATAATATAGAATATAAAAAGGAAGAATATATAAAATATATTCTTTTTTCTCTCATATATAAATATTATATTCTTCCTTTTTTCTCTATAAAATATAAAATATTACGAGGAAAATAGTCAAGCAAATTAGAAATTGTACGACCAGTGTATGACTAGCCTGCGAAATGATAATGGGCAGCAGGCTAGTCGAAGATGAAAATTTAGCTCTAATAAAGAAGACGAGTAAATAAAAACCACCCATAAAAAGAAACCTCAACAGGTTTAGAAAAGGTTTCTGAATATATAAGCAAGCTATACAAAGAAAACATAAAAAAATTAAAGAAAAGCAAACAATTTACAATTATGATGAATAACATAAAAGACTGTTATACCAGTCGAAGTTGATGGAAGTTAATTGAGTTGAAAAAATATCTATGCATAAAATAAGAATTATACTGTAAATAATCTGTTTCTAAAATAAAAAACAAAAAAAACATGTTTTACAAATGAATTCATGAATAAAAAATAAAAATAAAATTTTTACAAGATCAATAAAATAACAAAACAAAGTAATCAAAATTATTAGTACTAGTAATTGCGTTAAGATATATATTA
Organism: Diplosoma virens; assembly: GCA_963680785.1. Taxonomy (NCBI): domain Eukaryota; kingdom Metazoa; phylum Chordata; class Ascidiacea; order Aplousobranchia; family Didemnidae; genus Diplosoma; species Diplosoma virens. The sequence continues at coordinate 44,020,895 of OY796886.1, read as the reverse complement.
CAATTTTAAAAATAAAAATTAAGATTTGTTGATTGTTTAAAGTATGCAAACAAAGGTAAATAAAAAAGAATTCTTTATCTTTGTAAGCTGTGTCGGTATCTTATCGCGTTGAGCTCCTATATAAAAGATTGCCTTCAAAATTTTGAATTTATTTTGTGTGGTTTTTTTAGAAACCTGTAACCAAAAATAATATAGGACAGTATCATGTTTAGGAATCTAACATTAAAATTAAAAATTATGCCCATTAATTAAAAGGTATTTATAAACACCAAGAGAAAAATATCGAACACTTTGTTTTTTATTTTTAAACGAAAAGGAATGCAATTCCAAAAAGCTGAACCATGGTATGAAATAGATTGTTGACAAACTGTGCTAGAACATCTATTTGGAATAAAGTTCAATTTGTTTCTGTTATTATAGTTAAATTTGTGTTTAATGAAAATATCTTTAAACGATATAATAAAAGTTTTTTAGATACCTCTGACAATAAATTTGGTTTTAAAACTAAACATAGTATAGACATGTATGTTTTCCTACTTTAATAAACAATTTTCTGTTATATTACTCGTGGTAGTTTAATTTTTTGTGTTTTTCTTGATGCTTCAAAAGCATTTGATAGGGTAAATCATTACTTGTTCTTTCGGAAGCTAATTGTGCCCAATGTTCCAAAGTGTTTTTTTCGCTCATTGGTTTACTGTTATACTCAGCAAAGTATGCAAATTAGATGGGGTGGATGTTATTCTTTGTTATTTTCGGTAACTAATGTTGTTAGACAAGGCAACGAAAGACTAATGTTGTTTAGACAAAGCAACGTATTTGCTGTCTACATGAATAATCTATCAAAAGAATTAATCAAAATGAAAGTAGGATATTTTGTTGGCAAATCTATCATTAACTATTTATTTTTTGCTGATGATTTGGGCTGTTTTTGCCCAAGGATTCATGGTCTTCAACGTATCATTCAGTATCAGTATCAGTATCTTTTATTTCAGCTCCGCCATAAAAAACATAGTGAAGTAGGAAATTTGTAAGTAGTAGAAAACAGAACAGAAAAAGGAAGAGGCAACGAAACGATAAACGTCATAGCATGCAACGTTTCCTCTCACAATATAATATTCAATTGTCAAAAGAAACTAAGCCTATCTTTTGCATCTAGCAATTTTAAATTAAATATTAAACCTAACGTTGTACTTGGTGATTTCAAGATACGGTTTGTAAATGAAATTATTTCCTTGGGATATTTCTTAACTCCAAGTTACGTGATGATAAAGATATAAATAGAAAGGTTTGTTGTTTATGGAGCTACAAATAGGTTAAAAACATGCTTTTGTAATTGTTCAACTAAAATAAAAAAGTATTATTTCGCACATATTGCTTGTCTATGTATGCATGTCAATTATGGGAAAACCTTTTGTCCTCTAGTTTAAAAAAATACGTGTAGCTTACAATAGTTCGTTTTGATTTTTACATGGATTGGCTAGGTATGTAAGTGCCCGTGAACAGCAGGTGTTGAATAACGTTACAACATTTGATGCAATTCTAAGAAAAATGTCCTGCTCCTTTGTTTATCGTTGTTACGAATCTAATAACAAGTTGATTTCTTCTTTTAATGGCCTCGAAATGTTTTATTAATTCATCATACTATAAACATTACACCTCATTAGTTTATTTGTAATAGATATTTTGTAACTTTTCTTTTTTTAAGCGTGTTTTTGTATGTGTCTCTTTTAATCTTTGTGGTTTTGACTGTTTTGCTTTTTCTTGTTATGTACCGTGAGTCTGAGTTGAAAAAATAAATAAAAATAAAAATTAAATGCAGTTCAATTTATGCTATTTTTTGCTTAAACATAAACACAACTAGTTCTTTAGTTAAAATTTTATTTATTGTCAATGATATGTTTTCTTTCATAATATTACAAACACTTGAGTTACTGTTAAATTAAAAACCCAAATTAAATATTTATTAACGCAGTTTTTGCAATATTTTGCAAGATACTTTAATCGGCATAACACCAATTCGAGATGCCATAAGAAAGTTGACTATTGATAAGAGAGTGATAAAGTAGAAGAGATTTTTTTGTGTCTTTACTTTGATAACTGTTTTAAGAACGCCACATGATTTCGGTATTGAATCAGTGCTTCTCAAACCTTGAGTCACGACGCAAAGGTGGATCGCCGACAACTGTAGTTGTGTAAAAATTAAATTATTTTTGTTGTTATTTGACAATAGTTTGATTGATTTATTTATTGCGTTATAGCCCCCTACATTCTTTGGAACAGTATGGTTAGGCCAGTGTTTCTTAAAGTGAGCCATTTGGCTCTCTTAGAAGAAATTTGAAATCTCAAGAGAAGAAAAATCACTAGGGGAGGAATAGGGAAGGAATTTGAAAATTATGGTACATTGTAAGTTGACCCAAAAAAGTTTGTAATCATAGCTATACCAGGCTGGGGAAACAGGGAAGAAAGTGAAGATCATTCTTTTTAGATATCACTGCTTTTTAGGAACGAAAATCGAGAATCCGAGAAAGATTCACAGTGAAGTCTGTAAAAAAAATTGGGTCGCCAAAGCTTTGCTCTCTATTTTTGCTGAGCATTTGGGTCGCCACAAAAAAAGGTTGAGAAGCACTGTATTATAAGTGATTCATGTATCTCGACCAAGATAAATTCTCATGTATATAAACTAATTTCAGAACGAAAAGTAAAGTCAATATTTGGCTATTTCAAAAAATAGTTTATTGAGAACGTTTCAGAATTGTAACTCATTCCATCATCAACTGCCCTAAACTAATTAATTAATTGTAAATTTGAATATTTAAATTTAGATAATTAACTATGTTTTGAAATATACTGGCTTTACTTTTTATTCTAAAATAAACTTTTTGATGTTGGCAATAAAGAATTTGAATTAGTTGCTCTCTAGTTAATTGCAAATAGATTATAAATTATTTTCTTTAAAACTGAATATTTTTTATTTACAGTAGAACTGTACATTCCAAACTAAAAACAAAAAATCAAGTGCGCTCATATTGTGCAAAATAAACCAATTAAATGTATTAAATTTTTTAGTGTGTATAAACACACGTTTTATTTAAGAGATATTAACTGATAATCTTCGTACAATTATCCATAGGTCAACTAGTTGAAGTTTTTATTACCAAAATCAAAAGCTTATTTCAAAGTTTTTCTTTTCTCTTACTTTTTCCGTACCGTTTTATTGCATGTTTTAACGTCTGACGTTTTCCTGCGTCTACCTTTTCTTGACTCTCGGACTACCTTTAAATGTGTAAAATTTACTGATCATGTTGGTGGTCAAGAATAAAATAAAAATGAATGAATGAATGAATGAATGAATGAAAAGTATTTTTATTACATTAAAACTTTGTTTAAGTTTGATAAAATTTATCATCAAACTCAATTGCTTTAAAACTTAATTAATTGGCAGCAAAACTACACGTGCATCATCGTATAATCAAAAACTATATTTCAGAACAAAATTGTCGACGGCGACGGTGAAATAGTTCCGGTCAATACAACTGGTCAATTGTTGTCACGTGGATACTGCGTCATGAAGAAATATTGGGGAGATGGAGAAAAAACTGAAGAAGTGATTGACACGAATGGGTGGTATCACAGCGGGTCAGCAACTTGATGTCCACTAATTGCTACGTTTGCTTTTCTTATTAGAGTTTATTAATTAAAAAAATGTTAAAGCAAACAATCAAGTTACACTTATTTTATAGAATTGAAAAAAAGTGATAACAACAAAAAACTGGATCTGTTGAGATTGTATGATACCCTATAATCTTCTACTTTCGCTGAAACAGTTTGGATTTAACAATTAAAGTAAATTAAAATACGACCATATTGGTTTGGACGCCACTTTTTGTCCTAAACAGAGTCACCATTGTAAGCAACGTCACTACATTGAGAAATTTGTTATGAAGTTTCTTTTCTAAGGGCATATCAGAAATCAATTAGCTAGAGTGTCAAACTTGCATTCTTTGGCTTGCAGGTCAGAGTGTTCACACTTAGCGATTCCCTCGATTAAAAACAGTTTGCTGATAAAATTTTCGATTAACTTGCAAACATGTTAATGGAACAGCCAAACAAAAGCTTAATGTGATTAAAGACACCTACTAGCCTGGTAACATCAGTTTTTTTTAACAAAATTTAAATACCTAGTTAACTGGTTTTAAAATAAATTTAAAGTTGTTTGATGAATTTTTTTACATATTAATATTTTTATTTCATAAAAAAAACATCGAAACAAAATTTATTTTATGCAAGATCGCGTTTTCTTGATTGCCCTCAGCTTCGACCGAAATTTGTTGAACACGTCAAATACAAAGAATAAATTATAACAACCCGTTCTTCAGATGCTTTGAGACATAAAAAAAAGTTTATCGAGTCTTACGCCTCCTAGAATGAGGAGATATTTTAATTCATCATTCATTTCTATATTTATCGTCCTGACTCATAAGAAAGCAACGGAGACGCTAATACATAGGACAAGCATAGTTACCCATAATTACCCAGACCTGCTTCCGGAGATGCCGGGGTATTGATGCTCGGTTAAAATTTTTATTTTAGTTTTTAGCTTTATAGAGTTATGACTAAAATTTAGAGCTCTTTGCCAAGATCAATCCAGAGAATGTGCCGTAAAGTGTCTTTCCCAAGGACACAACAGAATGGAACGAGTAGGTTTTGAACCAAGACTATGTCGATGACAATCACGACGCTCTTAACCACTCGAATACGCTGCCGACTCGAACCACTTGCACATTATTTTTGTGTTTTTCTCCGATCTTGATACAGTTTTCTTTTTGACCTTAAGGTTTTTTTTAATTTTGTTGATCATGGGAAAATAAATTGCTTTCAGAATCGATTTTGTAAATTTTTCATAATTCGCAAAGTATTATTTTTCAAATTTCGTACGAAAAGTTTGATACAAGCCCTTAGAAGTCGTTGTAAGACTTTAATTTTCTAAAAATAAAGCGCATCTGTTGACCTCACAAGCAGGCAGGCTAGTATCGGAAAAAAATGGTTATGACGTTGCAAAGCTGAGCTGGAATTTCGGTCGCCGTAAGAAAGGGTAGGCCTAAATGCGTGACCAGACAGTTGATCGAACGATACTCGAAACAATATTTGATTGAAACGACATTGAATATAATAACGACACTTAATCGAAACGACGAATAATGAAAGACAAAATTTACAACTTTGAATCTGTACCAATTTTGTCAATTTTTTGTTCCAAAAACATAGTGATCTCTAAAAAAATAGTTTTTGCCTTTGAATCTGTTTCTGATTTCTGCAAGAGGTTTACAAGGGTGGGGCCATAGCACAATGCCCCCTAAATAACTGACTACAATGTAAAAAGAAAGCAAAAAATGGCAGCAATAGGCATCGAACGAAACATAACCACGACAAGAAATCTACTTGTTGCCTCCTTAAAAATGCTTTGCCCAGGGATCTTGTTAAAAATCCCTGACCTTGACATTGACAAAAAATTATAAAAAATAAAAACAAAGTGTCTTCTTACTGATGGTCTATGCTTTTTAGGAATCTAATTTGCAGTAACCAAGCGATTGTTTAATGGCAGAAAAATAAAAGTAAATTTTTTTTATTAACTGTCATTTTGATCAAATGTTGTTTCGATCAAGTGTTGTTTTGATCAGTGTTGTTCGGTTATGTGTCGTTCGATCAACTGTCGTAGCACCGCCTAAATGACTTTTTGGGAAATAACGTAGTGAAACTGCACAAGGCGTGGTTATACACTAAGTCACGTGCCAGTGGGTGCCAGGGATGGGGTGATCACATGACAAAAGTAATCGATACTATTACTTCCCGTTCTGCTATTACGATTACTCAAAATTTGAAAGTAATCGATTACGATTACTCGAAATAATCATGTGTTTTTTTATTGCTACAGCATAAATTCTGAAACGCATTGATAGAATAACCTTTACGTTAATCAGTATCACAATTAGCATTTAAAATCTTGTTATATTCATAAATATAAGTTTTGAAATGTAATCGATTATATACTGTATAAGTTTTTTTTAAATAATCGATTACGATTACATCTAAGTTTTTCTCAATGCAATCGATAACGGTTATATGAAAAAGCGTAATCGATTGCAATCAATTACGATTACTAATTTGGATCGCCCCATGTCTGGTGAGTCCCCATTAAACTGTTAGAAAAAAAAGTTAAAAACTTAAAACCATGGTCGGGAAGTGAGCTCAGGTTTGGCGTGGGTGATGCAGAATACTGTACAGCAGATAGTACTCTTCAGTGCTTTCTATCTATATTTCCAAGTATGTGGTCATCAGCGTGTATGATGCATACTTATGCCTATTTTGTCGGTATAGTAATACATTTGATGGGAGCCCATAAATTTAAATAAATTTTTTTTACTGCAAAGGAAAGATAAAAAAAGTCTTTATTTACAATCTTAGCGTTCAACGTTTTTGATTTCAAAGCCACTTTTAGTTTATTAATATATTCGAGGGTTAAGTAAATAAAACGCCACGGTTTCCAGTGATGACGTAGTAGTGAAGCAGTAAAGTAGTCTAGATGAGGAACGTCCAACCATTTTTAATCAACGAATTATAAATTTAACTATATTATGTTGGCCATATTATATAAAATTTTCTCTTTTTACGTAGTATTAAATACCATGACCAAATGGCGAATATTAAAATATAAATTTAAATTTGTTTGACTAATTAAAAACTGAAGTGAAATGTGAAACTATTGTAATCATTACGTATTACATGTATTATTAAAAATATCCATACTGGAGCCGCTTTGAAGCCCTGCTTGCACAGACGCAAAATTCCCAAAATTTGGAGAAGAGCGCTTGACGTCGCGATCCCAAAGCTGCTGCACCAACGACAATCTACTTCATCGTGTTGGTGTGGTGCCCTTTCCTGCACTGGGGACGGGTCAAAATGACTGGTAAATTCCGAGGATCTTATTCTTGGGTGTCCCCTATGGACATTTATTCTTTTTTTTTACCTGCTGTCCACTGAGCGGTCACAGATGGACAGCAATCTTAATCCTAACTTACAGCTTCCCCTCTTCTTCTACCAACCTACCGCTCTTCACTACCTCTTCTATTTTTGCTAAATATTTTTTCACTTCAAAATCTTTTTTTTTTGTATATCTATTCTGTCGCTGTTGCTCATTCTTTTACTCCTTTTCATAAACAGTGACATTCACCGTAACCCTGATCCTATAGACCCCTGCTGTATCTGCATCCTTCGGGTCACCTGGAGAAGCAATTTTCCAACGGTTTTCTCTGGATGTACCGCTCTTGCTCTGATCTTTCTCTTTTTGAATTCCAAAACTTTTCTCCAGGACCCTTTTGGACTTGTCCAAAATGACCATCTCTTTCTCAAACTTCTTCTCTATCTTTATCTTTAAAAACAAAAAATCGTCAATCTCCTTAACCGACCTCTTCTAACTTCTACTTATGCACCCTCAGGTTCATCTCTCCTTTTTCCAAAACCCAACCCTCTACTTCTTCTCTTACACAATCTACTTTCCATCATTTTCCTCCCTCCCAAAACTGCCTACATATCCTCCAGTGGAATACCTAAGGAATTCGACTTCGTCGTACTGAACTAATTCAATTTCTTTCTCTAAATCAGTATGGTCTCATGTTTTCGCAGGAGTCACACCTCTCTCCAGACTTCACTTTCTATGTTCCAGGATATAACACCCTCAGAAAGGACCGCTCTATGACTAGGAAGAGAACTACCAATCTTACAAAAAACCTAAGAGGTCCTTATACTTGTCAAAAACGGTCTAACCTACTCCCCTCTATTTACTCAGCACTTCTCCTTGCTTGATCCCTGCTCCAATTATTTAGCTATCACAGTAAAAATTAAAGGAGCTTTTCTTATTCATTTTTTCAATCTCTATGTCCCACCTATTTGCTCTTCTGATTTCCGTGCTAAATCTTTCTTACCCTTCGTCTTACCATCGTCCCCTACAACCTTCATTTTCGGAGATTTTAACTGCAATCATTCATCTTGGGACTCGCAAAAATTAGGCAAAGATGTATTCGACTGGCTCCTCTCTTCCGACCTATTATCTCTCAACAACCCTGATTATCCCACATTGCTACATAGCACCATGGAAACCGCTCTTCTCCTGATCTTTCTCTCCCTCTCTCTCTCTCTCTCTCTCTCTTGTTCCTGCTCCCATAGCCTCTACATGTACTTTGAAAATGCTTCCAGACCTAGGCTTCGATCATCTTTCGATTTTCATTACAATTACTATTTCCCCTATAACTAATTTAACCTCTTGCCCTCCCTCATTTAAGTATATACAAACCGCAGAACACGTTCTAATAGCATACCCCATACATCGGGCACCACATGAAGCACGAAGTCTGACAATTTTGGATGACGAAACGCAATGCTGGCTTAACAACATCACTGCCAGCATCTGATCCGGGCAGTACAGCAGCCTGGGGTAGTAAAAGGATAAACCCTCGGCCCCAGTCCTGCTGTGTCTGACCTAGAATGGATGCCCTTCTAAACAAAGACGACGACGATTTAAGTATAATAAAGCTCACTGAACCGAATATCGACAACCACTTCAATCTTTTTCACCTTCTTCAATCTTTACTGCACTCTCTTTGTCTAAAGCTACCCACGCTTTCACCAAACTTCTCAATAATGTTGTCACTTCTGCCATTCCTTTCGGCAACATCAACCATTCTGCTGAAGCTTGGTGGTCTACTGAAATTGCGAAACTGTTGCAAAACGCCGGAATGTATTTTCAAGAGCGCACTGTTCTAAAGAGGCCCGCCAGAATTATATCTTAATATCAAGGCAAACCTCGTCTGTGATATCTAAGGCAAAAGCTTAGTCACGGCAGAGAATTTGCTCCAGCCTCTCTCCTAAAACCGGTCCCAGTGAAGTCTTTATACTCCGCTCCATTTACTTCCTCCACATTCTCATCTGATCTCCCTTATTTTTCCTAGCTGTCATATCCCTGTAGATTGTGCAAATTGACATTCCGCGCATCTACAATCTCACTTCTTAACCCAAACCCCAAAATCCTTTCGAAGTTTCCAAATAAGCCAAATGAATTAAGTTAGATCCGCTCACTGTAATCTTTGTCAGCCCACTTTTTGCTCACATTTCACTTCCCTCAAAATTTGATCAGCTATCTCCCAACTTTCAAACTCAATTTCAACGGGTCTTGATCGAATCACTTACACATCAGCCTGGAAACAGTTGACGGTTATCCCAATTCTTAAATCCGGCAAACCCTCTGACTCACCCTCCTCTTATCGCCCTATTTTTCTCACGTTATGTACTTCCAAACACTTCAAAAGAATGGTTCTCGGACGTCATACCTATTTTCTAGAATACAACAACATCCTCTCACCAGTGCAAGCTGGTTTTAGACTTAGTAAGTTGACTGTAGATCAGGTTTTCCTCCTCTCACAGTCAATTGCAGATTCTTTTCACCAATCTGAACCGGGCGCACGCACTTTTCTTGCCAATGTGGATTTTGTAAAAGTTTCTGACTCAGTCTGGCATTCTTCCCTTCTTTCTAAACTTCTTTCTTTTGGTCTCCCGCTCTGTTTTGTTAAATGGATACATTCTTATTTTTCAAATGGGCGTTCGAAAATCCGAATCTATAATTTCCATAGTCGTCCTTTCCATCTTATAGAGGTTTCTCACAAGGTTCAGTTCTTGGACCAGTCCTTTTCTCTCTTTTTATCAATGATCTCCCTGCTTCTCTTTCTTCAACCATTAAAGTCTGTAACTATCCTGACAATCGTGCCATTTAGGCCTCCTCTTCAAACGTTGAGCGTGCAACCGCCGCTGTACAGACTGCCCTCAACAAACTGGTAAAATGTTCCTCTAAGTGGCGTCCACTGCTTAATCCCCTCAAATGTTATTTAACCTAGAGCTCTATCAATCCCGTCTTATGTTCTTTTTATCATTTCTCAATACTCCACTTAACTTTAATCTAAATCCGACTTTTCGCGGTGTAACCTTCGACCGAACCCTTTCTTTTAAACACCATCTTTACGGAAGAAGTTTCTCAACCGATTCCGTACCTTTCGCTCTATTGCCTCTGCTTCCTGGGGCTCCTCTAAAAAATCTTTTTATACCTTATTTAAAGCTTTTATTAGCCCCATTCTTATCTATCTTGTAGATTCATCATAAACTATCTGTCGTCAATTCCTATTCCTTTCTTACACCTAGAAGCACTTTTCCTCCATTTGCGTGTCACCCTCACTCATCAATCTCACGCTTACTTCGAATGTACTCTAAGATTACCTTCATCTTTTCCACTAGCCTCTCTTGTCCGTCATAATCTTCGTACCTGTCTCAAGAAAGGATCATGGAGATTCTTTTCTTATTCCTATAACCTCACTCCTAACCTACAATTACCTCGCAAACCTCTAATCCAATGTCTTCTTCAACCACCCTGGTCTTTGCCTTCTCTTATTCTATCTTTTATCATCTTTCTTCCACATGTTCTCGTAACAATCCTCCTTCCCTTTGCTATGACGCCGCGGTATCCCATCTATCGACTCTTTTACGCAGCCACATCACTGCCTGGACTAATGGCTCGGTTTCTGGCGGGCTGGGAGAAGGAGGAATAGGGATTCATTAAATGTACTAAATGTTTCATGGTTGCCTCTCTCTCCTTCTCGGTTGGACGCTGCCCCCAGCTATAGCGCTTAGCCATTAGCTTAGCTATAGCCATTAGCTTAGCTATAGCCATTCCTCGTCCTGTAACCTTGAATCCGTCATTCTATTTTTCGACTACCAATCTGTCGTGACAACTCTTTGCTCACTTGCCTTATTTAATACAGAAATCCCTCATTGACACCCAATCTCTTCTCAACTCTTTTTCCGACTTTAAGGTAGTTTATTTTGAATGGATACCTGGTCATTCTTCTTTTCCAGCCAACGACTTATCGGATACTTTTGCTAAAGTCGGTGCCACTCGTGACTTCTCCATCATACCACTTCTTTCACCTCTTATTTCCTCCCAACGATTATCGAATTACAGCAGTTGGATTCGCGGTATTTAATCTAGTTTATTTTAACACCAAATCCCTGCAAACCTTCTGAGGAGCTTACCCTCCCTCGCCCCGCTCGCTGTGCCCTCTCTCGTTTACGCTGCAACGGACACGACATTCTTCTAGCTACATGCCTTCACAAGATTGGTCGAGTCGAGACTTCTTCGTACAGCAACTGTGATTCCGAATCACAGAATATCTTTCATCTTGTACTAGACTGCCCTACACTTGTCTGTCTACGTCTGGCCATCTTTGGTCTCTCCCTCACTATTCTAGACCTCTGGTCTCGTCCCTGGGGTATTTCCGGATTATTGAGAATCCGTGGAGCTGACCCACGTTTTATTTCTAGGAATGGGTTGGGTAAGTTCACCACCACCAACAAAACGTTTATGAAGCCCGCAAGGGACCAAAAAAGTTATCAAGCGATATCTCTGCTGTGTGTCCCGTACAAGATCCTCGAGAGACTTATCTATGCCCACGTCGAGCCAATTATTGACGTATTGGTCTCTGAAGAGCAGGCTGGGTTTCGACGCGGAAAGTCAACCGTGTATCGAGTCATTTTATTGACAAAAAATATCAACGATTTTTTTGTCGATTTGTCGATCTGACAGCGGCATATGACTCTGTCTGGCATCTTGACCTCACCTGAAAACTGTTGAGACTTTTTTAAATAAGCACATGGTCAGAATAATCATTGAGTTTGTGCGAAATCGAAGTTTCACCCTTGCTACCGGTGTTACAACTGAAGCAGACTACGCCGTCTGAAAAGCGGCGTTTTTCAGGGATCGGTCTTGACTCCCTTTTTTTTTCAACCCTGTGTATGTATGACTTGTCTTCCACAATTTCCAAAAAGTGTACCTATGCAGACAATTTAGCATTGTTCCACTCTTCAAGAAACTGAAAGGACTTTTGGAGGAGACTTTAATTTAATTCATGACTACACTTTAAACATAGCTCCAGACTTGGAGGTTGAAATTCAGTCACACTAAGACGATGACAGCAGCCTTTAATTTAAATAACTGAGAGGCCAAATGTAAGCTAAATATATACAACAAAATTACACTCTTACCGTTTTGTCCAACCCCTACTTATTTTGCGGTAAAACTGGACAGATTGCTCACGTTCCGTCACTATTTAGTGACATTGCGCAAAAACTATCTTCGTCCGTCACACTGCTGAGGCAACTTGAAGACTCAGGATAAGGTGCCGGTGCCAAAATACGGCGCACAGCTGCGCTATCTTTGGTCTACTCAACACCTAAGTACTGCGCACCAGCTTGGCGTCACAGCGTTTATACTCGCCTCATAGACAGTGTCCTATTCCTGCGTCCCACTCCAACGGACCGCTTACCCCTACTTTGAGGCACTCAGCCAGCTGAGCTTCGCCGACCAGGAGCGACAATCTCTTTGGCTAACGGTGGCTCCCTGGACCCTGACTATATGTAAATTTTAGATTGGATCTAGATTATCTAAAAATGTCTGGTCCTTTTATCACCTTCCTAATAAATCAACACATTTCCCATTTTTATCATTATAGCATCGCTGCTATTACTATAGTCTTATTCCGAACCACTCCGCATTGTTCCATAGTTACTATCACTACTACCACAAAATCATAAACTAACGATGACTTGACATAGTAAAAAAATTTTGATAATACATAATCAATATTAATTTAATCGTAAATGAGAATACTGAAAACGAGTCTTGGGACAAGCGTATCTATGACAAGCTTTGCCCACAAAAGTTTTCATTAATCCGTTCATGGGAGGTCACTCAACGCAGTAATCAACTGACGTATTTACTTTGTTTCCATATATTATTTATTTAAATTTTTATTTATTTAAATTTATTTATCTCTATATTTATCCTCCTGACTCGCAGGAAAGCGACGGAGGCGCTATATATAGGGTAAGCAATTACCCCGACCTGCTTCCGGAGATGCCAAGATATTGCTGTCCGCTTGTAATTTAGTAGAGATATTACTGTAATTTAGAACTGCTTGCCAGGACACCAAGCAGGGGAAAGTGCCGTAAAGTGTCTTTCCCAAGGACACAACAGAATGGCGCAAGTGAGTTTTGAACCGAGACCATGTTGATCATTGGTCCGGTACTTTAACTACTCGACCACGCCGCCGACAATTACAATAACAATAGCGACATCAAATTCTATACAGTTATGAAAATATAACTAAAAAATTTAAGAAAGTAGTTGGCCGCAGTTTGGACATCCCTGGTTTGGATAGTTTTCAAGTAAACTTGACCAAAAAACATTATTATTTAAACAAATTTCAACCAGAGTTGATAATAATTATTTAAAACAAATCGAAGAGAGCTCGACCCAAAATATACCTACGATAAATTTAAATTATACATACATACACGACCTTTAAAATATACACCCACCCCAAATTATATTTCTGCAGTGCTATGTCATTTTTGATCTTTTTTTTTTTGTTACCCGACAAAAATAAGTTGTTTAATTCTTCATCCCAATAAAAACAACCCAGAGTAAACAAAAAGTTAATTGAGCTTTACCCAAAAACACTGATTTTAATTATTTTTGTCGACAGATTAAATTCAAATCAGACAGATAATTGTTTGAGTTTAGTTGCGATTTTTTGGAAACAAAGCAAATACGAAAAATGCTTTTTGAACTATCCAGCATTGCTGTTGCATAATCTAAGCTGTGGGGTTGCTCATGATTTTGCAGTTAACTATAACACATTATCTCTATTTATCCTTATTTTAGTTATTAAAACTAGTTCTTTTTGAGAGATTCTTAAAAAACTTTCAAAAAACACTGGTTTTATATCAAAGTAAATAACCACAAAGCTTTAAATGAGTACCGAGGGCAACTATCAGCTTAGTCTCTACATTCTCCAATCTGTGCTTTTCACGTCGCTTTCCTCGTTTTGCACAATTTGCTCACCCAGCAGCTCTAAACTTCTGTCTGTTAGTTTTAGTACGGCTATGATTAAAACTTGAACGAAAGATATTAATTTATTCCAATAGATCAAATCCAACACGATACAAATCGGAAGGAATCACAATTCGACAGACGTATAATCCAAAAAACGTTTTGGAGTAATGAAATTCGAGTAGTTTTGATTTAATTTCTTTAACTAAATTAGGTAAGGTTAGAATTGTTCCACTAAATTAGGTTTTACAAAATTAGATTAATTTAGGTTTTAACACACAATTGCTCCGTACAGAGCGTCTGCCAGATAGCGATACACTTTAGTAGAAAATATTACGAATGCGACCAGTAAGCTATCTCACCTACATCGTGACCAAAAATGACAACTCAATTATGTCCAAACAATTTCACTTAAAGTTTGCAAAAAGGTCAGGCAGTAGTAGTGCGCAACAATCAATTAGGTACCTTGTGCATACTTTAATTAAAGTGCGATAATAAACCTGGTTCGCGTCTTGGCGACGCTTCAAGTCATATTTCTAAATAAAAGTAAAATAAATTTAAAAGTTTTAACCGGGTAGCAATATTGCGGTATCTTTGAAACCAGATAGGGACGATTGTTTGACAATTGCCCTAAAGTATAACGCCTCGAACGTTTTTCTGTGAGTCAGGAGGATAATATAGAAATGATGGTTAACATAAATAGGTAACTAGAAAAAAGTCTATCGTCGAAATAAATAGTGATATTAAATCAGTTTCTTTTAATTTTTTTTATATTTTCAGTGATTTAGGTGTAATGGATGAAGATGGATACTTTAAATTAGTTGGGCGAAAAAAAGATTTGATAATCAGAGGAGGGGAGAATATTTACCCCACTGAAGTCGAGGATCTCATTCACACCCATCCTTACGTTGACGATGTGCAGGTTCGCGAATCAATGTCAGAGATAAACTTGTTTAGTTTTTATTTCATCTGAGACATACTTTTGAAGGCCTGGTTATATCTTATTGATTGGTCTTGGTAGATTGTGCTTGCTTTGTTGTTGTTTCTTTTTTTGATTTTTAATACTCTTTTTTATCTTGAAATAACTTTTCGTTTGATTTTTCGACCAACACATTTAGAAACGGCGGTGAATTGCTATTTCCTTTTTTTGTAAGTAAAAACCAAAGATGAAGTAAAAGAAAAAGATCAAGTAAAAACCAGATTGTAGAATGAGTGCACACTGATGAGTCCACACCGATGAGTCTACACTCGTCTCTGGTTTTTACTTAAGAAAAAAAAGAATGATTAACTGTTGATTTTTGATGTGTCAGTCGAAAAAACAAATAAAAATTTTTTCACTCCTGTTTATAAAAACCCCATATTTACCGGACAATATAGCCGTTGGGATTTACTTGGACAAAAAAAGAGAAAAACTAACCTTGCTGTTAGCCTGTTACCTTTTTTCACACAACTCTAGAAATTTGCTCTCCTAAAAAGCATTCAAATAAAGTCAAGCAAAACAAAAATATTTTGCAACAAAATGGATACCCAGAAAAAGTTATCATTTTCGGAATAAAAAAAATTTTAAGCATCCAAACGATTTAACCCAGAAAAATGTGCGGTACATCTAAGATGACCTTGGATAGGAAATATTTCCCTTACATAGGAAAAACGAACAAAGTCAACAAACAACAATTGTTTTGGACTATGTAATAATTTTCTCTTCAAAATGGATGTTACATTTTTTAAAAGGATGTTGTACCTGCTCATCAGCAAAGTAATATATAAGTATTATATAAGTTGTTTATAAACACTCGTGCCACTACAATAGTGCGTGCGTAGGTAGAACATCCCAACGACTGGAAGAACAAATTTGACAGCATGTTCCAAAATTAATTAGAAATCAAGTCAAGTCTCAAAAAGATCTCCTTAGATTTCAATGCAAATCCACTCAAAATACACCTATTTTGTATTCGATTATTGGTCAACATATGTTAAATAATAAGATTTGCGCAGAAAAATTCAATATTTATTGGTTCTCGATTTTAGCCACAGGACGATTATTTTTTCATCTGGCAACGCTTGACCCACCTTCATAAAATCACGTGAAACCTGTCATTGTTGTCAGAAAAAATTTGTTTATGAAAAGTCTTTCTCACTTCAGGCGCTAGTGAGCGCGCAACCAATCGCCTGCTCTCTTTCTGTAAACCAATTAGAGACGTCGTTGCTTTCGATGTCTTCCAATAATAAACCTCGGTTTTTTGCAATTCATCATTGCCAACAATTTTTTTTGAACAAAAATTGACCAAAAAAATTCTAAAAAAAAACAGTTTTTTTAAAGACCACCATAAATTGAAAGAGTTAATGAATCCGTTGTAACCATTGTTCATTTTAAAGTTTTGTACAACTAAGAATTTATTCAAACAAAAAGTTTTCTAAAAATACTAAAAAACAGTGCAAACAAGTATTAACTGCCAAGCCCCTACATATGATTCATTGAAAAGTTGGCAATCTTTATTTATAGTTTGCGTTCAGTCCACCCCCTGTACTACCTATAGTTTTAAAATATCAAACTTCAAATTGCATACTAATGAGCACTCCCTCATAAGGTCGTGCGCTTAACAACTTGCAGCTATTTTCACAATATCATTGATTTCGGCTTTGCTATCGTCATTATTATTATATTAATTTGTCATATGTTTGTCTCGTAGGTATACCGTCGAACAGTTTTGATAAAGCGAAACAATTTGACGAAATTTTATGCTACAATTACCCGAACATTATCCCATGAAATTGCCAAAATAAGACAAAGATTCGATAGAAACTTTTTTTGCGTCTAATTTTTTTAACCTTAAATTAAGCAGAGACCAAAAATTGCTATAGATTGATTTTGCTGAAAATAAGATCTTTACATAATAATCAAAGACCTTTTTTTCTAAACTGAATTGTTCTTGCAAAATAAGATAAAATGATTCTGCCCAAAAACTAATTTTTACCCGAAATAATCTGCGCAGACACCAGCAAATATGAAGTAACACCGCCATAAATATATATTTTTTTTCTTTAAATTTTTCAGGTCATTGGGATCCCGGATCAAAGGCTGGGGGAGGAGGTCGGAGCCTGGATCCGCTTAAAGCCGGGCCATGACGTCACAACACAAGAAATAAAAGAATTTTGTAAAGGAAAGGTAACCCAATATGTTGAGTATATTATATTTTTATTTTGTTTTTTTATCTCTATATTTATCCTCCTGACTCGCAGGAAAGCGACGGAGGCGCTATACATAGGGCAAGCAATTTACCCAACCTGCTTCCGGAGATGCCAAAATATTGCTGTCCGCTTGCAATTTAATAGAGATATGATTGAAATTTAGAACTGCTTGTCAAGATCACCAAGCAGGGGAAAGTGCCGTAAAGTGTCTTTCCCAAGAACATAACAGAATGGCGCGAGTGGGTTTTGAACCGAGACCATGTTGATCACAAGCACGGCGTTCTAACCACTCGCCCATTGCTCGATTGCCCTTTGAGATAAGCTATGATACCAAGTTGATCACAAAATTTTGTTTACCGTAAGTTGATTTGTCAGCGACAAATTTGCCTACAAATTGACTTACAGTAAACAAAATTTTCTTTATTTTGTATTTTCTTTTGCAATTTAATCTCAATCTTTAAGCAATATGCTTTTTAACTGAAAGAGTCACGTTTTTATACCAAGTTCTTATTAAAGCGACAAGTGAAATTAGACGTGGGATCACTTTAACATTAAAAATTAATTACTCAATACCGAATTTATTTTAAAATATAATGTTTATGATGTTAAACAAAAACAATAGCAACATCGAATAGGGTCAACTACCGACATTTCATGCAGTACTTTTATCAGTCGGTATGGGGTCAACATACTGTAATTCCTTGCAATTGCCAAAATGACCAATTCTAAAACAAGACGTAAGAGAAAAACAGCAGATGACACAATTTATATTTACAAGACATAATGCTTATTCGCTTTTTTTTCAAAACCTGACATTTATTACTTGCAGTAAGCAGAAAAAATAGCAATAAAACACTTGTGTATACAGTATGTACTGCAGTGCTCACACAGGAGGCAGTAAAAGAACCGTACAGTTATCTAGTCAATTGCCACCTCAAATACAATAAAATATTAAGCAAGGTTATTTAAAAATTAAACAAATAGTTTTTAAATTTTCTGTGACTGTATGTCTGTATATTAAACAAATTGACAGAGCTGGTCGTAAAGATAAGAAAAATCTACTTTTACAGAAACTGATGATGACCTTTATGGGTAAAAATCAATTTTTCGTTATGAGTTAGTTAAATTCAGTTTTTAATTTCTATATTTAATATTGACCTTTGAGTCGGCAGCGTGGTCGATGATGATGATCAACATGCTGATGATCAACATGGTCTCGGTTAAAAACCCACTCGCGCCATTCTGTTGTGTTCTTGGGAAAGACACTTTACGGCACATTCCCCTGCTTGGTGGTCTTGGCAAGCAGTTCTAAATTTCAATCATATCTCTATTAAATTACAAGCGGACAGCAATATCTTGGCATCTTTGGAAGCAGATTGGGGTAATTGCTTGCCCTATGTATAGCGCCTCCGTCGCTTTCCTGCGAGTCAGGAGGATAAATATAGAGATAAAAAAAAGGCCCATTGAACTTTAACTGATTTTATTAATGAATTTATTTATCGCATTTTTCTTTAGCGTCCAAAATCTTCATTTTCGTCCCTAATTTAAGGTAAGGACAAAAGAAACCATCATTGCAGCTATCAATTCAGTTGCAGCCAGTTGCTCGCGCTCCCTTAATTAATCTTTCACGCATTTTAGTTTAAGAACTCTAGTTATAGTCTGTATGAAAACAATCATTTGGAACAAACAACACTAGCGCGACCAACACAACGCCGATACTTTACTCGGTGTTTGGCTTAGTTTGCTTGATGCTTGCCTCTGCCGGCTTTTATGATTCTGTTTGCTATCACAATAATTTTTTACTTGCAATCTTTTCCTACAAATATTAATTTCACTCCACTATAAAAGGCTGACAATTTTTTGGTATACCTTTTTTTATTGCTAAAAATGTTTTTCAATTGAAGGTTTGTTGCTTTTGACATTGCTTTGAAAAGCAAGACTGTCCAGTGTGCCTACCAATGTAAACAGGTACTGGTAAATATGTAGGGAGAGAGTGAGACAAACAATATATGTGTTGTTGTTCATTGCGTATCACGGCCTGATGATGGTTTCGTATTTTTTCGTTTTTTAAAAAGGTTGAAGCTTGATTGGGTTGAGCATTTTTACGTACGCTAAACTTTTTGTTTGATTGAGCTTTTGTTCTCTTTCGTTTGATCTGATAAGATTGGGCCAGGTACTTAAAGATTAACAGTGTTTAGATATCCTTCGTTCAGATGTTGGCTAGAACATCCAGGTTTATTCTTGAACCTTGGCATTTCAAATTGCACTAGAACATAACAAACAAAATAAGTTCTCAGCAAATGTTGCTGGGCCATGAAATAAGCAATATTCAATGTAACGCAGCATAGCTTCAAGTAGAAATACAACATGAATTATTCTGTGTCCATAGTTTTTTTATTAAACTTTTTTTCGGTCTCAAGTAACTCTAGATGTGATTTTTCAGCTTTCCCATTTCAAGATACCGAAGCATATAAAGTTCGTGAAAGAATTTCCAATCACAATAACAAGAAAAGTGAGTGCCTCTGCGTCGGAATTATTGTGTATATAATCAGGTTTATAAAAAAAGCTTACTGATTACAACTGTTGAGTAAAAGGCATGAATTTTTCTCTTAAGTTAAGATCTACGTAGATTTCCACTTATAGTATTACGTCAACGGTCGTTTGGCTGATTCAGTAAAGGTCAGAGCAACATGGCTGATTTGAGTTCAATACCCAATTTACTCAAACCGGAATCGTAAATTTTTTACAGCTTTTCTGTTTAACATTTATTCCTATAATTATATCGTTAAGGCCATCACGTGATTACTTCAATTCCAGATGTATCTATGAAGCATTGACATATTACTGCCCCGCTGGATATTTTTAATTTTTTTCTGCTATTTTCGAATGATGTGACAATCTTTTTAAAAGTAAAAAAATGACGTAAAATGCTTTCCAAAATACAACATTATGACGAAGGTGAGAGTTGAACCCAGCGTCGTTGAGGGTGTACACTTTGCCTTGAAAAAATACCAAGCTGTTTTTTGTTAACACAGTAGATTAGGAATTTTTTGGAGCCAAAGAAGTGCTACTTTTGTCAATCTGACAACTGCTTACGACACTTCAGATAAGCACATGGCTAAAATGACCATGGAACTTGTCCGCAACAGAAAGCTCACTTTTACCGGCGTTCCTCATTACCTTGATTTATAGTTTGAGGCACTCGTCCTCCTGCTACAGGATACCCACTGCACTAATGCAGAAAAGCTAACATTTCCAAGCTTCCAACACGCTGGGTCTTTTTACGCAGAAAGCATGGCCTTGCCTCGTTTGCCCACGAGCGACTAAGATCCACGCTTTTGGGCTAATCTCCACCGACATTGCAGATTGAATGATTGTGCGTAGACGTTGATGGTTATAAAATAGTCAACGTGAACCAACCTCCACCAACGCGACTGCAATCTTTAGATCTCCCAGTCTTCACCCCTGACTTCATGCCGGCAATTTCCACTGTCGCAACGTTGATTGGGGCCATGATGATAACAGCCCGGACGGTGAGTGCTTGGCTGGCTGGGCAAGTATTAATAGTCTTGTCCTCCTATACTATGCCAAAGATGCCACAAGCTTTTACTCTAGCTGCTGGAACACTGACACAAATCCAGATCTAGTTTTTGCTAGCCTAGGTTCTCACAATCGCGTATCAGATAGACGTGTTTTTAAAAAGTAAACCAGGTCACAACATCAACCTTTGCTTAGTCAGTGCCAAGCATTTCGCACTCTAGCAGTTGTAAAGCATGGAGTATTTTGAGCAACCTTACTGGTAGATCACGACAATCCTCTCACTGTCCGTTTCAACTAATGCTATTGCATTTCAATTAATCAAAAATGGGAGATACTTGTACAAAGCTATTGACTACAAGTCATCTCAATTTGTTTTTCAAGAAGTGTCTGACCTTTGGAGGGGGACAAAGCCCGACCCAGTGAATATCTCTGACACTTTTTCACAGAGAGAATTTACTGCTGCCCTCCAACACTTAAAACTAGATAAAGCTCTGCGCTCTCATTCCATTCATCTTCCCAGAGCTTATAATTCATGCTGGATCTGCTTTGAAGTCCTGGTTACGTAACGTCCTTTCTTTCTGCTTGCGCCGACTTAAAATTTCGAAAATCCGGAGAATAGCGCTTGCAGCCATGATCCCAAAGCTAATAAAGGCGGTGGAGGACCCAAAGAGTTATCAACCGATATCTCTGTTTTGTGTCCTCTACAAGATCCTCGAGAGCCTAATCTACGCTCGTTTCAAACCAATTATTAACCCATTGCTCCCAAAAGAGTAGGCTGGGTTTTGACGCGGGAAGTCAATCGTGGATCAAGTCGTTCTGCTGACATAAAACATCGAGGATTCTTTTGAGACTAAGAAGAAGGCCGGTGTAGTATTTGTCAATCTGACAGCGGCATGTTACACTGTCTGGCACCATGGCCTTACCTGCAAGCTGCTGAAGCTTCTGCCGAATAAACACATGGTCAGAATGTTTATGGAGTTTGTCAGAAACCGACGTTTTACTCTTACTACCGGTGACAGCAAGCAAAGCAGTCTACGGCGTTTCTCAGACAGCGTAGACTTGGCTCCTCTCCTTTTAAACATCTATACGTACGACCTGCCTTCCACGATTTTCAGAAAGTAATTGTTTATGCAGACAATCTAGCATTGTTGCACTCTTCTGGAAACTGAAAAGACTTAGAGGGGATTTCGATCGAGTCAACACATGGCTACATTATTTCAGCGTATCTCCAGAAAGTTTGTTTATGCAGACGATCGATCTAGCATTTTTCGCACCCTTCTGGAAACTTGAACTTGGAGGAGACTTTGCGTCAAAACATGACTACACTTTAAGCATAGCTCCAGACTCGGAGGTTGAAGCTCAGTCACACTAAGACGGTGACGGCAGCCTTTCATTTAAATATTTGAAAGGCCAAATGTGAGCTAAATGTCTACAACAACAATAGAGTTTTACTGTTCTGTCCAACACCTACATATCTTAACATAACTTAACTTAACAGATTGCTCAGGTTCCTTCACTATTTAGTAGCATTGCGCAAAAAACTATCTTTGTGCGTTAGACTGTTGAGACGATTTGAAGGCTCAAGATGAGCTGCTGATGTCAAAACACTGCGCACAGCTTTCCTATCTTTGGTCTACTCAACACCTGAGTACTGCACACCAATCTGATGTCTCAGCGCTCACTCCCACTTCATAGACAGTGTCCTGAACGACGTCTTGTGCATAATCATTGGATGCCTGTGTCCCACACCGACGGACCATTTACCGATATTTGAAGCATCCAGCCAGCTGACTTTCGCCTACTAGGAGCGAGACTCTCCTTAGCTAATGGCGGATTCCTGGACCCTGACACATCCTGTAGGGTTTTTTCAGTGGGTCCTCAAATGCTCGCCAAGAGAGACTAAAATCTAGAATTCCGTTTGTATCAACTGCGCGGAGTCTATTAAACAACCGTGCCGGACTTGACAAAGCTTGACATCCGCGCTTCTCAGTGGACGAATTATAGATGGAACATGTAATACTGCGAGAATAGATTCAGGCTCCGTGTTTTCATACCCAGTATCAGGCCTGTTGGGATGGGCTTGCCCCGAACAGATTGGCTCAACCTCCATCGCCTGCGAACTGGTGTTGGGCGATTCCATTCGTCCATGCACAAACAGGGTCTCGCTCCTTCACCGAATTGCAAGTGCGGCGCCACTAAACAAACCGCAGACCACGTCCTAACAGCGTGCCTCATACATCAATCACCACATGGAGCACGAGGTCTGACGGTTTTGAATGTGTGTTTATTCAGCCATCAAGTTGTTGCAATTTTGTGTTTTAGTTTTAATAATCTTAATTGTATTCAGGTGCAGAAATATAAAATCAGAGAAGAGTTTACCAAGGAGCTAGCCTCTGCCAAGTAATCTGCATTTTTGAACAATACTTAGTGCTTCAAAATTGAATCGGAATCGGATAATTTGAACATGGCGTGATTGATCAATGCTTTCTGAAATAAATAATGAGTCAATGATCCGTGAAATTTGTATGTACAAGAACAAGGAGATTTTTTATTTTTTTTGCAGTTCTGATTTAATTTTTTTTTTTTTTTATTCCAGGGCCAAAAACGTGTCTAATTGTGGGCAGCTTGGGGAGACAGAGGGCCATATTGATAACAAACGTAACCACACTGTCTCATTTCAAAACTTACTCCAAATTCTGTTAATCTTTTGGGAAAGACACTTTAAGGCACTTCTATTCGGTTATTTTAGCAAGCATGCTCTTAATTTTAGTTTAATCGTAGCCTATCAACATTTAAAAGTATGCGTAACTAAATATATAATTTTAACCTATCGAATAACAATATCTTGTCTTCGAAAACAAGTCGAGGTAATTAGGATAAGTCTGGGGATGAAGGTGAAGATAAAATATGGCTTCCCTTTTTCTTTCTTTGCCTACTAGATTTTGGAGAAGAGCGCCTATTGTCACAATCCCAAAACCGACAAAGCTTATATAAAAAAAGACCCGATAAGGTACCCACCTATAGCCTCCCTCTATTTTCATACAGTAAGATCCTCAAGAGAATCATTTACGCTTCCCTTAAACTTTAAAGTAATCATGATCCGCAGCTTTGTGGAAGCAGGCTGCAAGATTTTGACGTGGAAAACCGATCGTCAATTATGTCGTTTAGCTCACAGTGATATATATATTTTCCGGATTAAAAGCGACACTTT